>OX451217.1:102122939-102152939 GCA_949628195.1 Phasia obesa | reverse complement strand
ATTTGGAATTAATGGTACATTTTTGTTAAGTGTTGCATTTTCGTTAGCGGAAATGCACCTGAAAATACAATCAATAAAGTTATTAAAATTCTTTGGAATTAATACACTTGGACAAATACAAATAATAAAGTTGTTAAAGTCATTTGGAATTAATGGTACATTTTTGTTGACTGTTGCATTTTCGTTAGCACTTGGACAAACAATTCTTTGGAAAATACAATTTACCATAGTTATAATTCTTTGGGAAAATACAATTAATAAAGTTATAAATATATATATTAAAATTCTTTGGAATTAGTGCACTTTGCAGTGAATAAAAACAATTGGTAAAATTCTTAATAAGTTAAAACAGCATGTGTATATGTGTATGCCCAAAATAGCGTTAAGGGAATAGTGAGAGACACTATAACATAATGGAATAGTGGGAGACACTATAACACCCCCACCGTTAGTTTGAGGCTCCGACGAAATTATATTATTTTTGCCGGGTTGTTTATAATAGTTTCGTTTTTTAATTGTACTTTCCGAATATATGTTTTTGTATTCTTGAAGAAGTATATAAAAATAATTAAGATACATATTGATATAATAATTGAGATATCTATGCTAAAACTAAGTATTTTTGAGTTCTTATCTGTATATAGTACTTGTTTCAGTGTTTCTTCATATTCTATTTGTTTTAGATATAAAGATTCAATTTTTATGTCTGCAAGTGTTGTATTACTATTGTCTTTAATTTTTGTTATGAGATTAGGTAGGATAAACTTATCTTGTATTTTTAGTTTAACATTTGTAAAAGTTTTATTTAACGTGGTTATTTCACAATTTTCAAATTTTATCAAGTAATTTCCTGAAATTTTTAATTTAGCTTTATTGCAATTGTGCGATATGTTACTATTGAATTGTTTGAGAACTAATATGCCTGGAATTATTTCAACTATTTCTTGTTTATTAAATGTTTGCATTTTGCAGTTAGCTTCTTCAAAATTTAATATATTACTCAAGCAATTATCATTGATGTTTATTAAGTTATCCTTTTTAAGTTATCCTTAATGTACGTACTATAAATATTGTTTTCTAAATCTATGAGGACATCAGAATGATTTAGTTGTATGGATTTATTATTCTTGTCAGGTATTGGTACGAATGTCACCATGGATAGTGGGTCTTGTGAAAATTGTGGTATAGAAAGAATAATGATGATGTTACCGTCGCACAGAGGGGTATTTTGCCAATCTAGCCGGACATTAGGCAAAAAATTTATTTTGAAAAATGTAAAAATTTAAGTATGCAACTCGACAGACAACAAAATTCTGCATCGTATAGTGAATTTTCAAGGCTTTTGCTTGAGATTTGTCGTTTTGGGACACTGTTAAAGTCAGGAAAGTTGAGTATATCGTATACGTTTTGATTGACTTTAAACGATTTTGAGAGGTTTGCAATATATTTTTTGGTGGCTAAACGAATAAAGATTTTGTATTGATTTTTTTTATGTTAATTTTTATAATTTTTTTTTTTTTAAATTTTAATGACAAAAAATTTCATTCAAAATTAAAAAAAAGTTTTTTTTTTGTAAAATTTTTTGTAAAAAAAAAGTGAAAAGCTTTTTAAGAGTGATCTCCATCGCGGCCCTAAAAATGTTATATATCACTATAAAATTTGCGATCTCTACTTTTATACTGTAAAAAAACAGCTTGCGCATAGGTGCGCCATTTTTTTTGCGATTTTTTAAAAATTACACCTTTTTCTGTTGCTTCTTATCTTACATAGGTAAATACGAGTAAGAAACCTTTTTATATTGTTAAAACATTTTGGTTTTCAATAACTGAAGGTAGATGTTTTTTATTTAAATCATTGCATCTAACATTGTTATTACTTGTAAAAAATGAGCAAAAAGGTAAAACAGTAGATACCTGTGCAGCTACGAAAATAAGTGTTATCCTCGAAAAGAAGCATATAACATAACGGAAACATGTTCTCAAATAAATATTCAAGATTTGCTTAACCATACTGCAAGTAGATTAATAACATATTTAAAAGATGTTGTATGTGACTCAAGAATAAAAGGATGTACCTCCTTGGAACTAATAAGCAAATGGGGCTGCGATGGATCACATCAGGCTCAATTTAAGCAAAAGATGGAAAATTATGCCTTAGATTCACATATATTTCAGAGCAGTTTCGTACCACTTCGACTGATGTATGGTACAAAAGGAAAAAATATATTATGGCAAAATCAAAACCCCGACCTATTCGCATCAGATTTGTTAAAGAAGCTGTGGATGTAATCCAAGAAGAAATTGACTATGTACAAGAGGCCATTAGTACATTACAAAACACAAATTTTTCACTAGAAGGAAAGTTGTATGTCATAAAGCATACAATGGTATTTACAATGATAGATGCAAAAGTATGTAATGCCGCTTCACAAAACACGTCCACAATGAAGTGCTATATTTGTGGAGGTACTTCAAAAGAGTTTAACAATTTAAATATAAAAAGAGATATAGATGTAGATGCCCTTTCTTTCGGACTATCTACTTTGCACGCCAGAATTCGCCTATTTGAGAGCATATTACACATGTTATATAAACTGACTGCGAAAAAATGGCAAATAAAATCTGATGCGGAGAAAGCCATTGTTAAAGCGAGAAAAAAAAATATACAAGAAAAATTTAGAAGTGAACTAGGGCTAATAGTGGATGTACCGAAAGCTGGATTTGGAAACACCAATGATTGTAACACTAGCAGAAGATTTTTTTCCAATCCTAAATTAGCTGCAGAAATAACTGGAATTGAATTTGATTTCATATACCGAATCAAGGTTATTATTGAAGTAATATCAAGTGGTCACAAAATCCAATTACACGAGTTTGCCGATTATTGCTTAGATACGGCAAAACTTTACGTTTCTCTATATGAGTGACATCCTATGACACCTACAATGCACAAGATTTTAATACATGGTGCAACTGTTATGAATGAGGCATTGTTGCCTATTGGGCTATTATCAGAAGAAGCGGCTGAGGCACGAAACAAGTATTTCCGGCTTTACAGGCAGAATTTCGCTAGAAAGTTTTCAAGGGTTCAGTGTAACTTAGATATTATTAATAGGCTTTTGATTAAAATGATTATTTTTAGAAAATTGGCAAAAAAAATTTTTTTTTCACTGGGACGTTTTGGGGGTGGGATTGGAGGAAGACCTCCCCCTGCCCATAAAAATAAATTTTTATGGTTTTAAGAAGTATAAAATCTATTTCTTTGAATAATTGCATTATTTTTTTAAATAATATTTTATTTAACCGCCCACAAAAGGGGCGGGGATAAAAATGGTATTTAAGAATCACTTAAGTCCAACTTTAAGTTTTTGAACATTCTTTGACCTTAAAAGTTGTAATTGCTAAACAAAATACCGGGAAAATTAAAAAAAAACTTGCATTTTTCAGAGGTAGGATTAGTTCTTCCAAGGGGAACTTTTTTCTCCTTGGTCCGATTTTTACTATTTTCTAGCTTTGACAGCCAATGACCATAGCAGATTTTTCTGCAAAGTTTCATTGACCTAGGTGCACTCGGTAAATTTTTAGAGCCAATTTAAGCTAAAAAAAAAGTAATGTCCGGCTAGATTGGCAAAATACCCCTATGTGCGTCGTGAAGTGCTATGGATACCTTAATGTTGGTATAACTGTCAAAGTCTGGGATTAGGTTAAGTTCGGTTTGAGTAAGAATATCTGTGGGGATAATTCCCAGTTTTCCGGAGAAAATAATTTGTCCGATGTCATCTACATGTTGGCGTAAGAGTGAGATGTCGTTGTTAATCTGATATATGTGTTCTATAAATGTTATATCGTCTTCTATGGTTGCGATTTTATTTCCTATAATATTTTTGAATTTAGTTAAGTAATTTCCAATTGTGTTTTGCTGGTAATTTATATGATTGGTAATATTCTGGATTTGGGAGTTCATGACATTATTAATATAAGTTAAATTGTTCATCTTGCTTGTTAAGTTTTCGTCATTTGTGTGTAGTAATTTAAGAGTTTTACTTATTTGTTCTTCGTCGTCGCTGTTCATTGTACCTGCAATCACTTTTAGGCCTTTACCTATAATGTTTAGTAAATCCTTCGAAAATGTGGGTTAAGATTTTCTATTTTTGCCTTCAACAGCATAAAGTTCCTGTTTACTGTATCCATTAATCTTTTTGATTCGGTACTTGATGTCTTAAGGATGTCCATGTTGGTCTTGATTATTTCTAAAGTACGTTCGTATTCTGTTGTGTTTATTATGTGTAGTATTTTGATGTAGTGTTCAACGATTTTGGTCTCCCCTGTTTTGATTGGTATATAGCCGTTATTGTATGATAGGTCCTGTACGTCGATGGTTTGGGCCCTGACGGTTGGAACAATTGTTATCATTATTATGATCCATTTAATCTTCTAAAACAAAAAAAAATTATTTAATTGTTGCTTTGATTTTGGGATTCTTTTTGTCTTGGTATTTCTTAGTAGGTCTAACGTGAGTTTTGTAATATTTATGTCCGGTTCCTATCGTCTGTATGTGGTCATCGTCTATTTTTTCTGCATTAACTTTCCTGTATTTCCTGTGGTTTTTCCCACCTCTTATCTCCTTAATATAATTTAGTCCTCCTTCTAATTCAAAATCCTTCCGATTTTCGTTTAACTTCTGAGTATATTTTTCTTTTTTTGCGTTCATAAGGTCACGAATTTCTGTATATCTATCCTCGTGTACTTTGCCATTTACAAAATCAATCGGCTTGATGCCGGTCGTGCTATGTATTGTGTTATTATAAAAACCTATTATTCTTGTCATTTTATCTTCCATACTTTCGTCTTTGTTTTCTTTATCATGTCTTAGTAAGCGTATGTGTTCGTTTATTGTGTTGTGTAATCTTTCAATATCGGCATTGGACGTATGATTACTATTTGAGGTATAGTGAATATCTATATTCTCCTTTTTTAAAAATTCTTGCATCGGTATGGCCCTAAATCCTAATTCGTTGTCTACGATAATTTTATCCATTTTCCCGTAGGTATTGATTATCAGCAATAGTTTTGTTTTGAATTCCGTCCAGGTTCTACCGTTTATTTGAAATGCTAAAGCGAATTTTGAGAATTTGTCGATTGCTGTCATAAAGAGTTTCTTATTTAAGGTATAAAATACGTCTATGTGTAATATTTCGAGAGGTTTATGTGGGGTTTCCGTAATTTTATAAGGGATCTTTGGAGGTTTTCTGTCATATTTTTCTAAATTACAAATTTCACAGTTATTTATGAACTGAGTTATCCTTTGTTTCAATTTAGGATTGTAAATTCGCGTAATTAATTCCTTATATACCGCTTGAATTCCTCTATGGTTTTTGTTAAGGTGTTCATTTTTAATAATTTCGGTTAACCGATTTTCATCTTCTATGTCTTCTGTCATGAGTGTAGATCTAAGTACTTTAAAATTTGTGTTATTTGAAAATAGTTCTTCATAAACATTTTTAAACATTGTATAAAATTCTTCTTCGATAAAGATAGCGTTCAGCTGTGTTGGGTTAAAATGATTCTTTAGTATTGTAATTGCTGTTTCTCTGTCCATTTCCTTCATAGAAATTATTTTTCTTTTATTTTTAAAAACAGATTTATTTTTTATTTTTAATGATCCAGAGGTTGTTTTCATTATAACTACTTGGTTTTTAAACATATTAATTGGTGAAGTAGTACTTTTTATCGTTGCACTGTCACATTCTAGTGTATTAATGCTGGGTTCGGTTTCAATCCTTGACAAAGCGTCGGCATTACTATTCTTTGTTCCTTTCTTGTACCTAATTTCGTAATCGTATTCTGATAATCTTAATCTCCACCTAACAAGTTTTGAATTGGGTTCCTTTATAGAAAAGAGCCATGTTAATGGCTTGTGATCCGTTTCTATTGTAAATTTGCGACCAAAAATATTTTGTAGCCCAGATGATGGCCAACAATTCTTTCTCTATTGTACTATAATTTATTTCGTGTGTATTAAGGGTGCGACTTGTATAGCATATTGGGTGATTATCTTGCGAAAGCACTGCTCCCAAAGCATAATTGCTCGCGTCCGTTGTCAATGTAAATGTTTTAGAAAAGTCTGGATATGCTAATATTGGATCATGTGTTAGTAGGGTCTTGAGGGTGTTAAAACTTTTTTCGTACTCTGGGTCATTTATGTTTAACTTTGAATCTTTCTTTAAGTATTTAGTCATTGGTTTAGCAATAGATGAGTAGTCTTTTATGAATTTCCTGTAGTAACCTGTGAGCCCTAAAAATTGCTTGATCTGTTTTGCCGTTTTGGGTATTGGAAAGTTAACAACGCATTCTATCTTTTTAGGATTGGGCTTGACTCCCTCCGTTGTGATTATGTGCCCAAGGAACTCTGTTTCCTTTTTTAAAAATTCTGATTTATCCAGTTGGACTTTTAGGTTTGCCTCCTGTAATCTTGCGAAAATAAGCCTGAGTGAGTTCATATGTTCCTGTAAGGATGTTGAAAATATGATTATGTCGTCCAGGTATACCAGGCAGATTTTATTGATATAATCTTGGAGTAAATTGTTCATCAATCTCTGAAACGTTGCAGGGGCTGTTTTTAGTCCGAAAGGCATTCGCAGAAATTCATAGTGTCCTCCTTCGACACTAAATGCGGTTTTGTGGATGTCTTCTTCCTCTATCTCGATTTGGTGGAAACCCTTCGCCAGATCGAGTGTAGTGAAATACTGGCTTCTTCCCAGTTTTTCAAGAATCTCGTCTATGTTCGGGATGGGGAACTTGTCATCGATCGTTACTTCGTTCAGCTTACGATAGTCGATTACAAGTCTCCATTTTGGTTTTCCGCTGGCATCGGCCTTCTTTGGCACGATCCAAATTGGGGCTGAATAGGGAGAATTGCTATTCCTGATTATCTTATTTTTCAACATCTCTTGGATTTGATCTGTAACTTCTTTTTTGTGTACGTACGGGTATCTATACGACTTGGAAAATATGGGTATATTGTTTGTAGTTCTAATTCTATGTTTTATTGCGGAAGTAAACGAAAGTCTATTCCCTTCTTGGTAAAAAATATTATGATATCTATTTATTATTTGTAATAGTTGTGATTTTTCTTCAGGGTTTAAATGTCCTATTCTAATTTGATCATTCAATGGTTTAAATTCTTCATTCTCGATTATACTAAAATTTTCGTGATCTACCTTTTGCGTAGTCACGCGATTAGTTTCAGATAGCAAGTTTATTTCTACTTCTCCATTTTCCACATTTAAAATTCCTTCTCTTACAATATTTCCGTCCTTTTCTTCCTTATAATATACTAGGTCAGAGTTATCTGGTGCTCTTATCCTTTTTTTATTTAAGTTTCCGTTTTCGAAGTGCATAGGGAGTGTCTTGTTACCGATGGTTATTTCCTTCTTTCCATAATCGATACAGGCATTTAGTGGTCTCAATATATCGTTACCTATCAGACCGTCGAAAAAATTATGAAATCTTATTATATAAAATTCTAGTGTTTTATTTGTTCCAATGTCGCTAAATTCTTCGAACATAGGTATTATGGCTTTTTCGTCAACGTAAATTTGATGTTGAAGAGTTTTAATTAAAAGTGGGCTGGTTGAATGAATTCTTTTGGGGTCGCGGATCCCTGGATTTAAAATTGAGTTTGTTGCGCCTGTGTCTATTATAAGTTTTATAAACCCTATCTTTGTCTTTATTGTTATAAATGGTAATTTATTCTTGAGGCTGACTCCTGAAAATTTTCAGCTACTTCTATTTTTCCTATGTCCATAGGTTCTGGTTGGTTTCTAGAATTTGGTCTTTGGAATGATGGATTTTGAGGACTGGTGTTTTGTGGGTTTGCTTGTTGGTATGGGCGGTGTTGTTGGAATGGTTGTTGGTATGGTCGGTGTTGTTGGAATGGTTGTTGGTATGGTCGGTGTTGTTGGAATGGTTGTTGGTATGGTCGGTGTTGTTGGAATGGTTGTTGGTATGGTCGGTGTTGTTGGTAATCTCTTCCGTTATTTTGGGGCATTGGTTGGAAATTCTGTCTGTTGAATGGTTGTTGGGGGTTCCCGTATTGTTTTCTATTCCTACTATCTTTTTTATTGTATTGTGTATTGGTTCTATAGTTATTATTCCTATTGCTTGAATGATTTTTAAACTCTGGGCCGTCCCCGTTATTATTCCCTATATGTGCGTATCCGGCTTGGAACAGTATGTCCATAGCTTGTTCCAAGTCTTCTGGGTTCCTACAGAATAGGATGGATTTCATTGGTTCAGGGATCTTGTTTTTAAAGATGTTGAGGGCAGTGCGCTTGTTGTTCATCGCGCTCTGTCTAGTTGCTTCGGTTTCCCCTAAAATAACTACCAATTTGTTATTTAATCTGTGTAACCTGGTTTTCATGTCGTTGTAGAAATCTAGAGTGTTTGTTCTAAAAGTCACGCTTCGTAATTCGTCAAAGAGTTCTTCGCAGGAACGTCTGTCTCCGAAATTATTCTGTAGTATGGTTTTAATCTCTGTCCACGAAGTCGCGTGGCAGTTTATTTCTATTGCCTGTCTTGCCTTTCCTTTGAGTTTTGACTTTATCACGTCTGAAAAAAGTAGTTGGGACAGTGCGTCAAATGTTTGTAGGTGTGGGTGTATTCGGTCAATGAGTGTGGTGCACGTTTGTAGGTCTCTTGAGTCGCCACAGAATTCAGGTAAGTTGTTTAGGTATTTCAAAGGGTTTATAGTTAATCTGGTTGGGTTTTCAGCCTGTACTGCCATTTTTAAGTTAAAAAAAAAAAAATATATATATATATAAATTTGGGAAAGGAAAAAGGAAATTCTCTCTTACACACGAATGCGTTTTTCTCTTTTATTTTTATGTCTTAAATAATTTTTCTTTGCTTTGGTTTTTATCAATGTTATTTTATGTAGGAGTTTTTGCAACTTTTCGATTTCTTGTTCTCCGGGCGTATACAGTAATTTTCTTTCAATTTCTGACTCTATGCTTATCTTTTCAGTTACATACATTTAATAATAATAATATTAATAAATAAATATAATATGAATTTTAAATAATAATAATAATAAAATTAAATAAAATTTAGCTAATCGAATTCTTACTTTTTGATGCTGTTGTTGAAAATTATATTGCTGTCTGCTTGGCTCTGTGTTTCTACTGTTGAGTTTAAAGTTGATTAGGATGTGTTTCCAAGGATGAGAAAATTGTCACTATGTTGAGTTTAAAGTTGATTAGGATGTGGTGCCAAGGGTGAAAAGAAAATTGTCACTATGTTGGAGTTGAATGATGAATTGTCAATATGGATGTGTCTTCGGCTTCTGTATGGATATATTATTGATAAGGGTAAATCTTTTTATCCTTTTTTTCACCTTTCTTCCGTTGTGTTGTTTTTTTTTTTTTTTTTTTTTGGATTCGTTCTCCAATCTTATGAAGTTTAAGAAGTTTTTTTTTTTTCACAAAATTTTTGTACTTTAATTTTTTTTCTTAAAGGATTCGTTCTTCAATCTTATGAAGTTCAAATGTCACATTAACTAAAGTTTTTTTTTTCACAAAAATTTGTATGTCCTTTAATCTTTTAAAGGATTCGTTCTTCAATCTTATGAAGTTCGAATGTCACATTAACTAAAGTTTTTTTTTTTTTACAAAAAATTTGTATGTCCTTTAATCTTTTAAAGGATTCGTTCTTCTAATTTTTTTTTCTTTACCCGTTACGGATATTGAAATATCCAATATCCTTTCTTATGTAACTCGAATTTAAATGATTTACACACAAGGATACACGGGTATCCTACCGACTGCGCCACTTTTTTCCTCGAAACGAGAGATAACGAAAAAAAAATAAAACAACTGGGTTTAAGGTTCAATCAATAATAATCATCTTTCTTTATTTTCTAATTTCTTAAATACTATTATTTTGTTTATTGTTGCATTTTGGAAATATAAATTTAAAATAAGTGTTTGCATAATAATTCTTAAGAAATTTGTCTGGTGCATTTTGCACTTGATCAAGGTATAACAATTCTTTGGAAAAAATATATAATTAATAAATATGTATTGGAATTAATAAGGTTACTAATGTTGCATTTTCGTTAGCGGAAATGCACCTGAGAATACAGTTATTAAATTCTTTGGAATTGGACAAATTAATAAATACAAATAATAAAGTTATTAAAATTATTTGGAATTAATGGTACATTTTTGTTAACTGTTGCATTTTCGTTAGCGGAAATGCACCTGAAAATACAATCAATAAAGTTATTAAAATTCTTTGGAATTAATACACTTGGACAAATACAAATAATAAAGTTGTTAAAGTCATTTGGAATTAATGTTACATTTTTGTTGACTGTTGCATTTTCGTTAGCACTTGGACAAACAATTCTTTGGAAAATACAATTTACCATAGTTATAATTCTTTGGGAAAATACAATTAATAAAGTTATAAATATATATATTAAAATTCTTTGGAATTAGTGCACTTTGCAGTGAATAAAAACAATTGGTAAAATTCTTAATAAGTTAAAACAGCATGTGTATATGTGTATGCCCAAAATAGCGTTAAGGGAATAGTGAGAGACTCTATAACATAATGGAATAGTGGGAGACACTATAACAATTTACCATACTTTACATACAAATTTAATAGGGTCCGTAACTGCGAAACTAAGAGTACCGCCCAATTTGTTCTTGTGACATTTTTGTTTAAAATTAAATATATACATATATATCTTAAATTATAATTTGGAAATAATTTTTTTATACAAAACAAAAATACAACTTGTCGCTATTTCTGTAGTCAAAAAGTAGACAACATTTTAAAAAAATAAAATGAAAATAATCAAAAACAAAAAATGCCTCGTCAGGCTTTGTCATGCAACTTTTTCAACCCCGCTTGCCTCCCAACCCCTCTTACTAACAAGAAAAAAGTTGCATGAAAAAGTTGCGGCGTTTATTGCAAGGTGTAAAAGTGGTCATGGTGTAAATACGGCCTAAACAACAAAATGGTGTATTATACTACAAATATATATATATATATATATATATATATATATATATATATATATATATATATATATATATATATTAAAGGCATGAATGAGTATACAACAAAGTACTTTCAAAACAGCTATACCATGGAAATACCATACTTGTATAAATGAGAGAACTGGTATAACCGATATTGTCTACTTTTGCTTTTACACACGCACTTATAACCATTTAAAGAGCAGCAGTTACATATTGTTCTATACAGTTAGTGAGAGAATTATCTGTTTGATATTCTCAAATACTTGTTGTACCACAAGTATTTTCGTTTACTTGTGGTTACAATAAGTATTCAAAGAGAGTTTTATAAAGACAATACTTCATAAAGGTAAAACACAAATGTTGTGCTTTTCAATGATGTTATTATTGTCCGTTTAGATTTTTGTTTTAAAATTTTTATGAAAAAAAAAATTATGTGTGTTTGGTAAACTATGTGATGAAAAAAGCATAATGGAAACGTTTTGTTTTTATTAATAATAGCCTCAAATTTTTTAAATTAAATATGAAATATATCATACATAAATCAAAGTACGTAATTTGAACTTTAAAATTTAAGCTTTTAATTTTTTGAAACCTAAAGAAAAATATGAGTAAACGTGACATTTAGACTAAAAAGAGCTAAAAAGTGATATTTCTGATTATTTTTAAGGAGGTTTGATATTCAATTAGTATTAATTCTCATATGTAGTAAGTTGTTTTGTTAAAAAATCTGTTTAATACATATATACGTATGTATGTATGTACATGTATAGTCGTTATACTATTTTTAATTTTACAACAAAATTCGAATTTTTAGAAATTTAAATATAAATCGAATAGCCTTTGCTTCATTTTCTATATAAAGTCAAATCTTGTAAAGTGAGATTACTGCTCTGTATATTTAGTAATCTTTTTACCTGAAAGCATTAAAAATGGAAGAACCGTTGAAGGAATGCGATGGATTTTTCGGAATAACCCTTTTTTTTACTTCCTATGAAATATTACTGCATTTTCTATCATATATTCATTATCTTCTGAAATCCCTGCAATAAAATTTTATTGCATTTTGCTTATTTGCAGTGTTATTTGCTAATTTGAAAAAAAATTTAAAAATTCAGTAGAAAAATTTGCAGAAAAGTGGTGTAAAAAACCGTCTTCTTCGCTTATTGTTGTTTGAGAAATTCCATTTAATTTTTTCAATGGATTTACCATAAATTCGTAATGAATTTAGCAATGTAAAGCAGTGCATTTTCTTCAGTCTCAGTGCGTTGGTTTCAGTGATAAGAATAAATTATAAAATTAAATAAAAATTATACTTTAAATTAAAAAAATGCAAAATTTTGAAATTAAAGAAAAAATTTCGTCTAATTTTTATAAAATCAATGAAAAAAGAGGTTGAAGCAAAATATGGGATTGTTTCGGTACAATAAGAGACGAAAACGATGTCGAAATAGCTAATTTTGTTGCTTGCAAAATATGTAAAAATGTGTATAATAAACAATATACAATAAAATAATAAAAATTCCTTGTCAAATTTAAACAAACACAAGTGCTATGTGACATTAAAGGACCAAAATGAAAATAACTTGACCGAGCCAAACCAAGAAGCAAAAAAGACTTGCACCGACTTTTTGACGGATTGGATTCTTGGAGATATTCGCCAATTCTCTTTGGTGAAAGATGAAGGTCTAAAAGCGTATACAAAATTAATGATATGCAATGGAAATAAATTTGGAGCCAACCTAAATGTAGATTCGCTCATACCACACCCATCAACAATACAGCGTAATGTTGAGAGCAGTTATAACATACAATTGGCAAAACTAAAATCGGAGATGCTGTCAGCAAAAGAAATTGGTTATGCTTTAACATGTGACCTGTGGACAGAAAATTTTTCAAAAATTTCATACTTTGCTTTAACTGCCCATTTTGTTTTGAATGGGGAAAGTAAAAGCAAGCTGCTTGGAGTAAAATCTATGAAAGGCATTTCTAATACTGGTAAGTCATTATAAGTAATTTTAATAAAGCATTATGATAATAAGAAGAAAAAACAGCGAAAACAATATTGTTACGAAAGAAGAATTTATTCATAAGCTCTGAACAACAATACTCTCGAACAACAACAACAACATTAATGGTTTATTTTCTTACAATGATGGAAGAAAGAAACGCCTCGTACAAACATTCGCATTTACCCATATACACACACAAATTAAATAAATACTTTTCTGTTTAAATACACAGCCACATACATAAATACAAGCATAAACAAATAAACAGCCACACATACAGGTATAAAGAAATAAATAGCCACACACACAAGTATAAAGAAATAAATAGCCACACATACAGGTATAAAGAAATAAACAATCACACAAACAGAAAACAAGAGCAATAACAATCGAACCTGCCAGACCTGTCTGGAATAGAACATTCTGGTGCTTTTAAATCACCTATATAAGTGAATCGTGCTGGCGAGTAGTATGGCAGTATTAATTTAAAAGTCAAAGAGTTAAGTTCTCGAATTTTAAGAGTGTTTAACAGTTTGCTGTATTTTTGAACAGTGGTGTTAAATAAATAAAGTGACTTACAGTAAAAGTAATAACAGAGTGTATTTATTTTGCAATTAAAAGAACCCAACGTAAAGTAAAAACGTAACAATATATTAAATTAGAGCTTTTCTTAATTCTAAAATGTTTTGTTTATGTTAACAGGTGCGAATATAAAACAGAAATTGGAGAATTAACTCAGCGTTTTTGAATGTTCTTTGAATGACCCAATGGTTTTGGTAACAGACAGAGGTAGCAACATTAAGGCGTCTTTGCGAGGATGTGACAATATTAATTGTATAAATTACCTAATACATAATGTGACAGAAAAATGCATTAATAATTCACCTCAAATTAATGATATAGTAACAGCTTCGGCAAAACTGGTGAAGTTTTTTAAAAAATCTGGTTTAAATTGTGATTTAAACACATCTCTAAAGAGTTTTTCACCAACACGGTGGAATACCGTTTATTTCAACTTGCTTTCTATAAAATCGAATTTTGCTGATATACAAAAACTACTGCAAGAGAAAAATTTAGTAGAAAAATTCTGCGTTATAAAGGAATATTATCTAGAGCAACTTGTAGATATTTTAAAGCCGTTCATGGATGCTTCTAAAGAACTTGAAGGCAGCTCGTATCCAACCATTCATTTAGTGCATCCCTATATTCAGAACTTTAAACAAATTTGCTCTAGAATTAATAACGATGAGCCCAGCTTTATTGCAGAATTTAGATCACAACTGCATGACTTATTACTTTCCTTAGTAGAGAGTAATATTATAATTTATAACAAACTAGCAATATTTTTGTTTCCACCCGCTAATCAATTAACTCAATTTAACTTAGAGGAACAGACAGAAGTATTAGCTAAATGTAAATCATTATTGAGTTATTATTCCAATGAAATGGTTACAGTTAGCGCACCTGTTGAAGTGAATTCGTCAAAAATATATACCCTATTTGAAAAATATGTCCAGCCAATCAACGAAACACACTCGAGCCAATCAGTGATTGAAAATGAATTAATTAAATATAAAAATACCAATGTTCCTTTACATAGCGATTTTAATGTTTTAAAATGGTGAAACGATAGAGAAAATGAATTTCCATTTTTATATAGACTAAGTAGACGAATATTTGCTATACCAGCATCTAGCGCACCTTCTGAAAGAATATTTTCGATTGCTCGTTCACTACTAACAGATAAACGATCAAAACTTGGCTTAAATGGAAAATCATTTAATGAAATTTTATTTGTAAATGTTAATTCCAAAGACTGATTTGTAGTTAATGTTGTTTTTTATGTAATTTAATTTTTTACTTTTTATTATAATTTTTTACTTTTTATTATAATTTTTTATTGTTTTTATTTACTAATTACTCTTTTTATAATTTTATTATTTCTGGTTAAATATGAATTCCTGTTACTTTTATGAAAATGTTTTAGTTTTTAATTTTTATATCAACCTTTTATAATTTAAGAAAATATAAAATAAACTGAATTACTTATATTTTTACACCAACATAAATTTCTGAACTTGCTTTTTAAATTTATTGCGTAATTAGTAAGTTGATTGGTTTTATTTTGAATTCCGACGGGGTTATAATTAGAATTACCAAAAGAAATATGTGACTTGAGATGATGGAAATTCAATCAAAATTCAATCTTTTTATAATTATTAATAATATACATACATACATCTGTGGACTTATGACGTAATGTTTAAAGAATTTGTTTTAAAAATTTGTTCCATGAAACTATTATAAATGCAGTATATTTATTCGTTCTTTTACACAAACATATTCTCATAGAATACACATAGGCATATTTCTTGTCGACATACAATAAGTACTGATGGTGCAAGCACCAATACCTATTGTATATGTTTTAAAAAATCGTAGGCAAACAGTTATTCTCATTCTCTCATGACTCGCTCACACCATAACTGGTTTGAGAGAGTAACAATACCAACTTGTAACAGAAACACAAAATAACATATCTATACTCACTCACAACAGAAAGCAAATGAAAACTGGTGTGTTTGGTTGTAACTGTGCGCGTCTCTAATATATATATATATATATATATTATGAATTTCTTTATTTTTAATAATAAATATCTACAAAGAAGTCGCTTTCTGCGACCAAAACTAATATGGATAGTGTAGAAAAACCTACGACGCAAGTGGAAATGGACATATACATAACTGTATTGAAAAAAGGTTGACGCCCTAAATCTTCGCAGCTTGCACCAATGTCTAAAGTACATAAAGATAAGAACTCTAACGGAATAAGTTCCCACAAGCAGCACCCAGGTCGTTCAAACCACTTGGAATTAAGCAAGAAAAACTCGAGCGACTTAATAAAGAAGTTAATTTCAGTTATTGGTGAGAACTCAATTTTTGTAATGCCTATCAAGCGAGGTAACATTGATGAGACAGTAAACGAGTTTGAAAGCTGTAAAAAGAACTTTTATACCTATCAGCTGAAGAGGAGCAAAGGTCTACAGGTAGTTATTTAAGGTGTAGACTCATATGTTGATCCAGTTGAAATTAGAGATGGCCTCCAAAAAGCGGGTTTTAAGGTAAAAAGTGTAGATAATCTCAGAAATCGAGAGCGTGTCCCTCAACCTCCATTTCACGTTGAACTGGGGATATCAGATTGAAGAAGAACGAAACCCACCCCATTTATAATCTAAAATATCTGTTACCCCGCAGGATAAGTGTAGAGGAACCATATAAGCGATCAGGGCCCGTCCAGTGTTTAAATTGCCAAGAATACGGTCATACAAGGGCTAACTGAAAGTTGCCTCCGGTGTGCGTTCTGGGTGGCGAGCTTCATTGTTCTGCTCAATGCGACAAATCGAGGGATGAATCGAAGGTTAAAAAATGTAGCAATTTCGGTGGAAATCACACTGCTAACTACAGAGGCTGTTTTTCTATGGTAAGAAAGTCAAGTCAGAAATTAAATACTCCTGCTGGGCAGCCACAATATCGAGCAAATGCTCACTACCCTCAGTTAGGTCAACCAACAACCCAACATGTTTCATACGCGGATATGTTAAAATCCACTCATACATCAGTACACAAAGCGACTCCGACAACAAATTCTACTCCAAATTTGCACCCAGAAACTCAAGAACGAACACTACCTGGCAACTATAATTGTCTCGAAGCAAGCATCGAGACATTAGTGCATTCGTTAAACAGTTTTATGAGCTCTATGAGCAGCATGATGCAAGAAATGGTTCGTATGCAATCTAAGATATTGCATGCGGTACTAAACAAACCATGAATTGTTCAAAAATAGTGGCTTGCGCCAACACAAACTAAGAACCAACAAATTGATGTCATGCTGGTTTCAAAGACTAACTTAACAACAAATAGCTTTAACTTAATTTTTCCTGATGACGCTACACAACGGAGTAGCGAAATATCGGAAATAAAAATAATTAACCTAAAGCCTAAAAATAAAAATAATTAAATTACAAATTATTTAAAAAGGTAAACTATATCAAAATAAAACAAATCGATTTTTTAAAATCAATGGCTATATATTATATAATACTAAAGTGGCAGAACATGTGGTAGTTCAGCAATACTAATAAAGTCTCCAATTAAACATTATCTACTGTGTGACTTTTGTGAGGACTACCTTCAAGCAAAAAACATCTGCATTGACGAATTTCATCAAATCTTCGTTATTTCTTCGATTTATTCACCTCCTAGATTTCAAATATCAGAGAGCGACTCCTACAAATCACTAGGTCCCTGCTTCATAGCATCAGGCGACTACACTTATTGGCCTACTGACCAGCAAAAAACCACTGGATGCTATTGATTTCGGCGTGATTAAGGGTATTCCAAGAAAAATAATTAAAGCTGAAGCATCACTAGATTTATCCTCAGATCATTCACCCACTATTCTCTATATATGGAACCAACAAAGTATTGTAACACCAACTAGTACAAGCATAAACTGGTTATATATAGAAAATATCTCAGTACGCATTGCTCGGAAAACGTCCCACTAAGAACACCAGAAGACTTAGGGCAGAGTCTTATTTAATTTGACCAAAACCTCAAATCAGCTGTTCAACATGCAAAAGTAACCCGGCAACTAGGCAGATGTCATAACATTTATTCTGTAGATGTCAAGCGGCTCTTGACTGAAAAAAGAAAACTTCGGAGAGAATGGCAATTACATAGATCTCCTCAACTGAAAACCAGACTTAAAGATTGCACAAAGCGGCTAAGAGAGATGCTGGAATCTCGAAGAGCAGCATCCCTGAAAAACTATTATTCATTATGGCGTGCTTGTAGAAACCTTAAAAGGCCAGTCGTACGTAAGCCTCCCTTGCGAACTTCGTGTGAAGGCTGGGCAAGGAGTGATATCGAAAAAGGCGATCTATTTGCTGGACATTTGAAAAGGGTTTTTACTCCAAATATATCGACTGATATAGTTGAGTTGCCAATTATTTAGGCTCTTGCTTTTATACCGCTAATATTTGAACTTAGTGATATTGATATTGGGCAATAACGGATTTAAACACCAAGAAAGCCCCTGATTTTGATAAAACCGGTAACAAAATATTATTTGAGTTGCTCCATATAGCTAGCAAGCTTATCCTTTTTATATTTAATGCTATTTTACGGCTTGAGAACATTCCCACAGAGTGGAAGGTCTCTTTAATTACTATGATTCTCAAACCAGGACCTATAAGCCTTTTATCAAATATGGCAAAACTGTTTGAGAGGATGTTAAAAACTAAGCTGAACCCCATTTTAAGCGACAAAGCATGTATTCCAAACCATCAGTTCGGCTTCAGAAAAAACATAGCACAATCGAACAAACTCACATCACAAACGTTATCGACGTTTCTCAAGCCTTCGACTAGGTATGGCACGCTGGCCTAATATATGTTAAAACTGAAATTGCCTCTAAACTTGTATAGTTATTTAACCGATAGAAAATTCATTGGGAAAAACGGAAATTTTTTAAACTTACCTTAGCCAATTAAACTCAGAGTCCCCCATGGTAGTATATTGGGGCGCATTTTATACTCGTTGTATACTTTAGACATGCAACAAGTAACCGGGTCCACAAATCGACATTTGCTGACGACACAGCGCCCTGGTATATAAAAAACTCGGAACATCCACAAAGATCTAGACATGCCATCAATTAAAGCAGAAATAGCAAAATATGCAGTTACGTATTTAAAGCAGCTTGAAACACATCTAAATCCGCTGGCCCGCAACATACTAAATGAACGTGGGTACATGCGTCTAAGAAGGAGGGACATTGCTTCTCGCGTCCGAACGTCAGAGGGATGACCTACTTTACAGAGGAAAATCTACTTTTCCATTACAGTGGAAGTTATCAAAAATCATTCCAATTTCCAAAAGCAATAATGAATTTCGGCCAATTGCAATTCTCCCCTGTTTGTCTAAGGTTTTAGGAAATCTTATTTGTAAACAAATGAACGTGAATCAATCCTGTTTTGTGAAGGGGAGAACTTGCGTAGGTCTAAACTTGATATTAATATGGTTGCATTTCTGATTCTTCTGGACAACATTAAAGCTTTTGATACAGTAAATCATCAAATTCTCTTAAAAAAAAAATTTTAAAAAAGTTTTAATTTTCTAGATTTGCCTGTAATCTTATGTCCTCTTATCTTACTAACAGATCTCAAATAGTTCAGTTTGATGGTAATATTTCTAATGCTCAAGTGGCAACAGAGGAGTTCCACAAGGTTCAAAACTAGGTCCTCTTCTTTTCTATCTCTGCATTAACGACTTACCTGATATTTCAATGAACAGTAGAGTTCATATATACGCTGATGATGTACAACTCTATAACATTTGTAATATGTCAGATATTTCTTTTTGCGTAAAATAATAAGAAAAACAAGCAAGAGCGCTATATTCGGCTGTGCCGAATCTTCTACACCCTTCACCACGGTGATTTTATTTATAGTCATGTACAGCATTATGCTTATTGTTGACTTTTTACATAAATTAAAATAAGCCGTATGGGAAAAGCCTTATTATTCATGCTTTAAAGAAATAGAAACCAGCGGCTACGCCGTGTAGTCAGCTACTTGATGGTATTGAAGACGACAGCTACCCCCACAGAGTGGAAGGTGTCCTTGGTTACCATGGTTCCTAAACCAGGGAAAGGCCACACAAAAATTGAATCATACAGACCTATAAGCCTTTTATCAAATATGTCAAAGCTGTTTGAGAGGATGTTAATAACTAAGCTTAACCCTATTCTTAGCGACGAAGGATGTATTCCAAACCATCAGTTCGGCTTCAGGAAAAAACATAGTACGATCGAACAAACTCACAGGTTAGTCAATGTTGTTAAAAAGATATTTGAAGAGAGAAAATACTGCTCTGCGTTTTTTATCGACGTTTCTCAAGCATTCGATAAGGCATGGCATGAAGGCCTAATATATAAGCTAAAACTGAATTTGACCGCAAACCTATATAAGCTGCTAGATAGTTATTTAACCGAACAAAAATTTATTGTGAAATAAGGAGATTTTTTGAACTCACCCCACCTAATCGAAGCCGGAGTTCCCCAAGGTAGTATATTGGGGCCCTTTTTATACTTATTGTATACTTCAGACATGCCAACTAGTAACCGAGTTCACACATCGACATTTGCTGACGACACAGCTTTTTTGAGCATTCACGAACTACACGAAGTAGCATCACGACATTTACAAGACCACATATTTAATTTAGAAAAATGGTTGAAGAAATGGAGAATAAAAGTTAATGAGCAAAAATGTACTCACATAACCTTCACACTGCGTAGGGAATCGTGCCCACCTATTCACATAAATAACCAAATGATACCTCAGCTTTCAGACGTCAAATATCTCGGCCACATAGAAACAAAGTTAACACAAATGAAGTTAAAAGCAGTCCAACTAAACTGGCTTATCGGCAGAAATTCTACTCTAGCTTTAGATTGTAAACTTTTATTATACAAGTCAATACTAAAACCAATATGGTGTTATGGCATTCAATTATGGGGCACTGCCTCAGCTACCAACGTAGAAAAAATTCAAAGGCGCCAAAATAAGATTCTTCGTATAATTACATCTGCTCCTTGGTTTTTAAAATATCTAACATTCATAAAGATCTAAACGTGCCATTAGTTAAAGCAGAAATAGTGAAACATGCCTTAAGGTATTTAAAGAAGCTTGAAACTCATCCGAATCCACTGGTCCGTAACATACTAAATTAACCTGGTTGCATTCGACTAAGAAGGAGGGACACTGCTTCTCTCATCCGTACATCACAGGGATAACCCGCAAATTACAGTAACCGTGAAACATACATTTTGTTTTATCCAGCACTGGTTGGACTTAACAAGTATATTTATATTTTTAGACTTAAGATATGAGTAATTACACAGCACAACAAAATAAAAAAAATTTCATGTGCTCTTAAAACCACTATATAATTTTGATGTATCATGACTACCTTTGTACAAAAATGGTAAAATTTTTAAATTCTATGGATAGATTTTTTTTTAAAAAATTTGTTTTTAAAATTGCAATTTTTTTGAGACGTTTCTTCAAATAATTAATGATAACTCAAAAACTACTAGTCCGATATTATTAAAATAAATTCAGTAAAATTAAGATTTGCATAGCCTTTAATTCGTCTATATATCGCGTTTCAATCGGATCAATAGTATCGGAGTTATAATAAAAAACTTAAGAAAAAAATATATTTTTTACGTAAAAATGGCAAAAATTTTCGTTTTAAAAAAATCATAAAAAATCGAAAACGGCAAAAAACTTCCAGATTCATTTTTTTATCGCATAGCGACATATAATAGCAACAAAATGAGATATCGACCATAAAAATCGATTGATTTTTTTCGAATTTATTCACATTTTAGTGAATTCGCTCATTTTCACAAAATTTTAGTTTTTTGCTTGATATACGCATTATAGTGGGTTTTCAAATGTGTGAAAAACATAAATTTTCCAATTTCAAGGGGTGCATGTCGGATTAATGTTAGATTTGATGAGAAACTTATGGATGCACAAGATCAGGGACCAAGCTGTAGTCAAGTGCTTTCATCTTCACAAGGACACTCAACCTCAAGCATGTGTTCTCAATCAGGAAGTTCAGATCCAGAACTACCTATATCTGAAAATGACGAGTTCATCCCACACAAAAATATCTCACCGAGACCATGGAATCAAGACCAGCTAAATGATGTAATAAGAGAACTTGGATTGTCAAAAGCATCTTCGGAATTACTTGCATCCCGGATGAAGGAATCAAATCTCATAACGGAGGAAACTAAAGTTTCGTATTACCGTACCCGAGAAAAAGGCTTACTTCACTATTTTGCAGAAGAGGACGATTTTGTCTGCTGCACGGATATTCCTGGTTTGATGACTGCCATGGGCTTACATAGATATGATTCAAGCGAATGGCGTTTATTTATTGACTCATCAAAACGCAGCTTGAAGTGTGTCCTTTTGCACAATGGAAATAAATTTCACTCCTTGCCAATCGCACATTCAACTCATTCAGAAGAATACTCTGTAATTGCATTGGTCATGAAGAAGATAAAGTATAATGAACATAACTGGGTAATTTTGTTGATATTAAGATGGTAAATTTCCTATTAGGTCAACAAAGTGGCTATACCAAATACCCTTGTTTTTTATGTTTATGGGACAGCAGAGCTAAGTCAGAACACTGGAAGAGAAAACAATGGCCTTATAGGGAAACACTGGACCCAGGTATGAGGAATGTTATAAATGTACCTCTGGTGCCCCGAGATCGCATCATATTACCCCCTCTTCACATTAAACTTGGTCTGATGAAACAATTTGTTAAAGCACTTAACAAAGATGGTGAATGTTTCCAGTATATTTCAAGGAAGTTTAAAAGTTTGAGTATGGAAAAGCTGAGAGCAGGAATATTTGACGGCCCACAAATTCGCAAATTGGTCAAAGATACCGATTTTCTCAGTTCAATGTCAGAAATTGAGAAAAATGCATGGGATTCGTTTGTATGGGTTATTCAACATTTCTTAGGAAATAACAAGGATGATGATTATGTTGCGCACGTTGAAGAGATGTTAACTCACTTCCAGAATCTTGGATGCAACATGAGCATCAAGTTACATTACCTTCACAGTCACTTAGATCGTTTTCCTGAAAATCTAGGAGACTTAAGTGAGGAACAGGGCGAACGATTTCACCAAGATATTCGGACAATGGAGGAAAGATACCAGGGTCGCTGGGATGCACACATGATGGCAGATTTTTGCTGGAGTATTCAGAGCAACACTTCGTTATTCAATAATAGAAAATGTCATAAAAGAAAATTCCAAAGTTTGTAGTTTATAATATTTATTTATTTCCTTATTTTATATGTTGTAATAAATTTAAATAATAAAATATAAAATAAAAGAAAATACATGAATAAAACAATGAAATGCATTTTCGATTTATTCCATCGATTTGACTTAGTTACATTTTTTTGTCAATTGCCTTCGGCAAGTAACTTGAAAACTGTTTAACCGATTTAAAAGATATGTAGCTTATTGTAAATCTCATTGTGTTTGCCCTAAGGACCAGGATCCACTTTTTTGCAAAAGGGGAAATAAATAGCGTTAATTTTGCAAAAACTGAAAATTTGTCAATTATTTTCGATTTAAACGCTTTTTTTCAGATTTGGGGCCTATGCGCTACGTGTTAACGTTGTCGAATTCGACTAAAATTTTGTGGGTGGAAGTTTCTCATCAAATCTAACATTAATCCGACATGCACCCCTTGAAATTGGAAAATTTATGTTTTTCACACATTTGAAAACCCGCTATAATGCGTATATCAAGCAAAAAACTAAAATTTTGGTGAAAATGAGCGAATTCACTAAAATGTGAATAAATTCGAAAAAAATCAATCGATTTTTATGGTCGATATCTCATTTTGTTGCTATTATACGTCGCTATGCGATAAAAAAATGAATCTGGAAGTTTTTTGCCGTTTTCGATTTTTTATGATTTTTTTAAAACGAAAATTTTTGCCATTTTTACGTAAAAAATATATTTTTTTCTTAAGTTTTTTATTATAACTCCGATACTATTGATCCGATTGAAACGCGATATATAGACGAATTAAAGGCTATGCAAATCTTAATTTTTCTGAATTTATTTTAATAATATCGGACTAGTAGTTTTTGAGTTATCATTAATTATTTGAAGAAACGTCTCAAAAAAATTGCAATTTTAAAAAAAAAATTTTTTAAAAAAAAATCTATCCATAGAATTTAAAAATTTTACCATTTTTGTACTAAGGTAGCCATGATACATCAAATGTATATAGTAGTTACTCGAGCATATTTTTGCTGTTGCCCTGTGTTATTGATAGTTCAATTATATTGAAGATACAATAAATAAAAAAAATCTTTTGTAACTCCTCAAACTAAAATTTATGATAATCATATTGATTTTGTGACCTCTGCATCCAATCTGGGAGTGATTTTTAACAATAGATTTATTTGGTCTGATCAATTAATGCTATGCTTAGAAACCTATGGGCATTAAAAGTCTCTACACCATTTGCAACTCGTATGCTTTTAGCCAAAACTTATATCATCCCATCACTCCTATATAGTTGCGAAATTTATGCAAACTGTGATAGTAATGACCAATGCAAAGTTAATATTTTATACAACAACATAGCTAAATATATTTTTCAGACGGGCCGTCGAAAACATATCTCATTATACGCATACCAGATTTATCAAATAAAACTTGACAATCTTTTTAAATACAGATGCCTTATCTTTCTGCAGAAAATTATTATTATATATATATTATTTTTATTATATTTATAGGATTAAAGGATTTTTTTGTAGCATATATCCATTCCTTGACAAAACGAATTATTATACAAGCATTTTTTGGTTCCCTATAAGTTTTTAATTTTATCCTGTCACTTTTACGCAAATTTAGATTCATAAAATTGCTAATTACTGTCCAAATAATCGTTCAGTTTAAAGGCTAGGATAATAATATGTTTTGGAGTGTTATCAATACAAGGCCGAAAGTCAAGGAGAAACAACATTTTTAAACGATCGTACACATAATTTTAAAAAGAACGTAACAATCCCTTTTAAAGTTTGCGTATTTTTTACTTTAATTGCCACTCAGATAAAGGAATACGAGAAAACTATATTCAATCATCAATTGTCAGTTGGTGAGAATGAAGTCTACTACTACCTAAAGCTTCCCTTTTGGTTCGGTTAGCAATGAAAGCTACTTTTTGTTTTTATTTGTTTTCTTCCAACATTCGGTTTTAATTAATACTAATCTAGTATCAAACCTAAATAGATGATGCTTACAACTAAACACTACCCAAAGTAGATAGATACGAAGAGTGCTAATGACAGACGTAGCCATCTAGAAAATGTGCATTCCGTTCTGCTGGTGTCTGAAAATTAAATTTTCCCAATTTTTCTTTAATAATATCACCTAATTTGAATTTAATTTATGCTTTCTTAGAGAGAATAAAAATGAACTTAAGTTTGAATTAAAATTTCATCTGTATGTAAAATAAGTAGTTCGACTAATAAAAATTTCAAATATTCAATATTAATATCTAAAAATTTTAACAAAATGCAGATCCTTTTTGGACCACCCTGTTCCCTGTGATAGTGTTGAAACAGACCAGTAATATTTTGGCTCCCGAGGTACTCTGGTATTTACTTTCAAATAAGTAATATAGCTTTGAATTCGGTAACCATAAAAAATTGATTTTTTTTTTGTGGTTAATATAAGTTTAAGTTGTGAAGTTGTAAAATTAATTAAATGATTAAGTAAATTAAATAGGCATATACAATTATAATAAATTTTTTTTTGTTTATTGTATTATTCTACCTTTTAGTATATAAAATTATTTATTTTTATTTGGGCTCAAGGTCTAATTTACATAAAACTCTATTTTGTATTAAATTTTATTTTTTATATCGTTATTTCGAACACCTTTGGTGTTCTTCATCAGGAAAAACTAAAGTGAAAAAAACAAAAAAACAATATACACAACACATAAATATTACTAAATAAATCAGTCAAGTGCGAGTTAGTCTCACACACGTAGGGTTCCGTACTATGTTTAGTACGACTTTAAAAATTCAAGTTGTTGATTTTTTATGTCTTATGGAGCACCCTTTATTTTTAAAATCAAATCAAAATTATATTTGCGAAAATTGCATTGCTATTGGAACACCTTTTAAGTTTTAGGAATTGTTGTTATAAAGGCCATGGTAATACATTTTCTATGAAAATATCAGGCGCCTACTATTGCGGTTAAAAAATAAGGTAATGTACATGAAAAACATGTCACTGATAGAATACCCTTTTGTAATTAGTAATTGTTACAGCTTCCAAAGTACAACATATACTGTAAACAATTCAAGAGTCTACCTACTACGGTTCAAAAAATAAGGCTATTTAAGTAAAAATCATGTCTCTGTCGGAACACCCTTTAATTTTGGTATTTGTTGTAGGGGCCATGGAAATTCTCTTTCTATGAATATGTCAAGAGTCTACCTATTACGATTAAAAAATGAGTCACTATACGTGAAAAACATGTCATTGACGGAACACCCTTTAATTTTTAGTATTTGTTATATTGGCCGTAGTAATAAACCTCCTGTAAAACTTCAAGAATTTACTTATTATCGTTCAAAACTTAGGCCATATACACGCAAAGCACGTCACTCTCGGAAAACCCTTTAATTTTATATACTTGTTTAGAAAGCGATCATAGAGCTAATTACTGTCTGCAAATTTTAAGTGGTTTCCTCCTATAGGTCAAGAAATATAGACATAAAGGCAAATAACACGTCATTTTCGGAACACCCTATAAGTTTTAGTATTTGTTGCTATAGTGGCCACAGTTATACACCTTCTATGAAAATTTCAAGAGACTACCTATTATGGTTCAAAACTTATTCATTATACATGCAAATCACACCACTATCGAAACACCGTTTAATTTTTGGGTTATTTTTTAGACTTGTTTATAAAGCGAACTAAGTTTTAATTATTGTTTGTAAATTTTTATTGCATGCCTCCTACAGTTCAAGAAATAAACATATATTCGTGAATAACACGTCTCTAACGGAACACCCTATAAATTTCAATATTTGTTGCTATAGCGGCCACGGGTATACATACACCTTCTGTGAAAATCTCAAGAGGCTACCTATTATGGTTCAAAAGTTAGGCCTTACAGATGCAAATAATACCACTATCGGAACATCCTTTTATTTTTAGGTTTATTTTTTTTTAAACTTATTTATAAAGTGAACTAAGTTTTAATTACAGTTTGTTAATTTTTAGTCTATGCCTCCTACAGTTCAAGAAATAAACACATATTCGCGAATAACACCTCTCTATCGGAACACCCTATAAGTTTTAATTTTTGTTGCTATAGCTGCCACCGCTATACACCTTCTGTGAAAATTTCAAGAGTCTACCTATTATGGTTCAAAACTTAGGTCTTATACACGCAAATCACACCACTATCGGAACACCCTTTAAATTTTGTTTTTATTTTTTTATACTTGTTTATATAATGAACTAAATCTGAATTACTGTTTTTAAATTTAAAGTGTATCCCTCCTACAGTTCAAGAAATAAACACATTTTCGTGAATAACACCTCTCTATAAGAACACCCTATAAGTTTTAGTATTTGTTGCTATAGCGGCAACAACTATACATCATCTGTGAAAATTTCAAGATTCTACCATTACGGTTCCAGAGATAAAAGGCGCTGACAGACGGACAGACGGACAGACATTGTAGCGAAAACAATAGGGTTACGTTTTTACACTTTGTGTACGGAACCCTAAAAAGCACAAATCTTACATTGAGTAAAGCTAAAGCTGTCCCCTTTCAAAAAGAGTTCAATGCTTACTCAAAGTAACAAATACTAAAACTTATAGGGTATTCCGATAGAGAGGTGTTATTCACGAATATGTGCCCAGCTCTGATTTCAGCTGGATCAACATATGAGTCTACACCTTTAATTACTACCTGTAGACCTTTGCTACTCTTCAGCTGATAGGTATAATAGTTCTTTTTACAGCTTTCAAACTGCTTTCCGATAACTGCTTTCATCAATAAATTGAATTTTTGTCTCATCAATGTTACCTCGCTTCATAGGAATTATAAAAAATGAGTTCTCCCCAATAACTGAAATTAACTTTTTTATTAATTCATCCGAATTTTTTTCTGTGAAATATATTGGAGGTGGTTTGAACGACTTGGGTGCCGTTTTAGGTTCACTTGCTTCGCTATCTAATATAGCAAAACGATTTTGGGAATTTATTCCGTTAGAGTCCTTATCTTAATGTACTTTCGACTTTGTTAGCACAACTGCGAAGATTTAGTGCTTTCATTACAGTCATGTTTCTATCCATTCCTATTTGAGTCTTGGGTTTTTGGGCCCTGTCCATTACTGTATTCAGAAGACGACGACGATTTACTCACATTTATTTTATTATCACTACTTAGCACCAACGGTGAACATGAACGTGTGCGGTAAATTGGCGCAGCATTTAAAAACACATCAGTTTTTATTTTTTTTCGCAATTTTTATTTATTGTATCTCCAATATAATTGAACTATCAATAATTACTCATATCTTAAGTCTAAAAATATACTTGTTAAGTCCAACCAGTGCTGGATAAAAAAAAATGTATGTTTCACGGTTACTGTAATTTGCGGGTTATCCCTGTGATGTACGGATGAGAGAAGCAGTGTCCCTCCTTCTTAGTCGAATGTAACCAGGTTCAGTTAGTATGTTACGGGCCAGTGGATTCGGATGAGTTTCAAGCTTCTTTAAATACCTTATGGCAAGTTTCGCTATTTCTGCTTTAACTGATGGCACGTTTAGATCTTTATGGATGTTCGAATTTTTTATATACCAGGGAGCAGATGTAATAATACGTAGAATCTTATTTTGGCGCCTTTGAATTTTTTCTACATTGGTAGCTGAGGCAGTGCCCCATAATTGAATGCCATAACACCATATTGGTTTTAGAATTGACTTGTATAATAAAAGTTTGCAGTCTAAAGCTAGAGTAGAATTTCTGCCAATTAGCCAGCTTAGTTGGACTGCTTTCAACTTCAGTTGCGTTAACTTTGTTTCTATGTGCCGCTTCCATGTAAGGCGCCGGTCAAGATGTATGCCGAGACATTTGACATCTGAAAGCTGAGGTATCGTTTGATTACTTATCCGAATAGGGGGACAAGATTTTCTGCGCAGTGTGAAAGTTATGTGAGTACATTTTTGTTCATTCACTTTTATTCTCCATTTCTTCAACCATTTTTCTAAATTGGATATGTGGTCTTGTAAATATTGTGATGCTACTTCGGGTCTTTCGTGAATGCTCAAAAAAGCTGTGTCGTCAGCAAATGTCGATGTGTTAACTCGGTTACTAGTTGGCATGTCTGAAGTATACAATAAGTATAAAAAGGGCCCCAATATACTACCTTGGGGAACTCCGGCTTCGATTGGCTGGGGTGAGCTCAAAAAATCTCCTTCTTTCACAATAAATTTTCGTTCGGTTAAATAACTATCTAGCAGCTTATATAGGTTTACGGGCAAATTCAGTTTTAGCTTATATATTAGGCCTTCATGCCATACCATATCGAATGCTTGAGAAACGTCGATAAAAAGCGCAGAGCAGTATTTTCTCTCTTCAAATGTCTTCTTAACAACATTGACTAACCTGTGAGTTTGTTCGATCGTACTATGTTTTTTCCTGAAGTCGAATTGATGGTTTGGAATACATCCTTTGTC
This sequence comes from Phasia obesa, assembly GCA_949628195.1. Classification (NCBI taxonomy): domain Eukaryota; kingdom Metazoa; phylum Arthropoda; class Insecta; order Diptera; family Tachinidae; genus Phasia; species Phasia obesa. The sequence continues at coordinate 102,123,473 of OX451217.1, read as the reverse complement.
GCTTAGAATAGGGTTAAGCTTAGTTATTAACATCCTCTCAAACAGCTTTGACATATTTGACAAAAGGCTTATAGGTCTGTATGATTCAATTTTTGTGTGGTCTGTTTCTGGTTTAGGAATCATGGTAACCAAGGACACCTTCCAATCTGTGGGAAAGTACTCAAAACGTAAAATGGCATTAAAAATAAAAAGAACGATTCTGCGAGCTACACGGGGCAACTCAATTAACATCTTGTTACTGGTTTTATCAACGCCAGGGGCTTTTTTGGTGTTCAAATCCATTATTGCCTTTTCAAGATCATCAAATTCAAATCTTATCGGTACTGCAGCACTAGCCTCGAGAACTGGCAACTCAACTATATCAGTCGATATATTTGGGGTAAAAACCTTTTTCAAATGTTCAGCAAATAAATTTCCTTTTTCGGTATCACTCCTTGCTCAGCCTCCAGCTGAAGTTCGCAAGGGAGGCTTACGTAAGACTGGCCTTTTAAGGTTTCTACAAGCACGCCATAACGAATAATCTGATTGAGGAGT
>OX451217.1:102072976-102122739 GCA_949628195.1 Phasia obesa | reverse complement strand
GATTTATTTTTAGGTTGGCAACTTGTAACCTCCGAAATACCTCCTTTAGGCTAGCCATGTGCTCTTCAAATGTTAACGCAACCACAATGATATCGTCGAGATAAGCGAATGCATGGGACTCCATTTCGGGCCTAATTACGCTATCTAACGCCCACTGGAAAGTTTCAGGATAAGCATCGGGCATGGATCTGGCATTCAGTTGACGAAAATCCATGCAATTGCTCCAATTGCCGTTCTTTTTGTTACTACAGCAATCGAAAAACTGTATGGGCTACATGAAGGCTCTACACACCCAAGGCCAATAAACTTATTCACCTCAGCATCAATGTTAGCTTGCATGGCCATATTACGCTTCGCATATCTGAGCTTGATTGGCCGATAATCCTTCATCACAACTCGGTGTTTGGCGATGCTAGACAGACCTTTTATATTTTGAAATTTTGGCAGCTGCTTTTCTATGAATAAAGTGACTTCTCTTTGCTGGTTTTGCGGCTACACTTTGTAGGATCTTGTCTTTTCGTTCTCGGTCACGCTTAAAGATTCATTACGAATACTACTTACCTTCATTGGTTTTCCCTGTCCCTCAATACGGATAGCCTCTACCTCGTATATGGTTTCTTATTCTCCTCAGATGATAGCTTCCTTCATGAGAAGAAAATGGCATTGACTGTCCTCTGTCCGAAAGTTACGCTCAGCGAAATAGCTCCTATAGAAATGTAAATGTAGGAACCTTAAAAGAACGGTCGTACGTAAGCCTCCCTTGCGAACTTTTTATGGAGACTGGGCAAGAAATGATACCGAAAAAGGCAATTTATTTGTTGAACATTTAAAGAAGGTTTTCACCCCAAATGTATGTACTGATATAGCTGAGCTGCCACCAGTAGAGACTAGTGCCGTAGTACCTCTAACATTTGAATTTAGCGATATTGAACGGGCAATAACGGATTTAAACACAAAAAAAGCACCTGGCGTTGATAAAACAAGTAACAAGATGTTAGTTGAGTTGCCCCGTATAGGTTGCCGAATTATTCTTTTTGTTTTTAATGCCATTTTACGTCTTGAGTTCTTTCCCACAGAGTCGAAGGTCTCTTTGATTACTATGATGCCTAAACCAGGAAAAGACCACACAAAAGTACAAGCACACAGACCTATAAGCATTTTATCAAACATGTCAAAGTTGTTGGAGAGAATATTAATAACTAATCTGAATCCAATTCTTAGCGCGAATGGATGTATTCCGAACCATCAACTCGGCTTCAGAAAACAACATAGTACGATCCAACAAACACACAGATTACTAAATGTAATTAAAAAGACGTTTCTCAAGCATTCGATAAGGTTAGCACGAAGGCCTAATATTTAAGTTAAAGCTGCACTTGCTCGAAAAGTTTTATAAGCTCTTAAAAGATTATTTAACGAATCGCAAGTTTTTACTAAAATATGGTGACTTTTTAAGCTCGCCATGGTGATTTTTTAAGCTCACTGAAGCCGGAGTTCCCCAAGATAGTATTTTGGGACCAATTTTAAATTTACTGTACTCATCATATATGCCAATTAGCACCCTAGTCCACACATCAACATTTGCAGATGATACAGCTTTGTTAAGTATTCGTGAAATCGCCAAAGTAGCATCATAACATCTACAAGACCACATACTCAATTTGGAAAAGTGGTTAGAAAAATGGAGAATAAAAGTGAATGAACAAAAATGTACTCACATAACTGTCACACTTCGTAGGAACTCATGCCCCCCTATTTACATAAATAACCAAAATAATACCGCAGCTTTCAGACGTCAAATATCTGGGTATACATCTTAACCGTCGCCTTACTGGGATAAGCCACACAGATTTAAAGTTAACACAAATTAAATTAAAAGCAGTACAACTAAATTGGCTTACTTGGCTTACTGAGCTTAGATTGTAAACTTCTATTGTACAAGTCAATCCTCAAACCAATTTGGTGTTATGGAAACGTAGAAAAAATTCAAAGGCGCGTAACATGCTGAACGAACCTGGTTACATTCGACTAAAAAGAAGAGATACTGCTTTTCTTGGCCGTACATTAGAGGGCTGACCCGCAAATTATTGCAAAATCCATGAATCAAACATTATTTTTGTCTAGCAATTTCTGGACTTAAAAAGTATATTTTTATTTTAGGCTTAAGATATGATTAGTTATTGTTAGTTCAAAAATATTGAAGATACAATAAATAAATTATGAAAAAAAAGCCAGTCACTAAAACTGTCCAATTAATGCAAATGTTCGATCTTTTATACCCACCAGCAAGCACAAAGATGCTAAAAACGAAAGTAGCGACTTTGAGCTTTACAATATATATTTATATATCCCAGTCCTCCCGTCCTAATCACTAACCTTTAACCTAGAAGTAGTTTCACGACAAAAGTTTTTCAGTTGTATGCGAGGTACAATGCCCACAGTTTTGCCACTGCCCAATCTGTTTTTCCTAGACTATGCGTATTAATGCAATAATAATTTTTCACTTTGTATGGGAGGTACCACACCCACTGTCGCAATCAAGTATGTGTTGTATTAGACTATGCACATTTGTATGAGGGTTATATGTGTAAAGTTTCAAATCTACCTATTTTAGTTCTCTAGGCACGCTGTAATAACTTTTCATTTGGTATGAAAGGTACCATGCCCACTGTCCCAAATTAGTCTGTATTTCGCTAGAATGTGCACATAAGTATAAGGGTTAATTGTGCAAAGTTTCAAGACTCTACTCTATTGTAGTTCTCTAGGTACACGATAATAATTTTTCTCCTAACATGGGAGGTGCCCACTATTCCAATCAAGTCTGTGTTTTTCTAAACTATGTACATTAATATGCGAGTTAATTTTGCAAAATTTAAGACGCTACCTAATACCCTAAGTACGCGATTTTAATTTTTCTCTTTGTGTGTGTGGTACCACGCCCACAATTCCAGTCCAGACAATTTTTTGCTACATTATAAATAATAAGAGAGTTATTTGCACAAAATTTTAATGTACTACCTATTACTGGTACCAAGTAATACATGGAATGCCAACAAAATGAGGACCCTATTTTACCAACCCTATATTTGGTAACAAATTGTGAAAATTCGAGTAATATCGGTCCACTGGTGTAGGAAGCTGAAGCTTTCCGATGAATAAACAAACACATTTTGTGCTTTATATTAAGTATAGATATATAGATTTGGGCAAGTATTGTTCCCACTAAGCGGAGAAGTTATTTTGGAAATAAATCTCACATTTTCAAGTGACTGGTACTGGTTCGTTAAACAATAGATTTCTATTTATGTGCTATTAATTACACTGTGCTAGTTCAAAAACGTAACAAGCGGGGCACCCGGCGGGTAAAGTTAACTCGATTACGCTGAATCCAGTGGTGCTAACCGTTATTTTTAGGTTAGCTCTCGTTTAAAAAATAATTAAGATTAGTACCTAAAAAAAAACAATTTTTTTAATATTTTTTAACATTTATTGATTTTAAATCAATATATATATATATTGTTTGGAAAATCATCTCATTGGTGAACATGCGTCCAAAAGAAATTACTTTTTTTGGTTTTGGATGATTTTTTATACTTTTTTCGCAATACATCTCCATTTTTTTAACCGACTTCAAAAAAAGAAGGAGGTTATCAATTCGTCTTAATGTTGCTTTTTTTATGTTTGTGCCCGCAGAAATCAGTCATTTCTGAACCGATTTTTTCTTTATTAGAAAGGAAATGCTTACAGATTGGTCCCATTTTAAAAGAAGTTCAGAATTTTGAAATTAAAGGGTGTCCCCATACAACATACGTGTTTTTTACGTGTATTATGAACCGTAAACGGCACCCTTTAAAAAAACTGCTTATTACTATAGCTGCCAATAACAGAAATTAATAAAAAAATAAACTTAATAATTAAAGGGTGTCCCCATATGTGACGTCAATTTAAATATATGAACCATTTGAACCATTGTAGACAATCACTTGAAAATTGGACAAAATGTCCAATATTTATAATCAGAAATTAAATATTTATAATTATAAGTTAAAGGGTGTCCCAATAGTTGATGTGATTTGATGTGTATTGCAAAACTTTTGAACCATAACAGAGAGACGGTTGAAATTTACAAAGAACCTGTAATTCTAAGTCCTTTATAACATCAAGTATAATTTAAATTTGGAAACTAAAGGGTGTCCCCATAATTGATATAACTTTACCTATCCAGCCCTATCTTTTGAACCGTTATAGACAAACACTTGAAAATTAGATAGAATCTCCACTACTATGTCCCGTATAACAACATTTATAAATATTTAAAATTTTAAAGGGTGTCTCAATAAATGATGTAAATTGATGCATATGGCCAAACTTTTGAACCGTTTTAGACACACATTTGAAATTTACAAAGAAACTGTCCTTTAAAATTAGTGTTTAATTTAAAATTGCACATTAAAGGGTGTCCCCTAGGTGATATTGTTTAAGGTATATGGCCATATCTTTGGAACCGTTACTTTTTATTACTGTGTCAGTAATAATAAGTGTAAAAAAATAAAGGGTGTCCTCATATCTGACGTAATTTGTCGTATATGGCTTTATCTGCTTAACCGTTACGGATAGACATTTGAATGTACAGAACGTATATTACTATGTCGGTTAGAGCAACAAGTATAAAAGTATTTGATTTGAGTACTATTTCTTACAGATTACTTCCTTTTAAATGTTTAGTTTAGAATTGATGCACATATATTTGTTTTGTAGTCGGTTTTTTTTTTGCAAGAATTATTTTTTAAATTTTTGAATATTGAATCTATTCTAATCGAAAAAATGTGTGAAATTGACAACATTTTATGAAACAACATCAATTTTCATTTCCTGAGTCTTCTATATCGTCATCTTCCTCTTGCAAATTCCATCAAATGTCACCTAAAAGTGAATGTAGCTTTTTGCCACTATACCAATGTTCGAGCCTTGCAGTCACTTGAAAACGTTCGCCATGTTCATCGGATTCAGCTGGTGATTGTTCGGCGAATTTTTTTATATAGTGATGCAAAAAATGAATTTTTAATGACATTCGAACGTTTAATCGGTGATATGCATTCAGCATGTCTTCAATTAGTATACCCCAATTCTCTGATCGATGAATTCCGAGAACATTCTCAATGACCGCTTTCACGCAATCCCATGCCACATCACTCAGTGCATTAATAAATGCCTGGTCCTTCGTTAATCGACGAATATCCGGCCCATTAAGTATTCCTGTAAATAACCATAATAGGATATGAAATATCAATTGGTCAACATTAAAAATAAAATTTATTGGAATTTATAACTTATTTTATTTTCATGCCACTTAACCGTGGAGAAATACAACATAATTCGTAGAATGCATTTTCATCTGGGTTCAATGCCTTTATAAAATTTTTAACAATTTGATGTGTAGAGGTCGAAGCAAAACTTTTTCGATTAGCATTAGTGGAATCTCAATAATATTGTTTCGTCGTAATCTGATTTGCTCACGTAATGGCCAGTTCCTTGTATTATATTGGTCACCAACAAAACGGGTATCCCATAGACACATAAAACACATATTTTTGGTGTAGCCCAATTGCATTCCTCGTAAAAGAGCCACCACTTTTAAGTCAGCGCATATTTTCCACATATGGTCTTCATATTTAACTAAGTCGAGAATTTTTTTAGTGATGCATATGTTTCTTTTGTATTGGTGCTCAGCGCAATCGGAACGGAATTTTTTGAATTGGTGACGTGTAACAGAACCGCTTTCAAACTGCTTTTGGACGAATCGATAAATAATCGCCAATCTTTCGAATTATATTCATTTTGTATCGTTAAATCAATCCGCGGATATCAATGCAATTAGCTAGTGAATTATTCTCAATGGATCTGAAAAAATTCGTAAATCGTCGATGACGGTTGATTGCTCCGTATATCCGAACATCTGGTGCCAAAATATTCGCTTGTTTTAGATCCTTTGCCAAAACAATAGATTGCCGTTGCGATAGTTTCAAACGTCGCACAGTGGCGCCCGTAGAGCAAACCAGGTTGCAAAAACCAAAATTTTCATGAGCGCCTACGAAGTTTTGAATAAACCCATGTTATAGTTAGTTTAGAAGATATAACCGTTCAAAAGTGACCGACATTCGGTTTTCAAAAAAACACACAATTTTTAGTTAATTTGTTGCGATTTCAGGTGTAATATCACGAAAAATAGGTAACGAATCGCCATATTTTTTGTTTGTATTGATTGATGTATTTATTAAATGTATAATGATAAAAAAAAATTAACTGTTTGCTTTGTGTTTCTCCTGGTAAATCACTATTTAAAAACTATCCGTTTTTTCACTATTTTTCAACTTTGACGGAAAATAAAAAAAATCTATATTTTTTTATATTTGCCATGTTTGCAAAACCTGTTCTTTGATTATTTCTTTACATAATTCAAAAGGTTTTATCTGCCTGTACGTGCCCGTTTGGCTTCTAGAGGTAAAAAAGGTTAAAAAGACATGGTTGCAGAAATTGTATGGCGTCCATCCCTTATATGTTTTGACTGACAGTAGTTTTTTTTAGTAGTAAATTGTTGTTTACATTTTTTTTAGTAGTAAATTTTTAGGCATGGTAGCATAAGCCTATATATTGCAAAATAAGCATAGTGCCTGGATTAGTCTACGACTGAAAGTTGGCGCAACAATTACTGAAACCATTAAACAATTTAAGTACTGAAAACATGGCGTTGAACAATTTAAAATTATTTGAACTGTTTAGAAAGTCAACCACACCAAAGTTTTTCACGGAAGCTGCTTTAGAAGAACTTGATAGCTTATACGGAAATATTGAGAGAAGCGAAATTATAAAAAATAATTTTTATATGATATATGCAAATATTAAGGCAAAATGGGTGAAATCTAATCGAACCATTCAGAACTTCAATTCCAAATACGAGGACTAGGTTAATGAAGACACCATCCTGGCTATATTGGCAGTAGATAGACCTACCACATCAACCAGAGGAGCAAAAGGAAGCCCAAAAAAAAGTATTGAGGAGTGTTAAATACAAGAAAGAGGAAACTTGCCGATGCCACCAATGACTTCACCACGAAGCATTTATCGGACGCGCTAGCTATTAAATATACAAAGGATAGTGAAAGAGTTAGGTCTCAGATAACCAAATCTGTTGCTGATGCAAGCCCAATGCGACTAAAAAGGATTAAGGAAAGCATTTCCACGCCCACAAACGCACACATTAAAAAGTATGGTTCCGAAGAAGCCTTGGCCTTGTTTATGGATTTAGAACTTTCCAAAGAGAAATATGAGAAACTACGGGCATCTTTAACGCGACACGGCGCTGACGTTTTACCTGGATACAAGCATATTACGCAAGCCAAAATAAATTTACGACCACTGCATACGGAGTTTACGGAAGTCTCTGCGAAAGCCAATCTGCAGGATCTCATGGGCCATACAGTAAAACGGTTGTTGGAGAGTCTTCCTGAAAATGAGGTGAAAATTCTTCCTGAGAAGTTGACATTAATCAGCAAATGGGGCTGCGATGGATCATCCGGACAAAGCGTTTATAAGCAAAGGATATCTTCCGATGACGCTACAATATCGGACGGAAATACGTTTATGGCATCTGTTGTTCCTTTGCGGCTAAAATCTGATGTTTCCCTACACTGGAGAAATCCACGTCCGTCATCAGTGCATTATTTCCGAACAATAATGTTTCAGTTTGCAATGAAATCGGCAGAACTCATAAGGACCACGGTGAAGGACATTGAAGAACAAATAAGCACGATTAAGCCTACAAAGCTGCAAATTGGAGAAGGAAAATATATTGAATGCAATTACGAGTTCCACCTGACCATGGTTGACGGAAAAGTCGTAAACGAACTGACAGGAACAAAATCAACAATGTCATGCCCGATTTGCAAAAAGAGTCAGAAGAACTTTGTTAATTTAAACGATTCTACAAATGAGGAGAATTACGAATATGGAATGTCACCATTGCATTCTTGCTAAAACTGGCGTATACCCTACCACAAGAGGAGGAAAACTTCGATGAAAATACATCAATAAAGGATAAGGAAAAGATCAGAAAGAAGCAAATACAGGATGCATTTTTTAAACAAGTTGGACTAAAAGTAGACTGTCCCAAGCACGGATATGGTAACTCAAACGATGGAAACACTTCTAGGAGATTTTTTAAAAATGATGAGGCAGTAACTAGAATCACTAGAATTGACAATCAAATCGTGAAAAGATTGGGAACGATCTTGGATATTTTAAACTGCAAAGAAAATGTCAATCCTACAAAATATGGAGAATATGCGTCGAAAACTGCATCCCTTTTAGCAGAAATGTATCCACAGAAGAAGTTGAACCCGACCGTCCATAAAATATTGGCGCATGGCAAAGATATAATTGAGTACCAGTCTTTGCCAATTGGAGAGCTTTCTGAAGAAGCACAGGAGTCTCTTAACAAATTTTATAAAAAATGTAGATTGCAGAACACATTCAAAGCATCAAGGGTAAGGCAAAATGAGGACCTCTTCAACATGTTGGCAGCATCTTCTGATCCACTTATTTCTTCCCTGCGGCATCACGAATAGAGTTAGAAAATAATTATAGTTTAGAAATGGTTAGTCTTTTAGATATACCTTCTGTAATGTATCAATTTAGTAATAAAAATTTCATATAACACTTATCAAATTTTAGTTAATTTTCCAAAACTAGAAATTTAAATATAACAGAAAAACCATAGGGACAAAGTTTCTAAGATTGAGTCTACATTATTATCATCAATCCCTTTATTATTCTCCTTAAAAAGTACAAAACTAAAGCAAAATAATAAAATCCAACTTGGTGGTATTAACTCTCACTTCATATTACTTGTTCTCTCTACTTTATAATTCATGTACTACCTTCAATCATGTATGTCCATCATGTATGGTATTTGTAGATCTTTTTACCCAAAATTTCACATGATGAAAGAGATAACCTTTAGTTAGTGAGAAGAGATAGTTGCATGTACATAAGTAATAAAGTTACTTAATATCTACATATATGTTTCATTCTTTTTCACATATTTGTTTCAATAAGAAATTACTAAATTACATTTGTAAATCGAGTGTAAGTGCCAAGTTAAAAAAAAAAAAAACGCAGAAGAGGTTTGATCGACATCTAAGGGAAATTAAAGATCTCTTTTGATTTGTGCAGCGTGATAGAAAACTTCTACTTCAGAATACAAGTAAAATATCGCCAAAAAAGCAAACAACGTGTTTTTATATATGAAATAAAAAATTTAATTTTTTACATTTCAAACTTTAAATTAAATAAAATTGCACTACAAAAGTGAATTAAAAGAAAATCATTGGATTAAGCTGCAGAATAAGGAGTCCCTCCCTTTGGATGATTTTTAACTTTAACAAGACAACTTCCTTGATAAAAGGTAAATTAAGCCAATTCGACAGAAGTGTATGTAATAATGGTAATGATTTTTATATAGGACCAAAAATAATTTCTTTCGCCATAACCTCGAGTGATTTTCTTGATCGTACCCAGATTTGGGACAACAAGCATCTACATTCTGTAGGAGTTTCACTCGAGGGAAAAATTTTGATTACCGGCCTTAAAAGTACTATAATCACAAAGCAAAAAAAAACAACGAGGGCCCACATAACATAAAACCAAAAAAGTTAACCGCTCTAAAGTACCACCATTAATTTACAATTCAAACTTCCCAGTAAACTGATCACACCGAAACAAAAAATATCATCATGGAATCTTTAACCATATAATTAATGCCGTAATCATTAACCTAATTAAAAAGAGACACTATAGTTAAAAAACCGGTAACAGCCAATACAACTAAAGTGTTAATAATCTAATCATGAAAGGATGTAACTTAATTTTCGTCTAACCCCTATACAAGCCACAGCCAGGCGATTTGGAACTTTATATTTTCAATAGACTAACATTCATATTTTTTTAAATTTTACTAATCCTAACTCATTCATATTACATATTAACAAAAAAAAAAAAAAAAAAAGGAAAACAAAACACAAAAGTCTCCAGCCATTGTGAGCCGAAGGCCTTCTGCAGCGTGGGAATCGGGACCTTAACGTAAGTGAAGATATTTTTTTTTTTTTCATTCATATATTTCTTTATTTAAGCGTGTTTCTTTTTATCATATAACTCTTAATTCATTCATAAACCTATCAGGGATGGCAAGTATAAGCTTAAAATTTACCAGACTGCTTTACAAGTAAAGACCTGCATTTTTTTGTTCTCTAAAACTACCACAATTTTTTTTTTTGCAATATACCGTACTTTGTAATTTCCTTTCCTAGTTAGTTAGATTAACAAACATTTTTTTTTTTCATTTTTGTGTTAAATTATTAGTATACCGAAAACGGTTCATAATGCTCTAACATGGCCATCTCTAACTACTAATAAGTTATTTACACTATTTACAACAACGAAATTTTATATATATTTTTTTTTTTTTGGTTTTTTTGAAATCTCTTGAGATCACTCTCACGTATTGTTTTTTTTGTGATTAGAATTTCACTATTGTGGTGGCTTTAAACTTTCTCTTCATTTTTTTTGTATTTGCTGTATTTAATGTAGCTTAAGTTATTATTTTAATTCCAATGTATAAGAGAATTGATTTATTTTGTTTTTTTATATCTATGAATTTCTTGTGTTAAATATACTTTGGAATAACTACTCAAACACAATGAGTTGGTAATTTTCTTCAGGATGTAGAACTCCAGGGGCGTAGGTAAGGTTATGTGTGTTAGGGGTTTTCATAATTTTTTTTGCCTAATCGAAAACCACGGATGGGTGGGTTTAATATAAAATTAAAAGATTAGGGATTTAAAGAACATTGAGGCAAAAATAAATTTAAAGGGTATAATAAATCGCACGTAATTTTTTTATTGTATGGAAAAGGACCAATGGAACAAGAATCCCGCCCATATCTCCCGATCTAGCTAGCAATCAAGTACGTGCGTATCGTTCTACAAATAAGGTCTAAATAAGGAGAAAAAAAATTAAAAATTTTTTTTGTGTAAGTAACGAAAATTCATTACAATAGAAAATGGCGCCCAACGTGGGGCCCCAAAAACAACAAAAGTTCAAACTGTTAGTGGTATTTTAACATCTTTCCTATATACTTATCTTGTTGTATTGGGGTCTCTACCGTAACATCACTAGGTATGTTAATATAATATTACACAAGATTTTGGCTACTATTTCATTTTTGGTAACTATTTCACATAGTTTGTCTATAATCTGGCTTAAGGCCTAGAATGAAATTTCATCAGTATAGAGTTGGAAATCATGGTATTATACTAAATTTAAGTTTTTATCATCCGCTTTTTATATAGGGGGAATTCATTCCTTTTTGTTTAGTGATAATAGATGCTAAAAATGTAGCTTAAGACCCGTCAATGTGGTTAATAAAGATATAGAATTTATTTGTTTAGAAAAAAGCTTTGAAAATACGAATTTGTTGCTGTTGATTTGCTTTGCACATACTTCGTCCACTTTTTTTTATCTAATGTATTTTATGTTTTTTTTTTACCAAATACCAAGTCAGCCAAAACCTCAATGTTTTTTATTTAACCGAAATGTTCACACAACCTTACCTTAAAGTCTCAATTCAGTTCTACAGAAATCACATAAAAAGTATATAAAACGTTCTTTCGAAATGTCGTTAGTGCATAGCAACGAAGATATTGCGTCTATGGTAGATGATAAATTGCGTCAATGTTCAGTTTGCAATAAGGATTATGATATTGATGGCATCGTCGTTTCTACTCCTTGTAATCACATATTTCACAAGGAATGTATCGTGAATATGCTTAGGGAAACACAAAGTTGTCCGTCATGCGGAAAAGCGTGTAGGCAAACAAAATTAAAGTCGCATAACTTTTTAGCCGGAGCTGAAAAACATACTAAAGCTTCCCTAGCTCCATCTAAAGAAAACCACAATACAAATCTTGGTGCTATACGAAAGTCATCGGTTCAAAACAATAGAAATAGGCAAAAATTACTCGATAATGCCATGAATCAAACTTCTGCTATTTTTCGAGATAATAATTCGATAATGCCTTTAGATAATTTACTTAATATATCTCAGAATACTGTCAGATCTCAAAATCTGCCACCAAACGTTGATCACCATAATGTTCAGTCTATGATACAAGACGCTGTTCGGAATCACTTCGCCACAATGGCAATAAATCAGAACTTCGCCGTTAGGCCGAGTCATAATAATCAACCAAATTTAAATCAAAGTACACATAATAGAATTGTAAATAATAATCCTAGTAGGTTTCATTCTGATAACAGCGGACAAAATTTTGATAACCGTAACTTTAATAGAAATATACCAAATCGACAAAACAATAGATTTAATCAAAATTTAGATCTGACTACCGACAAAGTTTCAAATATCATGTCGGGTTGGCATTTAAAATTTATGGGACAAGAAGAAGAAGGATTGTCGGTTGATAATTTTATATATAGAGTGCATGCACTCACAGTTCAAAGCTTACAAAGCGATTTTGATGTCTTATGTAGACATATCCATTTACTTTTTAGCGGTAAAGCCCTAGATTGGTTCTGGCGATTCCACCGGACTTGTAGAAGGCTGGATTGGGAAACTATATGTCATGAACTCAAAAATCAGTTTCGTGATCGCCGAACAGATTTTGATTTAAGAGAACAAGTTCGATGCCGAAAGCAACGAATGGGAGAAAATTTTGACGCGTATTATGACGTCATTTTACAAATAACTGATCGTTTTCAAAATCCACTTAGTGAGATGGAGTTACTTGAAATTCTTAAACGTAATTTAAAACCGGAAATTCGAAAATAATTGTTACATTTTAATATAAATTCAATAGCTCAGCTGAAAGAGTTCGTACGTAAGCACGAAATATTGGATGAGGAATTGGAATCTCGTCGATCGAGTAGAAGTTTTACGTCTCGCAAAATAATTTCTGAGATTTCCAAGGAAAATATGGAAGAAGATTTAATTCAGTTAGATGAAATTAAAGAAGTGGTATGTTGGAACTGCTCAGAAAAAGGGCATCGTTTTGATGATTGTGTAGGAGAAAGAAAAATCTTTTGTTATGGGTGTGGAACACCTAATATATTCAAACCCAACTGTTCCAACTGTAACAAGTTGTCAAAAAAATACCAAATTACAAACAAACCCAAACGATTGCAATCCAAAGCAACCCAAATGTAAGATCTTTTGGATGCCAAACAGATATGTATAAAAACTGTAATGAACCTAAACCTTTAGAATTAAACGGGATACCAAAATATTTAAAACCTTATCATGTACGACGTAGAGAATACGAAGAGGCCAAACTTAGGATTTTTAATGAAGAAATTGATAAAGTGATAATTACGAGAGGTGTCAAAAGAAATACCAAGAGGTTGAGAGAATATTGGAAGAAAGTTATAAAGAATCGCAAATACTTTTGTTCAGCTATTATATCCAATGTAAATCAGTTCGATATAAGACCATTTACCACTGTCACTATATTTAAGGAAAACGTAGTAGGTTTAATAGATACTGGCGCTACAGTATCTTGTTTTGGAGCTGACTATGCGCGAAAATTTCTAGAAAATAACAATCATAAATATAGAAAATTTAAAATTGTATTAAAAACTGCTGATGGAACAAACCACTCCGCTGCAGGAAGTGTAACAACATTAGTAACGTTTCGAGAAGAAACCCAGCCGTTAACGTTTTTAATAATTCCACATTTAACGCAAAACTTATATTTAGGTGTGGATTTTGTTAAAACCTTTGGTTTAGCAAACGATTTGTTTTTGGAAAACAGTGATGTTAGGATAATTGATGAAGTAGGAATAGACGAGAATTTGCATAGTCTTGATAATGATTAAAAGATTAGATTAAAAGCTGCCATTAATTCTTTTCCATCATACGCGATAGAAGGACTGGGTCGAACTACACTCGTTAGCCATAATATAGATACTGGAGGTAGCAAACCTATTAAGCAAAGACATTTCCCCGTTTCACCTGCAGTTGAAAAGCTGTTGGTCGCAGAAATTGATCGAATGATTCGTTTAGGTGTAATTAAAGAGTCACAAAGTCCGTGGTCATCGCCTGTGGCTCTGGTGCAGAAGCCGGGCAAGGTCAGACTTTGTTTAGACGCTAGAAAGCTCAACAGTGTTACAGTAAAGGATGCTTATCCCTTACCTTTAATCGATGGAATTCTCAGTAGGCTCCCAAAGGCTAGATTCATCACAAGTCTAGACCTTAAGGACGCCTTCTGGCAAATTCCATTGGATGAGAAGTCAAGGGAGAAGACCGCTTTTACTGTACCTGGGCGTCCGTTATACGAGTTCGTGACGATGCCTTTCGGTTTGTGCAATGCGCCACAGACGATGTCCCGACTTATGGACAAAATAATCCCTGCTCATTTGCGTACAAGGGTTTTCGTTTACTTAGATGATTTGCTTCTCATTACAGAAACTTTCGACGAGCACGTTTCGCTGCTGTTTGAGGTTGCACTTAATATATGAAAAGCAAATTTAACGATTAATATCGAAAAAAGCAAATTCCTTTTAAAAGAAGTAAAGTATTTAGGGCATATAATCGGCTATGGTCAAATTAAAACAGACCCTGACAATGTACAGTCTATCCGCGATTTTCCTCTACCAACAACTGTTCGATTTTCCTCTACCAACAACTGTACCGGCGTTTCATCCGTAACTTTGCAACAGTAACGACACCTCTGACGGACATGCTAAAGAAAAACAACAAAATTAATTGGTCCGAGGAAGCTTTATCTTCATTTGAAGAACTTAAAAACTCCCTGAGTTCAGCACCGGTGCTACACAACCCAGATTTTTCACGTCCTTTTTCTATCCAGTGTGATGCAAGTCAATATGGCATAGGCGCTGTGCTTGCGCAGAGAAATGATGACATGGACGAAGTACCGATTGCATTCATGAGTCATAAATTAACATCTGCCCAAAGAAACTATACTGTGTCGGAACAAGAATGCCTTGCTGCAGTTATGGCAATAAAAAAGTTTCGGGCATACGTAGAAGGCCACGAATTTGAAATAATAACTGACCATGCCTCATTGAAATGGCTAATGCATCAGACAGACTTACAAGGACGACTAGCTCGATGGGCCTTAAAATTACAAGGATTTAACTTTACAATTAGACACCGAAAAGGAAGCCAGATTCATTATCTCGTATATACTCCGATAACAATGAAATTAGTCATAGTATCTTTCAGAATGCATTTTTAGCGGAATTGGAGAATTCGGTTGAAATAGACTTGGAGTCAACAGAGTTTAAATCTCCTGAATACATTTCTTTAATAGAAAAACTTAAATCTAAAATTAAATATACTCCTGATTTTCAAATTGTGGATGGTTTCGTTTATAAACGATGTGAGTATGCATCGGGCGACATTATTCAAGAACATTCTTCATGGAGACTTTGGGTACCCATGACCTTGACAAAAGACCTTATAAAACGAGCTCATGACCACCCGTTATGTGCTCATGGTGGTGTTGGAAAAACTTTACGTCGCCTTAAAACTTTTTACTATTGGCCGAAAATGGCAAAACAAACGGCAGATTATGTCTCATCCTGCGAAAGTTGTAAACAAACAAAGGCCCCAAACAAGTGTTTAAGACCGCCTATGGGACAACCATCTGTATCTGTTCGCATATTTGAAAAGCTGTATGTAGATTTATTGGGACCGTATCCCAGATCATCCTCGGGAAATATAGGCATAATTATTGTTTTGGATCACTTATCCAAATTTCATTTTCTAGAGCCCATAAAAAAATTCACTGCTAACGTTATAACTGAATTTCTTGAAAAACGAATCTTCCATATATTTGGCGTGCTTGAGTCAATCACAACCGACAACGGCGTACAATTCAAATCCAGGTTATTTGGTGATCTTTTGGCTAAATATGGGGTTTTTCACAATTTAACTGCCTTTTACTCACCCCAGGCAAATGCTAGTGAGAGAGTTAATAGGTCCGTTTTAGCAGCGATAAGAGCATATATAAAGCCATCTCAAAAAGACTGGGATGAAAAGTTATCTGAAATTAGCTGTGCTTTTCGTAGTTCCGTACATAAGAGCACAGGATTTTCACCTTATTTCTTACTTTTTGGGCAAAATATGCTGACAAATGGCAAATCGTATTCTCTGTTGCGAAAACTGCATATTTTAGAAACCCCACAGATAGATTTAAGGAATGATGAAAAGATGGAAATATTGAGAGAAAAAGCTCGAGAAAATATTCAAAAATCATATGACAAAAATATAAAATATTATAACCTTCGATCTCGTCCTGTAGCCTTTGATGTCGGCCAAGTAGTATACAAAAGAAACTTTGCTCAATCAAAAGCAATAGATCACTTTAATAGTAAGCTTGCAAATCAATTTGAAAAGGTCAGAATTAAGGCAAAACATGGTTCTTGTTATTATGAATTAGAAGACATGACTGGAAAATCGCTGGGAAAATTTCACGCCAAAGACATTCGTTCCTAGCCATAAGAACCCGGAAAATCAATACCGTTGCGACAAATTCAATAAAAACGAAAAACAGGAATTTTTAAACTGTATCACTTGTATTTGTATTTTAGATAATACCCTCAGCTTCTGGTTCATTAAAATAATTCACCATAACCTGTTTTGTAATGTATCAATTTAGTAATAAAAATTTCATATAACACTTATCAAATTTTAGTTAATTTTCCAAAACTAGAAATTTAAATATAACAGAAAAACCATAGGGACAAAGTTTCTAAGATTGAGTCTACCATTCAATTTAAATAATCGAAAAAAGTACCATTGCTTATTATCATCAATCCCTTTATTATTCTCCTTAAAAAGTACAAAACTAAAGCAAAATAATAAAATCCAACTTGGTGGTATTAACTCTCACTTCATATTGCTTGTTCTCTCTACTTTATAATTCATGTACTACCTTCAATCATGTATGTCCATCATGTATGGTATTTGTAGATCTTTTTACCCAAAATTTCACATGATGAAAGAGATAACCATTAGTTAGTGAGAAGAGATAGTTGCATGTACATAAGTAATAAAGTTACTTAATATCTACATATATGTTTCATTCTTTTTCACATATTTGTTTCAATAAGAAATTACTAAATTACATTTGTAAATCGAGTGTAAGTGCCAAGTTAAAAAAAAAAAAAAAAACGCAGAAGAGGTTTGATCGACATCTAAAGGAAATTAAAGATCTCTTTTGATTTGTGCAGCGTGATAGAAAACTTCTACTTCAGAATACAAGTAAAATATCGCCAAAAAAGCAAACAACGTGTTTTTATATATGAAATAAAAAATTTAATTTTTTACATTTCAAACTTTAAATTAAATAAAATTGCACTACAAAAGTGAATTAAAAGAAAATCATTGGATTAAGCTGCAGAATAAGGAGTCCCTCCCTTTGGATGATTTTTAACTTTAACAAGACAACTTCCTTGATAAAAGGTAAATTAAGCCAATTCGACAGAAGTGTATGTAATAATGGTAATGATTTTTATATAGGACCAAAAATAATTTCTTTCGCCATAACCTCGAGTGATTTTCTTGATCGTACCCAGATTTGGGACAACAAGCATCTACATTCTGTAGGAGTTTCACTCGAGGGAAAAATTTTGATTACCGGCCTTAAAAGTACTATAATCACAAAGCAAAAAAAAAACAACGAGGGCCCACATAACATAAAACCAAAAAAGTTAACCGCTCTAAAGTACCACCATCAATTTACAATTCAAACTTCCCAGTAAACTGATCACACCGAAACAAAAAATATCATCATGGAATCTTTAACCATATAATTAATGCCGTAATCATTAACCTAATTAAAAAGAGACACTATAGTTAAAAAACCGGTAACAGCCAATACAACTAAAGTGTTAATAATCTAATCATGAAAGGATGTAACTTAATTTTCGTCTAACCCCTATACAAGCCACAGCCAGGCGATTTGGAACTTTATATTTTCAATAGACTAACATTCATATTTTTTTTAAATTTTACTAATCCTAACTCATTCATATTACATATTAACAAAAAAAAAAAAAAAAAGGAAAACAAAACACAAAAGTCTCCAGCCATTGTGAGCCGAAGGCCTTCTGCAGCGTGGGAATCGGGACCTTAACGCAAGTGAAGATATTTTTTTTTTCATTCATATATTTCTTTATTTAAGCGTGTTTCTTTTTATCATATAACTCTTAATTCATTCATAAACCTATCAGGGATGGCAAGTATAAGCTTAAAATTTACCAGACTGCTTTACAAGTAAAGACCTGCATTTTTTTGTTCTCTAAAACTACCACAATTTTTTTTTTGCAATATACCGTACTTTGTAATTTCCTTTCCTAGTTAGTTAGATTAACAAACATTTTTTTTTTTTTTTCATTTTTGTGTTAAATTATTAGTATACCGAAAACGGTTCATAATGCTCTAACATGGCCATCTCTAACTACTAATAAGTTATTTACACTATTTACAACAACGAAATTTTATATTTTTTTTTTTTTTTGGTTTTTTTGAAATCTCTTGAGATCACTCTCACGTATTGTTTTTTTTTGTGATTAGAATTTCACTATTGTAGTGGCTTTAAACTTTCTCTTCATTTTTTTTTTGTATTTGCTGTATTTAATGTAGCTTAAGTTATTATTTTAATTCCAATGTATAAGAGAATTGATTTATTTTGTTTTTTTATATCTATGAATTTCTTGTGTTAAATATACTTTGGAATAACTACTCAAACACAATGAGTTGGTAATTTTCTTCAGGATGTAGAACTCCAGGGGCGTAGGTAAGGTTATGTGTGTTAGGGGTTTTCATAATTTTTTTTGCCTAATCGAAAACCACGGATGGGTGGGTTTAGAGGCATAGCTGGTACACCAAAGCTAACTTTAATATAAAATTAAAAGATTAGGGATTTAAAGAACATTGAGGCAAAAATAAATTTAAAGGGTATAATAAATCGCACGTAATTTTTTTATTGTATGGAAAAGGACCAATGGAACAAGAATCCCGCCCATATCTCCCGATCTAGCTAGCAATCAAGTACGTGCGTATCGTTCTACAAATAAGGTCTAAATAAGGAGAGAAAAAAAATTAAAAATTTTTTTTGTGTAAGTAACGAAAATTCATTACACTTCTCTTACGATTTGTGATGAATATTTTACAGAAAATTGAAAAAATTAATTTAAAAAAAAATTATTTTTTTAATTTGTTCGGTAATAATTTAAAACATAAAACCCTAAAAAAAAAAAATAAAAAAAATTTAAAAATGTAAAAATAATTTTTTTTAGTTACCATAAAATTGATTTTTCTACTAATTTTAACTTTGATGACCCATAAGTAGGCCCCTACAAACCGTAGCACCCATTCCAAACGCTCATTTCATAGGCTGAACAGTTATCATATGCTGTTTAAACTGTTTAATTACACAGTGCAACACGGAAAAAAATAACCATATACGGACACCACTACGTGATAAAAGACCAGAAAAAAAAGACCCCTGTCTCCCAGTTTTGCCCAAAGTCCTCCAGGTTTTTTTTTATGGGCCCTCAAAATTCAAGGAAACAATCAACTACAAAAATGAACCTAAGATCTCAATAAACAACTTTCTAGAACATATGAACTTCCTAGGAATGATTCTTAACACCGTTTAGGTAGCCGCAAAAGTTTTTCACTTTTGAATCGTTTGCTACCTATGGACCTGAACAGGGGAAAAAGGTAAAAAAATTGAATTTTTTAAAGCTTTTTGCGATTTTGACCTTGAAGATGAAGTTTTTTTTTTGATTCTTTATGACAAGAGCTACAACTTTGCCTCAGAGAGTATATCAAAATTTCAAACGGTTTGCAAAATATGAGCTTGAGGAAGTGATAATTTTTTTGCTAAGATTTCATCGAGGCCCCACATCTTTGAGGTCCCATAAAAAAAACCTGGAGGACATTGGGCAAAACTGAGAGACAGGGGTCTTTTTTTGGTCTTTTATGACGTAGTGGTGTCCGTATATGGTTATTTTGCCATGACTTAAAAAATTACACAGTGTGTTATCTTATTCGGTTCAAAATATATGATTTTTGCAACGAAAAAACTCAAATGGCGCCACTGTGCGTCGCACAGTTTGGGTGTTCAAACGTAAAAATCGACTAATAGGAACGTAAGTAATGTGGAGTTAAAAATGCATTTTAATTTTTTGTTGAGTTTCCATGTAAAAGTTGAATATTTTGACATTTTAAATAGGTATTTTTTTATAATTTCTTATTTTCTTCAAGCGTATTTTACAACCAATACTTATTTATTATTCCTAAACTTAATTTTGGTCAGAAAATGCCAACATTTGGCCCCTGACATTTATTTAGTCTCAATATTCACAGGGGCCAAAGGTTTGTTTTTTTGGAAGAAAGCTAATTCATGTAAGGATTAAACTGAAAAATAATACTGAAATTCCCAACAATATCAATACCATTTGGATATATTATATACAGAACACAACATCTATAAAATTTTAAGTAAACTTTTACTATTGATTTAAAGTGCACATATATTTTATTTAATTATATTAATAAAAATTTATACTAAAATTAGAAACAAATTATAATCTTTAAACTAGTGTTAATTAAACAATATTAGTAAAAATTTCTTCCAAATAGCATTGATTTTCATTTTGCAGTAGCTTCTTCATCTAACTCTAATGAGGTTGATTTCCATTTTTGTCGAATACTGGACATATATGGGTCTGATGTGCACAACAAAATATTAATAAGATCTTCATTAGTACAATATCTAGAAATTTTTCTTGTATTGTGCTCGCGAAAGAATCTGTAGTCTTTGTGCCTTTTTTTTGCGCTTGTTCCCCATAGAACAAAATTTTGTGAACTGTGGTTGGCATATGTCTCCAAGAATATTTTTGGTTATAAAGGGTTGCTGTCTCATTAGCATACTGACCAAATTTTTATGCATCTATCTTTTTGCTACATGCTATAACTTCTAATATGAATTGGAATCGTCGTATTAAATCATA
Source organism: Phasia obesa (assembly GCA_949628195.1). Classification (NCBI taxonomy): domain Eukaryota; kingdom Metazoa; phylum Arthropoda; class Insecta; order Diptera; family Tachinidae; genus Phasia; species Phasia obesa. The sequence continues at coordinate 102,101,622 of OX451217.1, read as the reverse complement.
ATCTACTCCAGTTATAGAAGCTGCAGTTTCTGGATCGGAAAAAAATCTCCTTGCTGTGTTGCCATCATTAGAATTTCCTTCTCCTTGCTTTGGCTGGTCAATTATAAGGCCTATCTATCTCACGGTATTTTTCTTGATAATCTTTTTTTTTTGCTTTCTTTTTTCCAAATTTTCTTTGTTATTTCTCACTGTTTCGCCTAACGGGCCAAATTCCAAATCGTATCCCAATTTAAGAATATGCTCCATAAAACGTATTCTAGCATGAAGAGGTGACATTCCAAATTCATATGCTTCATTAAAACTATCGTCTTGTGTTGGTGGTTGGCTCAATTGACTTGATGTTTTTTGGCATATCGTGCAGCTTGACGAAGACTTTGTTTCGGTTAAAGCTTGTGCAACTTTTGCATCGATCATTGTAAGTTACATTTTAAAGTTAAATTCGATGCATTCGTCATTAAATTTAAATATCACTGGTTGAAGTTCTTTAATTTCATCTCTTATTTTGCCAACTTCTTCAGTTATGACATCTTTAGTTTCTTTTTTGTAAGCAAACTTTATTGGTCTACAAAATTTTGTTGACGAGGGAATTTCATTCTTCCATACATCCATCTCTGCAGCTCTACTAGTTGACGGCTCTGAAACAACATAAGTTTTTGTTAAACGTAATGGAACGAAAGAAATCATGAATAAATTGGCATCTGATGAATTTTCCGCATTACATTGTTTGTATTGTTTCTGGCCAGAGGACCCATCACATCCCCATTTAGAAATTAAAGTCATGCTGCAATTGTTAAACTTCTTTAAATAGTCAGCATCAAATGTCTTTAATAATCGTTCTGCAGTGTGTTCAAGAAGATCCTGCAATTTTATTTCTGCTGAACTTGAAGTTACACTAATAGCAGTTGGTGAAGGTAAGCAATCTTTTTTGGCAGAAACTATATCTCGATATGATGGAAAAATTCCACAATTTTTTTCATTGGTTCGCTTCCGCAATTCTGTATATTGGTTTTTAGTCATTTTCAAATCCAAAAATAGTGCAAATGCTTCTTCTGGAGTAAATCTATTTTCTTCAGTTGGTGTCGGCATGCTTTCTAAAATCCTTTTTGTGCGTCTAGGGCTTGCTTCCACTATTTTTTTAATGATAGCAATTTTACTCTTTTTAGTTTTCGATGGTTGAATTTGATGCAGAAATGAATCCTTTATGATGCTACAAGAAACTTCTTCATTGATATGTTTAAGCTTGCGTCTTCGTGATCTTTCACTACAATTATCAATTGGCTTAGCTGATCGACCACCTTTTCCAGTTTCCGTGGTAGTTACTGATGGCTTTTTAAAAATAAGTTTATTTCTTAGCCAGTCTTGGTTGCGTGAGTAAAACAATTTCTTGTTTCTGGAACATTGATTGTACCGTTTTCTTAAAGTATTTAAAAAGTTTTTTATTTTTAAGTTATGAATTTTAATTACTTTTTTGTCGCATATTTTGAAGAATGGATTATCCATTATATGTAAAATAATAAACAACAATAGCCTACAAATCAAACAAAACACTGAGACATCTTTTTACAAACAACAAAACAAAACACGACATATTAAAAACTGACAATGTTGTGTATGAAATAAAATGCGATGGTAACGAGAGGGAACGATGCAATTTAGTTTATATTGGTACAACTAAGAGAATGTTGGAAACACGTATAAAAGAGCATAAAGCAGACATCAAAAAAGGGAAAGAATCAACAGCTTTATCACAACATGTAAAAGAGCACAATCACATTGTAAACTTTGACAACATTAAGATATTAGACGAAAGTCTGAGAATACAACAAAAAATAACCACCACTATGAACACCAAAGAGGACAAAGATAAAACCAAACTACAATACGCCACCGCATTAATGTAGTTATTACAAATCAGTTGAAGTTCTGTGATATTAGCTTTAAGATTGACTTGAGATTCTGTGTTTGTGTTGTACAAGATTTTTAATTATTTTATTTATTTATTACTTAATTCTGTGTCGTGAAGTCCAGTTTTTTAAATAATAAGTAAATTAGATAAGGGATTTTTGCAATGATGACATAATAATCGTAAGTAAATCTGTGATAATATCCTACTTTATAAGCGAATACTAAGGGCCATATTCATAAAAAAATATTTTTGGTTTATAAAACATTTATTGAACAAATTGTGTATAAAAATTTGTTTCATACACCTTTTATAAAACAAAAATATTTTTTATGAATTTGGCCCTAAGTATAAAACATGTATGTAATTATTTATTGCTAGATATCTAAATAAATGTACCCCTGAAGAAGTTTGAAAAAAAGCAAACGAAACGTTGGGAGAAAAAATATAATGATTTGATTATTTATTTATATTTGGAAACAAATAACTGACCACAACAGCCCAAAGAGATGACAAAAATCTCAAAAACAAACAGGTAAAATAATGTCGTTTTCATCTTTCCGTTCAAAATATATATCAGATAGAACACTATAACTGAATTTAGCCATTGTTTAAACAATAATGAAGAAAAAAATGAATGCATGGATTAATAAACTATTGCTCGAAGTTTCAACATGATCTTTTTTACCTCTTTGAAACATAATATAACAGGTACTTGGTTTTACCAGTTATTTCCATTGGTTTTAAATTTATTTGCAATTTTCAGGTATTTAAGTTATGTAATATTAGATGGCAATAAAATCATTTTTTACCTTTTCCAAATGAATTGCCAGATACCACATAATTTTAGAGTTCTATTGTCATTTTTGTCAAAATTTTGATACACCCTTCTATGTGGACTAGGTCCAAATATGGGCTAACTTCTCCTAATTTCAACAGAATTATTTTTTGGTTCAATAAGAACTCTTGTACAAAATTTCATCAAAATATATGCATAATAGCCACTTTCACATACAAATAACTTCTCAAAAAATATGACGTGCATTTGTACCGAATATCTTACCTTTGGTCAGAAAAATTGCTGTAGCTCAAAAAGTGCAGTCCCGATGCATGGACATGTATATATAGGAATGTAGGGGAGAGTTAGGACTACAAAATAGTAAATTTGTGTTTTGACTCAGCTTGACTCAAAGGAGTTGTGCTTTATGAAGTAGGAAATTTCCGAGAAATTTGACCTTTTTTAAAAAAAATATTTAAATTGTTCTGAAAACAGTAGAGCTTCAATTTTGTTTACCAGTAATAGGAAATAAGTTACAACACCAAATTTATTTCGTCCAAAAATCTTGAAAAGTTCAGCTTTAGCTTAAATATTAGACCTTCGTGCCAAACCTTATCGAAACGTCGATAAAGAGCGCAGAGCAGTATTTTTTTTCTTCAAAGGTCGTTTTAATTACATTTACTAATCTGTGTGTTTGTTGGATCGTACTATGTTGTTTTCTGAAGCCGAATTGATGGTTCGGAATGCATCCTTTCGCGTTAAGAATTGGATTCAGCTTAGTTATTAATATTCTCTCAAATAACTTTGACACGTTAGATAAAAGCTTATAAGTCTGTATGATTCTACTTTTGTGTGGTCTTTTCCTGGTTTAGGAATCATAGTTATCAAAGAAACCTTCCACTTTGTGGGAAAGTACTCAAGACGTAAGATGGCATTAAAAACAAACAGAATAATTCTGCGACCTATACGGGGTAACTCAACTAACATCTTGTTACTTGTTTTATCAACGCCAGGAGCTTTTTTGGTGTTTAAATCCGCTATTGCCCTTTTAATATCGCTAAATTCAAATCTTAGGGGTACTGCGGCACTAGTCTCTACTGATGGCAACTCAGCTATATCAGTACATACATTTGGGGTGAAAACCTTCTTCAAATGTCCAACAAACAAATTGCCTTTTTCGGTATCATTCTTTGCCCAGTTTCCACAAGAAGTTCGCAAGGGAGGCTTACGTACGACCGGTCTTTTAAGATTACTACAAGCACGCCATAATGAATATTCTGATTGTGCAGTTGCGTCGAGGTCCTCCAAGCAATTTTTCAGAGATGCTACTCTTCGAGATTCTAGCAGTTGTCTTAGCCATTTCGTGCAATCTTTAAGTCTAGATTTGAGTTGAGGAGATCTGTGTGCTTGCCACTCTCTTCTAATTTTCCTTTTTTCAGCCAAGAGCCGCTCGACATCTACAAAATAAATTTGATTGTATCTAGCTGGTTGTCTATTTCAACCAATTAATGCTTGTGCAAGTTGTTGGCGACACGATATTTTGCTGACTCCATATATAGACAATAGTGGGTGAATGATCTGTGGATAATTCGAGTGACGCTTCAACCTTAATCATTTCTCTCGAAATACCTTTAGTCACGCCAAAATCAATAACATCAGGTATTTTTTGTCGATCAGGCCAATAGGTGGGTTGTCCACTTGATATCACATTCAGACGCATTTTTGAAATTGTATCAAACAAAACACGACCTTTTGGAGTTATTAGGCGTGATCCCCAAAACGTATGTTTAGCGTTGTAGTCGCCTGATGCTATGAAACAGGGACCTAGTGATTTGTAAAAGTCGATATATTGACTCTCTGATATTTTAAATCTAGGAGGTGAATAAATCGAAGAAATAACAAAGTTTTGATGATATTCTTTAATACAGATGTTTGTTGCTTGAAGGTAGTCCTCACAAAAATCACACAGTAAATGATGTTTAATTCGAGCCCTTATTAGTATTGCTGAACCACCACATGCTCTGCCACGGGGGTCTTTAGTGTCATATAATATATAGCCATTGATTTTAAAAAAACTATTTGTTGTTAAATGAGTCTCTGAAACCATCATGACATCAATTTGTTGGTTCTTCAAGAAGTACTCGAGTTCATTTTTGTGTTGGCGTAAGCCGTTTGCGTTCCAGAAAAATATTTTTAAACAGTTCATGGTTTGTTAAGTACCGCCTGCAACATCATAGATTGCATGCGAACCATTTCTTGCATCATGCTGCTCATAGAACTCATAAAACTGTTTAACGAATGCACTAATGTCTCGATACTTGCTTCGAGACGATTGTAGTTACCAGATGGAGTTTGTTCTTTAGCTTCTGGATGCATATTTGGGGTAGAATTGTTTGTAGGTGTCGCTTTGTGTGCTAAAACATGATTGGATTTTAATATATCCGCGTATGAAACATGTTTGGTTGTGGGTTGAGCTAACTGAGGGTAATGAGCAGTTGCTTGGTATTGTGGCTGCCTAGCAGGAGTGTTTTTTTTTTGAGTTGACTTCCTTACCTCAGAAAAAACTGGACATCCTCTGTAGTTAGCAGTGTGATTTCCACCGCAATTGCTACATTTTTTAACCTTGGAGTCATCCTTTGGTTTGTCGCATTGGGCGGAACAATGAAGCTCTCCACACACAACGCAAACCGGAGGCAACTTGCAGTAAGCCCTTGTATGGCCGTATTCTTGGCCCGAAAACTTGTATAAGCTCTTAAAAGATTATTTAACGAATCGCAAGTTTTTATTAAAAGAAGGTGACTTTTTAAGCTCGCCACAGCTCATTGAAGCCGGAGTTCCCGAAGGTAGTATTTTGGGACCAATTTTATATTTACTGTACACATCGGATATGCCAATTAGCACCCTAGTCCACACATCAACTTTTGCAGATGACACAGCTTTTTTAAGTATTCATGAAAGTGCCCAAGTAGCTTCACAACTATTACAAGACCACATACTCAATTTGGAAAAATGGCTAGAAAAATGGAGAATAAAAGTGAATGAACAAAAATGCACTCACATAACTTTCACACTGCGTAGGGACTCATGCCCTCCTATTCGCATAAATAACCAAATGATACCACAGCTTTCAGACGTTAAATACCTGGGTATACATCTTGACCGTCGCCTTACTTGGAAAAGCCACATTGACTTCAAGTTAACACAAATGAAACTAAAAGCAGTACAACTAAATTGGCTTATTGGCAGAAACTCCACCCTGAGCTTAGATTGTAAACTTCTACTGTACAAGTCGGTCCTCAAACCAATTTGGTGTCATGAGATTCAGTTATGGGGCACTGCCTCAGCTAGCAATGTAGAAAAAATTCAAAGGCGCCAAAATAAGATTTTACGTATTATTACATCTGCTCCCTGGTATATAAAAAATTCGAACATCCACAAAGACCTAAACATGCCATCAGTTAAAGCAGAAATAGCGAAACATGCAGTCACATATCTAAAGAGGCTTGCATCTCATCCAAACCCTTTGGCGCGTAACATGCTGAATGAACCTGGTTACATTCGACTAAAAAGAAGAGATACTGCTTTTCTTGGCCGTACATTAGAGGGATGACCCGCAAATGATTTCGAAATCCGTGAAACAAACATTATTTTTGTCTAGCACTGGCTGGACTTAAAAAGAATATTTTATTTTAGACTTAAGATACGAGTAATTATTGTTAGTTCAAAAATATTGAAGATACAATAAATAAATTATGAAAAAAAAAAATCTTGAAAAACAAAAAGGTTATGATCATTTAAACTTTAAAAATTAACTAAAAATATCATAAATTTACTAAATTCTGAAAAAGCCCATTTTGGACCACCCTGTTCTCAGTGAAATAGTTGAAATAGAGTTCTAATTTTTTGGCTTCCGAGGTTTACTACTGTCTACTTTCATATGAGTCTAATAACTTTAAAATCGGAGAACAAAAACCAAAAGGAGTTTTGGCCGCTATCTCAAAATATTGACCACAGTGCGTCGTACCATAATATCCAAACGATTTTGCGAGATTTCAATATGATTACACGGCACAGTGACATTTGATGGTTGATACATCGACTTGTTTCTATGGTTTCAACAGATTGAAATATTGATGGCATATATTGTTCGGTTGGGATTGATCTTTGCGGAACAGGAATTCTATCTCAATGCAGCAGCGGCAACTGGGAATATGTCGTTTCAGTGTATGATAAGGATCCACTTTTTCTTCTGTTCATACCGACGACATGATTCACACACGCACAAGCTGCATCATGAACTACAGGATCTATCCAAATCATTGGAACGGCAAATGGCATGGCGTCGCCAGAATTTTTTCTTTTATTCAGATGAATGATGCATGTCGTATAAACGATAGATGGTGTCCAAACCACACCACTAAGAACACTTTGTGAAAAATATTGTTCATACAAATCAGCGATTTCAAAACTAATTTTGCGGCGACTGGGCATAATTGTAAATCTTCCACAAATATAACAGAAGTTATTTAACTTTGAACACTTTTCCATTTTTGATATTTTGAAAAAAAAATATTTAAATAGCCGATTGAAATAATTTAGTATTAAATTGATTGGATTTGTTCCGCCAGTACGTTTGGTACGTTTGGCGAGCGCTTTCGATGTGAAGCCATCATTTTCAAGCCGCGTTTATATTATTTACGAACAGGTAAACACAACCTCAGATACAATTTGCACACCACTAAAACTTTTAAAACATTCTAAGAAACGAAAAATACCTGCAGACGGACACACTTACCGAGCTAACAATAAAAGACGAAAATACTAAATTATCAACTGACCTCATATAAATATAACAGGTAGCAAGCAATCTACCTGTACAAGACCATTTAAATAAACACCACCATACCCATTACTATTTATACTAAAGCAGGTAATACTAACTCTCCAGTAACATTTTAAACGCGGCTTGAAAATGATGTCTTCACATCGAAAGCGCACGCCAAACGTACCAAAACAACAGCCAGTGACGACGGTCTTCACCGAAAGGTATGAGACAACAGTGAAATAATTTAATTTATTATTACACTAAATAATCGTTATCTTTTTACAAAGATTTTGTTTACAAAAACTACTACGTGTATTACCAACATCTCCAAACAAGTAGACGCATTATTTTTTTTTTAGTTAAACCCCCTACAAATGCAGTGCATAATGTTGATTATTAAAATAAGAGAGGACACTTGGGGTACAAGTTTTCCCTCATTAAAAAAGTCCAAAAATCCCGATATTATTAACATATAAATTCATAAATTATGTTTTTATTATTATTTTTACAGTTTTTAATGACCACGCCCACAAAAAAAAGGCGGAAAAACATTTTCATTGGTGAGATGTTTTTTGATCGATTCAAGATGTTTTTTCGATGGATATATATGGATTTAAAATCAATAATTGGTAAAAAAAATGGTTTTTTAGGTACTTGAAACCATAATTTTCAATCTTAATCTTTTAAACAAGAGCTAACCTAAAAAACGGTTATCACCACAGGAGTCAGCGTACTCGAATTAGGTTAACCAACCGGGTGCCGCGTTTGTTACAAAAAAAGTGTCCGATTCTAGCACAGTGTTATTAAAGCATGAAATTGTGCCTAATTGTTATTATTTATCATATACGTATATTTAAATTATAAGAATCACGAATAATGTGTTTAAATTTAATAACATATTATATTTACTTTTTATTTATATAGGTTAAACTCACGTTGTCAAAAGGACTGGGTATTTCAATAGTGACTCGATCACCTTGCGAGGAATTAGCTTACATAAGTTTAGAAGGCATAGTTTTTAATTTAATGTTTTTGCCTGTGACGAAATCAATAGATTTAAAAATCAAGGACATGCAGATAGATAATCAATTGTTGGACACACAATGTCCAATAATATTACACAACTGGAAATCAAATACAGAAAATCCAAATAAAGAAGCATTAGTTTTCCAAACAAAACTGCTACAAAGTCCTAATAAAAACGCTGTTATATTTGAATGCTTTGTATTGGAAATAAAACCTTGTACTGTCATATTAGAAGAAAAGCTTATACTTAAGACGGCGTTGTTTTTATATTACAAAAAAGTCTGGTATCAAGAGGAGGAGGAAGTTGGTACCCACTTGTATCGTATCCGTGAATATCCATTTTCTAAAAATGCAAAACGGGTTTACTTTGAAGATTGTTCAATAGGTTCAACCCAGGTATGTATAATATGTATGTGTATGTATGTATCTATCTATGTATGTATGTATGCATGTATGTATGCATGTATGTATGTATGTATGTATGTATGTATGTATGTATGTATGTATGTATGTATGTATGTATGTATGTATGTATGTATGTATGTATGTAAATAGTGTGTTTTTGTGGAAAACTGATTTTTTTTTCTGTAAACTGAGCAGTGAACGCTAATGAAAATCACTTCTATAAATTAAAGCAGTTCTAACAAAAAATTCGAATACATTTGGCTATGGAATATTTTTATACATACAAATATATTTATATGTATAAATATATTTTTTTTGGCGTGTCGTCCAATTTGGATGAAATTTTCACAGTATATTAACAGATATATTAGTAACAATTCCCTGAAATTTCAGCCTCATAACTTCATTACTTTTTGGTCTAGAACAAGTCAAAGATGCCAACGCGCTTGTAATATGTTAGTTCAATATGTAATATTCAAAAGCTTATTAAAAAAAAACAATAAATATAACTTTAAAGTATTTTTTTAAATAATTTAGTTGTTGTAGAATGAGTATATGAAAAAATTAAATAAAAAACACAAACAAAAATTTCTTAACAACAGAATTGTGGTGTAAAATTTGTACAATTTGCATTTTCAATGGACTAGGAAATATGGAGCAGCAGCTCGCCCTAGGTGCAGACTTTTATCAAATGAAAGATTGAAGTCTCAGCTTTCATTTGAAGTAAAGGACATATAGCAAAAGTTTGCAAAAGTACTTTAAACGTACAAAAAATACGCAACGCGCACATTCTGTCGTTATACGTATGTTAGCATGCAATAGCATGTTTACAACTTTTTACTTTTATTTTTTTAATTGTTTACAACTATTCACTTATTGTTTATTATTATTTTATTTACATTATTCATTTGATTGATAATTTATTGACTTTGGGTTAGATAGTTGCATAATTTTTAATTTAAATTAATAGTGCAAGCTGTTGTTCTTATCTAAGTTGTGTTTTGCTCACTTTCTAATGTGGTTAGTTTAATTGTTGTAGGCTATTTCATTCTCGTAAATATTCACGTATTTCTACGAATGAAGATGTAATGCACTATTTGCAAATATCATCAGATCCTTATATTAATTCATTTCGAATAAGAATAAAATTGAAAAAATTAGAATACCGTGATGATGTTAAAAAATTATTGATAGTATGAAAATAAAAATTGTTCTTTTTTATTGCATTTCAATGGGAGGTGGGCGTAATATTGGGCGTGTTATTGTAATTTTTACATGAAACATTTTAAATTATATAAATTACAGTAATATCAAATTTGAAGGTTGTACCTAAAATATTTTAGAAAATATAGCACTTTTTATGTTTAGGTTGAATGGGTGGTGGGGGTAAAAGTGGGCTAAAGTTAAAAATTTTTTTCCGATAATATTTGAATGTAACAATATTCAAGTATACCTAAAGTATTACGGACAGTACGACATTTTACAAATTTCGATTGTATGGGAGGTGGGCGTAAAAGTGGGCGGATTTCCTTAACCTGTGCAAAATTTCAGAGCTCTACAATGACTCCTTGTATTTAATGCCGACGTTATCTCACTGTGCGTCGTGGTTGTCCTGACAATATTTTGCTCGATTTTGCTTTGAAAGTATCCCACACCAATTGTAAGACTAAGAAGAAACTAACAATAAAAGAATTTTATAGCCACACTCAAGTCTTGGTATTTTTTACCAAATTTTAAAAATTAACGCTAAATAACAAAAAAATGTAATCACATAATTACCTAAGTATGTATTTCACAAAAAAACCAAATTATACAACACGTACACGACTTAAAAATATTGTTACGTTTTATTAATTCAACAATGGGATCTTTCAAAATTAAACACGTAAATAATTATTTTTATTTAGAGATATTTTATTCAGCTTTGTACAAATAACAACAATATTATTGACACTGTTTACCACTTTCTAACTTATCTACAAATCACCTGTCACGTACAGGTTCAAATAAATACTCACTCGCAACCTGTGTACATTAGGGGTATAACCAATTTGTTGGCGTAGTACCATGAGGCCAACCATATCCTAGTAACCACGAAAATTATAATCTTTTGTAATTTTTCTCAAAAAAGTTCACCCACCAATTGGTCTATCTAAACAGGTGTATAAAAAAGTATTTAAAAATTTATTATTTTTAAAATTTCTCAAAGTTACATACAGTGGTGGCCATGATCTTAGCACACACCTTTTTATACTTTTAAAACTAAAAATTTTTGTTTCGTATTAACGATTCGAATCATTGTTATACTTTAATGTGTTATTTTCGGTGTCATGTATATACAATATTATTTTGCTTAACTGTATCTTCGTTTATATATATATATATATATATATATATATATATATATATTTTATGAACCCTAAAAATACCACTGGACATTAATTTAGCACAAACTAACAAAATTTATTTCCAACTCTGTAACAATAAAAATGTATACAAAATGGTTAATATTTAGTAGGATAGCCCTTATTCTTTAACACAGCTGCACATCTCCTGGGCATACTGTTCACAAGGCCCATACAGCGTTCATTTGGTATTGCATACCAAGCTTTTTGTATTTCGGACCACAAATCATTCAAATTTTAGGTTTCACAGCAGTTATGTGTTGCTCTACATCGTTCCAAAGGTTCTCTATAGGATTGAGATCCGGCGATTGAGCTGGCCATTTTAAAACATCAACGTTATTTTGTTCCAAGCAACGCTTCACTAAGCGTGAAGTGTGTTTTGGATAGTGCATAAAACGCCATCTAAGTGGCATGTTTTCCTCTGCATATGGAAGCATTGCATTCGAAACTATATTTTTGTAAACAAACTGATCCATTTGCCCATCAATTTTGATTATAGGGCCGACACCGTGCCCAGAAAATGCACCCCAAACCTTTACGTTTCCACCACCATGCTTAACGGTCTTTGATGTGTACCTGGGATTATGTTGCATGTTTGGAGGACGCCAAACATAACATTTTCCATCAGATCCAAATAAACAAAACTTGGATTCATCACTCCACAGGACATTTTTCCAAAAAACCAGGGGCTTGTCCAAGTGTTCACGTGCGAATGAAATTCTAGATTTCAAATTTTTCTTCGATACGTGTGGGTTATGCTGAACAATGCATCCACGCAAGTTTTTTCATTTAGCCGTCTTCTAATTGTTCTATAAGAGACATTAATACCAAATTTGGTTTGATTTTCAGTTGAGGTTTTAAAGGGGTCTTCAATTGAAGCTCTATAAATAAGGGAGTCCTCTTTACGTGTGGTTTTTCTAGGCCTAGCACTCTGTGGAACATTTTTGTGTGTTCCATTGGCTTGAATATAACTCAAGGCGTTGTATATCATCTTTCTAGAGCAGTTTAATATGCAAGCAATCTCACAAATGCTGCTTTCTCGCGATTTCATTTGATGGATAATCTTACGCTGCTCCTCTGTGCACCATTTACCTTTAGCCATATCTATTGTGTGTTATACATTTATTAATAAATCTTTTAAGTAAAATATTTACAAAACTTACCAATTTTAAATTTAAAATCCAAAAATATGGAAATTATAAAAATGTGCTAAATTAGTGTCCAGCTCAAATTAAACACTTTTGAAATAAAAGAAAATTTGAAATAACAAGAGCAAGAGATAATAAAAAAAAACCTAACGGTTCATACTGATCACGCCATACTCAATAGTTGTGGGTAAAATATTTACATTATTTTCATACAATAAAAAAAACGCATTTGAATGCAACAGACATGAAGTGTGCTAACCTAATGTATAGCAAAAACAAGAAAAATTATGAGTTAGTTATTGAAAGATAAAAATTTAAGATTTAAAGTTCGAGGAGATTTACAGAAAGGATAAACTGTTTTTGAATATACATAGTTAACTGGTTTTTCCAGATTGTGAATTTTTTTTTTCAATTGATTGGAAACTTTTCTTGAAGGCTATTTTGGAACACTTAAAGCACGGACTTGAACTAATATGTTAATATTAAAAGTACAGAATATTAAAGATTCAACAAGACACCAACAAACAAACCACGGTTTTGTTTTTCCTTGCTGTCATTCCTTATTATATTAACAAGCGAGTCTTTAATATTGTATTTTGAATGCTCAGTAATCTTTTTTAATATGTTCGTAATATATTGACATAACTCATAAGATGGGGAATTAATTATGTAAATATATTCGAACGTATTAAAAAAGATTACTGAGCAAATAAGAAATATACATATAAAGGATGATGAAAAATTAATATCATTAGATGTAGTATCATTAATTCTAGTTTGCAAAAACAGCATTGTCTCCCCACTGTTCAAAAAGTAATCACTATCCCAACTTTAAAAATGTATCAATTCTAAATTTGGAAAATAATTATAAACTTGGTTATATATTAGAAATGTTACAAATAATTAAAGTTCCGATTTAAAACTTTAATTATTAGCACATAAAAAATAATAGAATCTTTATTTTTTTGTAACTTTTCCGGTGTAATTTACATATGTATATGAATATTGAAATTATTTTGTTTTTTCTAAAAATGTTTGAATATTTTTTAACATAAGAAATTTTATGTAGATATGTATATACATATGTATATGTTTAAAAATGTTTTATAATTTGTAGTAACATTTTATTTGTTTTTGAATGTTTTGAAATGATAGTTTTTAAACTTGATTGACAAAAAATTTTTTCATTCATTTCAAATTTTTACATTCAATTAAATATCATAAAACGATTTTTATTTCCTGACGATGCTACCCAATGGTGTAGCGAAATATTGAATATAAAAATAAAAATAAATTCAAAAATTTTTATAAAAGACCTAAAGCTTAAAAACATAATTGTAAAATTATTAAAAAGGTCAAAAACTAGAATAATTATTTAAACATATTATTAATTTTTCCTAATCAAAAAGAAAATAAAAAATTTTCAAAACTTCATCGCGGTTGGTGTGTGAACTTTTTTGACCTTCGCGAAAAAATAAATAAATGTACGTTCCCTTATAGTTTTTTATGCTTTATCGCACTCAATTTGAAAACCAACACCGGCATCGCTTAATTAAAATTGCATGCAAGGTGGTGCAATTTCTTCTGATCCATTGATTTCATCTAATAGAAATACAATAAATACAAGCCGCTCTTTCAACAATAATCCAAATATTAGTAATTACATAATAATAGATGAATCTTTGAACACTGATTCAGACTTAGAAACTTATTTTAGTGATTAAGAATTTGTTTACTATTCTTATGTCGTTTGAATTTGTTTGTAACTTTATTATTAATCTTTACATAAATTTGTTTTTTTCTTAAATAATAATTTAATTTTAAAATATTTAGTGTTGTCAATTTGGTAACCATATTCATCTGTTATTTGAATATCAATGGTTGTGAGTATTTTCAAAACTTTAAAAAATAAAAATACTAAAAAGTTTAAAATGCTGTTATATTCAAAAAAGGTATACGGCAACCCTAAATAATTAGAGATTTTATAAAAAAAACTATCACGCTTTATCATTTTGTATGTGAAATGATAGATTAAAATTCAAAAAAATAAATAATTACTGAAATGGGGGAATTTTGGGTATTTAATTGTTGATTTCTAAATATGTTAATTCATTTTTGAAAATATTAGGCTAAGGGAGATATGTGCCAAAAATTCCATTAAGCTACCATAGCTCCTTCGATTTTTTTCTAGTTTTACTATGGGGACCGTTCACTGTGCGTCATGTCAAAAAGTGTTAACAAAGTGAATAGATAAGCGAGTTTTTTAATATAAATATATTTTTGAACAAATTTATAAGTTAAAATAAATAAAAAACATTACCAATATAAACTAATTTCTATAAGAAGGTATGTAAATTTTTGTTATTTTTTATACTTTTGGAAAAGGCTACCAACAATAAATTTTTCTAATTGTAGCAAAGTTCCGAAAGAAATGGATTCCAAAAAAGAATAAAGATTCCAAAGAGAAAAGAACCATAGACAATAAAAGAAGAAGAGTTGCTGGTAGAACTATGGGCAGAACACGTGTTTTTGAAAATATGAGAAGTAAGCCTCTGAAAAATAGATGCAAAGCTCCAGTATCACTAATAAAATTCTAAAATCCATAACTTGACAACAAAATACAGGTGAATATTTATTGAAATTTACATAAGGCTGTAAATGATTGTCTATATAAAAAAATATATCTAAATATAGATCTTATCAAATTTTTATTATTTTCAGAAAATAAAAATCACTTGTTGGACCATCTGGAGGTTCTCCTGGGGGTCTTTACTACCGAGTCCATAATATTCTTGGTAACTTTAAAATTAATAATGTTGAAAACCTAGTGGAGAAAAGTATACAAGGTAAATTAAAACCCGTCAGTTCATTATCTGACATTAAACAATTTAAACGGCCTAAAAGTCGATTAGGTATAGTTTAAGGTATTATGAACAGACCATTAAAAATTTCTTAAACTGTTTCATAACACTAGTATGTATTTTCATAATTTTTAAATCGAAACGTATGTTTAAAATTGACTTTTTTGTCTTGTTTTTTTATTTTTTAATATTTTATTAGAAGATTTTAACATAACGGAGCCAATCCAAACAGAAATATTAGAAGATTGCAGCGAATATAGCATGGACAACACCAACTCCAGCAGCTGTAAAGAAAAATTAAAATAAAAAACAATATAATTTCCAAGATGAAATTTTAAAACGGCTGGTTAAAATTAACTGAAAAAACCGAACTCATGGAAAGGTTTATAAAGAGTTCTAAAGAATTTCAAAGTGCAATGATTGAGTCCTTAAAAAAATTTTAATGTGATAGTTTAATACCATTTGTGATCTCTACTTTTTATAAACATATATATGATGAATTTTGTTATAATTATTTTTATTAGTATTGAATAAATGAATGCCTTAACTGAACTATTTAATTTTTTAATATACATACATATGTAAACTTTGTTTGCTTTTGTTTTGCAATTTTTAAAAAAAAAAAAAAAAAAAAAAAAAAACACAATATGCAAAGCAATCGCCAGTCTTATTTCTTCTCCGTTACCGCTTTCATTTAGAAATGTTTCCTGTTGTGGTTGTTGGGTACTATGAACTTCCTGTAGCCATAGTTGATTTATGGAATCACCTTTCTTTGCAAAGGTTATGTAAAACACAACACACCTTAACAATAGCATTAACATTTTTAATATCTTTGTCTACTCCTTTACCGATTCTCCGAAAACGAGGTTTTAAAAGTCCTTAATCATTTTCCACAACCCTTCTGCTTTTTTACAATGCGTAATTAAATTGCTTTTTATTAGCATTATTTTCCATTACCGTTTGTCGAAAACGGTAATGAAGCCATACCCTTGGCTGAATCCCCTATGATTACCACCGTTAATAGTGGACTTTCATCAAGATTTTTTCAACAACGATTTTTCAAAAATTTGTGAATCTTACACCGAGCTGGGCTACCAGCATTTATATATAAAAAACGGTATCTGGAAACAGTTTCCATTTTTGTTAGCATATACATAATGCAACATTTATTTTGATGCATATACCTGAAGTCAACCAAAGCAAATAGTATAATAGAATACCAACCCTTATACATAATTGCAGTAATCAACAGCATCAGCACTATTAGGATGGATTTCTTTGTGACGTCCATCTTAATAAGTACAATTAGGTTTATTAAACATCTCTGTTCTTACATACTTACCGATTGCTCCCAAACATTGAGAAAATCCTAATATGTCACGTAGTGTATGTGCAGGTAGGTACATCACTGTAATAATATATATGTATTTGTACACTTATGCACAACACTTTACGTAACATAGAAACTGAAAATCAAAAATTGTTCAATAAAAATAAATCAAAGAAATTTGTTTGGTAAGCGAAAATTATAAGTTCAATGATTCTCCAAACTGTTGCAACAGAAATATTTGTTGATGTTTACAATGTCAATGTCAGGGTTGTCAGATATGGCGATTTCTCGCCAAACGTGGAGATTTTCAATCTTAATTGGTATTCAAATTTAGTATTTGGCGATTTTTAAAATATTTGGCGATATTGTTGGGGATTTTTTTTGACTTTTGTAAAACATTAGAAGCTAAATTAAGGAATATCAAAATGGATAAAAAAGAAATTCAAGTTTAGAAAGTAAATTGTTTAAAGGTTGTATTCTGGAAACTTTATTTAAAGTTTATAAACATCTTTCGATTTTAAAATGTTGCAATTCCTTATCACACACAAAATTTCTTGTTTCCAAAAATTTTTAAAAATCCTAAGTTACTTTTGGATACTTATCAACCATAATATAAAATATTACCTTTTTTAGAAAGATTATAAAAAATATAATATTCTATCTAATTATGTACAGCTACATTAGTTTTGTACTTGATGTCCTGGTAATTTCAATGAATTTTGTATACTTATTATTTACATACAAAGTCTAAGTTGAAAGAATATTTTTTAGAAATTAGTCATTCATTTTAAAGAAAAATTGGATTTTTTAATTTATATGCTGCTAATTACTGGATAGAAAGATCGATTTCAATAATGAATTCCACCAAAACTTGATTGCGAAACACATGTCATAAATTTTATGAATTGAAATAGCGGCACACATCTGTTGATCCTTAGTGATATTGAATAAATTTAATTTCTATCAATCATATTCTAAAAAAACAGTCCAACTAAACTGGTTTATTGACAGAAATTCTACTCTAGCCTTAGATTGTAAACTTTTATTATACAAGTCAATTCTAAAACCAATATGGTGTTATGGCATTCAATTATGGGGCACTGCCTCAGCTAGCAACGTAGAAAAAATACAAAGGAGCCAAAATAAGATTCCTCGTATGGTTACATCTGCTCATTGGTATATAAAAAACTCGAACATCCATAAAGATCTTAACGGGTCATCAGTTAAAGCAGAAATAGCGAAACTTGCCATAAGATATTTAAAGAAGCTTGAAACTCATCCGAATCCGCTGTCCCGTAACATACTAAATGAACCTGGTTACATTCGACTAAGAAGGTGGGACACTGCTTCTCTCATCCGTACATCAGAGGTATAACCCGAAAATTACAGTAACCGTGAAACATAAATTTTTTTGTCCAGCACTGGTTGGACTTAATAAGTATATTTATATTTTTAGACTTAAGATACAATAAATAAAAATTGCGAAAAAAAAGCACGGTGACAAATACCTTAAGGATGGCTATGTTCAGGTCTCCCTTAACATATCTTAAGGATGGTTATGTTCAGGTCTCCATTAATTATAATAAACACTATTTTTCGTTGTTTTAAGTAAAAATTTTACCGTTCTCGTGTTCGATAATCATTTTAAATAAAAAATAAAATATTTATATATTTTGGCGTCATTTTGTCCATTTTTGGCGAATTTTAGCTATTTCGATTAAATTTATTTTTTGTGATTTGTTAAAAATATTTTTAAAATTAAAAAATATTGTATATATTAGATGCAAATTAATAACAAATTGTTTTGACAATTTTGGCGATTTTTCATATCGATTTTTGCGAAATAGGTAAAAATAGATCTGACAACCCTGGTCAATGTTAAAGAATTGAAATTCAACAAATATTCTATCGTGAGAATTAGCTGACATAAGGAATAAATTAGTATATAAGCTGGAATTTTACTTAATAAAACTTAGAATTGATCTAGAAGAACAAATTAATACTTGTCTTTGATTAAATCTCAAAACAAAAAGGGCATTTTGATGCTCGCAATCAAAGCGGCAGAAGTGCTAAGAAAATACTACCAATGCTTTCTTAATTTAAACTTTGTTTTTACAACTACTTTGAAGCCCTCTTTACACAAGCTTCCTTCTTTATGCTAATTCACCACATAACGATCCTGCCAATACATTTTAACGATCCTTGCCAATTGATTTTAACGATCCTTGCCAATACATTTTAATGATCCTTGCCAATACATTTTAACGATCCTTGACACTACAATTGAACAATCCTACTACTATATTCCTGACTATTACATTTTAAAAAGGATCTTACCCATTTAAATTTAAAAGAATTCCTGACCGAGAATCCTGTTATTCCTTGTCTATTGAATCCTTTAACAATATTGTGGAACAAGATTAACGTGAGTACCTGCCTACTCAGCCTAACCTCACCGTGGTCTTACCAACTAGTGAAACTTAGGCTTAGACTAGCGCCCCCATTGTGTAGTATAACAACACTTTACGATTGCCACCAATCGCTTTTTGTGTGTGATACAGTCACAATGAGTAGCAATTTATATAATATGGCAAGCCTTTCCAAGGCAAGCCTAGATCCACATTATAACCTCTTGCTTAGGGGTTTGGAGACTATCCAAACTCCGTCAGTTGAGAGTGCAACAGCACACTTGATCGACCGTGCACCATACCTACATAAATCGATCTTAAACCACAACCACCACGTGTACCCCGAAGGGGACCTCACCAATAACCGGTCACAGAGAGGATAGGCTCTCTGTGGGGCCACCGATTCCCGTGGTACCAGTCCTTTGGGCACTGGTCGGGCCTCGAAGAGGACCCGTGTTATAAAACAACAGACCTTTTCTTCCAGATTTAGGCTCTAGGAGCCCTAGCGTCTGGTGCCCCTATTTTCCCCGAGTGAACCGCGTCAAAGCATTTGCCATATTCCTGCAGTGACAATTGGAACCCCCGGGGGTGATTACCTTTAACAATATCTTGACAACCCAGAAAAATGTTTACTTACAACTTCAATCGGAACAACTTCTTAAATGAATTACTTAGTAGCTCTATTCGTCACTCGCTGCATTACCTAGAAGCTATTTAATAACTACTTCCTTATAATGAATTATATAACGCATTATTTTCTTGTAAAAAAAATACATTTAGTTTAAAAACGAAAATTAATGTTTTGCGATATAGTAGGTAAAACCTTTAGATCTAAATTTTTTAATATGCTAATATTTACAAGACAACGTTGTTTTCCTTACAAATAATGTGTTATTAAAAAATTATTTTTAATACATTTGAATACATTTTTTTTCAAATTACCATTTACCTGCATCTCCTACGCATTTTTATGCATTTTGTATTTCAAACACATTTTAAATATAGGTATGCAAGTGGACATGCCTGATGTGATATAAGTATTTTTTCTGTGTATAAATATTTTTACAACAGAATTTTATAAATGACGTCGTATTATTTTACCCATCTGTGAATATTAAAACTTTTTGTTAATTAATAAATTTATTTTTAAAATTATATTTAGCTTATTATTTGGATCCTAAGCAAGTTTATTGGTAACAAGTTGATTCGCTTATGTTTTTTAAGTTTTAAAATGTTTATGGAAGAAATTTTCTTAGCATATATGTAGATATTGTTATACTAAAGGGTGTTGTAGCTCAAGTGGTTAGCACGTTGATTACAAAAACGATGATCACGAGTTCAATAATCAGCCGTGCCAACATAAAATAAAGTTTTCTGATAATATTCTATTCTCTTAACAATAATGCAAGCGCCATCCTTTGCCATAGTTATAATCAAGCCGAATTCATATCAGGTGGAGTTGATAGCCCAGCTAATTGTTTTTGCTAATGTCTTGTCAAAAATACATTGTTTTATATCTGCTAATCTAATGTCAAAGTTGTTGTTTTGTTGTAGTTGTTGCTCTACTGCTCACACCTGGTATGAATTCGCCTTGGTTATAATATAAATTGGAACTAATGCTCCTAAATAAATAATACCAAGAGGGCGGTACAGTACGTACTGTTCTAAAAATAAGTATGTTGCGTTGCCATAACTACTGAAGCGAACCATTGTCTACAAATAATGTTTTTTTTTATATTTATCACGTAAATTTACCTATTTCAAGTACTTTTGTTTTTGGTTATGATTATTTAATTTGTATTGGCTTATTTTTGAGCGACATCCCGTGCAAAATTAAGGTAGTTCTTTCAGTGGAATTGTAAGTTGTTGCGACAACGGTTTCTCAATATTAAATAGCTTCTCATCATCCTCATCACCCACCCATAAGCTCGCAGGAAGAAATAGATCGAATATTGCAGAAATGGGTAGAATTAACAGAATACGTTCCGGCTAGTAGTACACCAATACCACTATACATATATGAATTCTTCTATTTTAGCTTTGCGTAATGGGAAATGATTTAAATATTGTGGTCCTAATATATTCCAAGCTATTTTGCAAAACTCTAGCAAAAAGCAACAAACTGTGGATTTTCCAATACCAAATAAGTTTGCTATGCTTCTATATTCTGCAGAGGGTCCCCAGGAATACAACCCAATGGCGACTCGTTTTCTTAGTGGTATTGTCGTTCGAAATTTTGTTTGTTTTTTCCAAGCATCTCAATGAAGTCCTTTGCAACAAGACTTCAAATGTTTGACGGTTTACACGAAAATTATTTTTAAATCCTTCATCATTTAGCACTTGGCAATCGACTTCCCAAAACGATTTTGTTCGGTCCTAAGAGTAATAAAATTAGTTCGTCTCTAATAATATTAATTACAATAAATATTACCAGTTCCCACAATCTTTTCTCATAGTTTAAACCGTTCAAATGCTCCGCCAACATTAATAAGAGTTGCAGTTGCTCCATTCTCAAACTTAAAATATTTTCAATGTTATAGTATCTTTTTTCTTGTCTAAATCGCTCATCAATGTTTATTCCTGTATCGTTTATATAATATAAATAATACTGCAGTTTGCAATGAATTGTTGGAAAAAATTACGCCGTTCATTTTCTGCATATTTGTATTTTATAATAATTGAAAAATATCAATTAAATAATATTTTTACTTATTCGCCATTTTTTAATTTGAATTTTGGCAACAAATTTTTCCATATAAAGGGTGTTTTTTAGCTGCATAAGAACTGAAAATGATAATACAAGACAGAAATTTTGTTGGAGTGAAATTTTTTTATTATAATCTTTTAGATAATTTCATGGCACTTGTTTTTTCAATAAGAATTCCAGCATATGTATATCTGCCGAGGCTACGAGTTACATGGTCCATTCGATCAGTCCAATTATTGTCTATTTTTTCTAATAAATCTGATCGTATGGCATCAATGGTGGCTTGAATATTTTCTTTCGGTGCTTCAAGAGTTGCTGGTTTGTCTGCATAAACCAATGAACATAGCCTCATAAAAAGTAATACGTAGTCGCTAAATAGTACGAACGTGGGGGCCAGTGAAAATTACCACTTCTGTTAATAAAGTTGTCATCAAATTGATTTTGCAATAAATCGATTGTTAAGCGCGCTGTATGACAAGTTGCGCCGTCTTGTTGGCAGGGCTGCCAGAAGATTTTGATGAAAAGTCTGCACTTTGTAGGAAAAAAATCGGCATTTTCGGCACTTCAGTTTTGAAAATCGGCATAAATTAAATTAAGTACTTGTTCAGGTGTTATTTGATTTTTATTAAAAAATAAAAAAAAAACAAAAGAAATAACATATTCTAATAGTTTTATTGATTTTGTAAACATAAATTAAAAAATGAACACAACATTGTTTAAAAAGATAGATGATAAAATAATTCAAGTTAATTTTACAAGCTGAATGTACGATGCCAGCTGACAAAAGGGGCCAAAATTGAGTTATCAATGTTTTTCGATTATTTAAAAATTCTGGAAAGAACTAATAAAGTCAGGCACAAGTCTGAGAAATTAACGAAGTTATGTCGTTTTAAAATTATCTGTTCAAAAGTATAGTTTTTAGGTTAAAGTTAGACAATAAATTAGTTGTTAATACTGCCTAAATATATATGTTAAATATGAAATAAAATCTATTTCGTAGTTGATCTCAAAATATTATTTGGTGCAAGAGAAACATAAAATGTTATTTTATCCCGTACTGAAAATTTTACCCCGGTAATATAAGATCTCTTTCGTCAGCTTGCGTCACATATATGTTTCAGAAATTCGTTGCCAAAAATTACAGAAATTAGTTTCATTCTTTGTAAATATTTCTTCAAATTCAAGAAAATGAAACTCTCGGTACTCCGAATCTTACGTTTGTTTTTTAATTTGACATAATCTGAATTTTTTTACTAAAACTCGGCAATCGGCATTTTGTAATTTTTTAGTGTAAAAATCGCCAAAATTCCGAAAAATCGGCACTTTTGACAGCCCTGCTTGTTGGGACTAAATGTCTTTGATGTTTAGCTAATTAATATTTGAGAAGAAAAATTCAGACAACATTGTTTGATGGCGCTCGGCATTCACTGTAACAGCAGCTTCTTGCTTAATTCGGAAACAATAAGAACCTATAATGCGGTCAGCGTGTAAACCACACCAAACAGTAAATTTCAATGCATGTAATGGTGATTCATTAACGGCATGAGGATTGTCTTCGCTCCAAATACGTCAATTTTGCTTATTGAGTAACCATTGAACCAGAAATTGGCTTTATCACTGAACTAAAAGTGCTTTATGAACTTCTGGTGTTAAAAGAATCAAAAACTTGACGAACTTTTCTGAAATGTCAACACAGTTTTACATTATCAGCTGTCAAACCATTGTTATCGATAATTCTCATGCAGCTAAAAAACACCCATTACATACATATTTATGTACATAAATGAAATATTTCATAAATAAACTCTAATAAAAAAAAACCCTTTACATTTATTATCATCCATAAAAACCCTTTACATGCAATACCAATACATAAAAACCAACCCACATGCAAGAAACAAAAAATTATCCTAAAAACGTGCACTCTAGCTAAGACATCATTACTGCTCGCTTACAAAATAACAAATGAAATTTGCACTGTGTTTGACAAACATGCGTTTAGATTAGTTTGATGGCATGACGGAAAACACAAAATATCAAAATATTTTGATTTTTATCCAGCGCGGCTGTCAAACACGAATTTTGGTCGTTTACACGAGTTTGATGGCATCCCATCCAGCGGTGCTCACAGTCCGCGTTTGACAGTCTTAATGCCGCTTCAGAAGATGATTTTGACGACACAAACCTACACAACCACAGTAGTCAACTTATGCATTAAACACACAGAAACAGCGGCTACAGGACTACAAATGTCGTTGCCTACAATCGTAGCCGTGTAATCAGCTACTTAATTATATTGCAAACAAGAGTAACATTTCCCAGCTGATGTTGAAGTTTGAATTTTCGATACATATTAAAATTATAAATATGTTTGTTGATAAACCTACGCGTGGCAAATTTGGTAAATTTTATAACAGCTATTGCTAAAACCGCGTGCCTTGCAGCTTCCGTATATGAAGTCCATAAACTTTACAAAAGATACAGCCGACGATAAATATAACTCGCGGTGAAGAAGGATTTTATAAACCATTTGTGAAACAGCTAAAAAAAAAAAGAATGAAGAAATTTTTTTGAGCAACACAGATAACTGTCTACAACAGTGTAATCCAAATCTTCATTTTCTATGCACAATTATGCACTAGCGAAATAGCTATCTGGATATGCTTTCCCCATAGTAATCAATTTCGATTATTATATTT
Source organism: Phasia obesa (assembly GCA_949628195.1). Classification (NCBI taxonomy): domain Eukaryota; kingdom Metazoa; phylum Arthropoda; class Insecta; order Diptera; family Tachinidae; genus Phasia; species Phasia obesa. The sequence continues at coordinate 102,077,127 of OX451217.1, read as the reverse complement.
TTTGAAATAAATATTTTATACTCATAAAATATTTATTTAATAAATTTTCAAAAGGAATCATGCGTGATTAAAAATAAACAATATATGCTACAAAAACAATAAAAAAAACTCACACCAACGCTTGTTCTCTTCTATTTCAGTTTGATTTCAATCGTTAATTGAGTGTTAACGAGTGTACATGTGTGGATGCTTACCAGGGCTGCCAAAAGTGCCCAAAAATCGGCATTATGACGATTTTGGGCACAGGGTAGAAAAATGCAGATTTTATTAAATCAATGGATTTGGGAATTTATGCTAAAGAATTAATATTAAAATCTGAAATTCACAATATTTTTAGTAACTGCGTAAATTTTTATATAGAAATGCTCACGGAAACGTTTTGATTTTGAAACTACCTTTAAATCACTAAGTTTATTAAATCCATATGTCATAATGAATAACAAAATTGAATCTATTTTAATCCTTAAGGATTTTTCCGAATTTTTTAGATGGAAATGAAAAACAAGCGTTAGATTCGCAGTTCCGAGAATTGCATTTTCTTGAATTTAAAGAAATATTTACAAATATTTCTCTAATTTTTGCCAACGAATTGTTGAAATAAAGCAAGATTCCACAAAAGCTCTTCCAATTTAAACAGAATTTGTGATACAAATTATGATTCTACCACATTCGTGCGCAAATGTGGAATGAATATGGAAAATTTCGATGTTCATGGAATATTTTCTAAAGATTATTTAAAACTTAATAAAACTATTATCATATTAAATACAATTTAGCAAAAATGTAAAATTCAGAAATGTATTTCTTACTATATACGAAACATATATGTGACGAAGCTAACGAAAGAGACCTTATCTTACCAGGGTAAAATTTTGAGTAGGGGACAAAACAACATGAAAAATGAATATAAAAAATGATATTTTGAGATCAACTACAAAATAGATTTTATTTAACTAATTTGTTGTCCAACTTTAACCTCGACTACATCAAAACTACACTTTTGAACTGAAAACTTCACACCGACATAACTTCGTTAATTTTTCAGATTTGTGCCTAATGGCGTTGTCCAGAATTGTGTACTTTATAAAAAAAAAAAAAAAAAACATCGATGACTCAATTTTGACCCCTGTCGATTTTTTCCCAAAAAGTGCAGACTTTGCATCAAAATCTTCTGGCAGCTCTTATGTTTACTGCTTTTTTTCAGCTTTATTTTTTTTAACGCTTTGATTTTATTTCAAAATAAACCAGCAAACAAAATAGTATAATGGAAGACAGAAATTTTTATTTTGTCATTAAAAATGCTTTTGGTAACATGCAATTCATTTTATGTTACCAAACATTTAAAACAAAAAAAATATTTTCAATTAAAAGGCATTTTGACCTTTTTCACAAAGAAATAAATAAATTAAAAGAGGAAAAACGGAAAATGTTTTTTTCTTGAGCAAAAAACCCTTTATATGCAAAAAAATAAAGAACTTATATTTCTTCGAACCGAAGTCCAAGCCGGGAAAAACGGGAATAGAATACTGGAAAAATCTAAATGATTTCGTTAAAAAGAAATTCTTTGAAATTGTTATCCCTTTTTCCTTCTACATATTGCTGCGAACAAATTTGTTCCGACTTAAAATTTATTTGTTTCAAGCAGAGAAATAAATTAAGTTCTTCCAGTTTTAAACATATTTTGTCAATAAGAAATTGTTACAAAATCTTAAATTTGGAAAACTTAATTTATAATGCCTAAATACACTTAATTTTTTAAGTTTTAATTGTAAATTAAACTCTACCAAACAAATATGTGTGAAAAAAATTGCCTGATTCTGTAAAAACTGAGGCATATTTTGTATTTAATTTTATTAACTTTTTTTAAACTTCATTTACATTTTGCTTTTAAAGTAAAATTCATTACATTTGTAAAGCTTAGTTTTGTGTTTGCTGGGCAATATTATCTTAAACCAACACAGACGCATTTCATTTATTGAAAGTTTTGGTTAACTATGGTCTACAATTAATAATGTATTTTAATATATTGTTGTAAACAATTTCAGTTACTTGGCGCAAGGATGTAATATCCAGATCCTTGCCTGGGCCTATGTCGGGGCTTTAGGTAGCCAGAGTGATGGTGGCGTACTTGCTCGAAGTGAAAAAAATATTGAATGACACTTTAGAGGTTCCTAGCTATGCAAGCTTACCAGAACTTCTACCCTTTAATTCCACTACTTGTTTTTTATCAATTTTTTTAAGTACGATACTTTATTTTCTGTACCAGCTGTGTGATCAGCTGAATAAATGTCAAACTAAAACACGATAATTGTAGTGTGAAGACTTTGGTTTAGTTTGTTAAACAACTCGCTTAAACACGTTAAATTTTAGCATTCTGAACGCCATATAACAAAACAAAAATTAATCAGTGAATTTGACACAAACAAACAAAAAAAAAAAACAATAAAACCTGTTTTATATAGAACAACGAAGTTGTTGTATTTTTTTAACGGCATTATTAGTTGAATAATAAAAGACACCAAAATAATAGTACGAGAGCTCATTTATGAGTCACTCAAATTTAAATACTTCTGAAAAAAGCAGTAGGGCAAGAAATGACATTTACGCCTTGAGTACTCTCTTCCAGATGGGAAGGTTTCCTTAATAATTATGATTCCTAAACCAGAAAAAGGCCACCAAAAAGTATATTCATACAGGCCTGTAAATCTTTTATGAAATTTGTCAAAGCCGTTTAAGAGGATGTTAATAACTAAGCTGAACCCCATTTTATCGAAAAAAAAAACTCACAGGTTAGTCAACATAGTTATCGCTTTTTATCGACGTTTTTCAAGGATTCGATAAGGTATTGCACGCTGGCCTACTAAAGAAGTTAAAACTGAATTTGCCCGTAAACTTTTATGAGTAACAGTACCATAACATAACATAACATAAATCAGTTACATGAACTGATAAAAGCGTGATAAATATGGGAATACTCATATTTAAAAGCACATAGCTTTGAACCAGGGTTGTTAGATTTATTTTCACCTAATTCGCCAAAATCGAAGTTAAAAATCGCCAAAACGGGTTTTTGTTAAAATTTTTCTCTAATATATACAATATTTTTTAATTTCGAAAATTTTTTTTACAAATCACAAAAAATAAATTTAATTGAATATCTAAAATTCGCCAAAAATAGAAAAAAAGGCGCCAAAATATATAAGTATTTTGTTTTTTATTTACAATGATTAGTAGACACGAGAAAGGTAAAATTTTGACTTAAAACAATGAAAAATAGTGGTTATTATAATAAATGGAGACCTGAGCATACCCACCTTAAGGTAGTCGTTATAGTGTTCTTATTTAGAATATGTTTTATAGGAATTAAATTTATTAAATATTACTAAAGATCAACAGATGTGTGTGGCACACATCTGTTGCCCTATTTCAATTCATAAAATTGTAGCACGTTTTCACAGTCAAGTTTTGGTGGAATTCCTTATTGAACTCGATCTTTCTATACAGTAAATAACAGTATATTAATTTAAAAAATCCAGTTTTTCTTTAAAATTAATCACCTTATTTGTAAAAAATATTCCTTCAACTTAGAGAGAATAACACGAACTTAATCCTTACTTCAAAACTTCCTTTATATGTAAAAAATAAGTGTAAAAAATTCATTGGAATTACCAGCACATCAAATATAAAACTAATGTAATCTTTCTAAAACAAAAGTTAATATTTTCTAATATGGTTGATAAGTTAGAATTTATAAAAAATTTTGAAAACAAGAAATTTTGTTCGTGATAAAGAATTGCAGCATTTTAAAATCGAAAGATGCCTAAAACCATCTTTAGAAATTAAAAACATTTCTAAATACATATGTTTTTGGTTTCCAGAAGTAAAATCATATTTAAATATGCAAAACAACTTTAATTTCTTTATTATCCATTTTGATAATCCTTAAGTCAGTTTCTAATGTTGGCCAAAAGCCAACGAAAAGTCGCCAACAATATCGCCAAATATTTTAAAAATCGCCAAAAAAGTCGCCAATTTGATCACCAAATAAGTTTAAAATCCGCCACGTTTGGCGAGAAATCGCCATATCTGACAACCCTGCTTTGAACGTAAAAATTATATTGATTTGTTGCTGATATCTGAAAATTTCGAAA
>OX451217.1:101859893-102072776 GCA_949628195.1 Phasia obesa | reverse complement strand
ATAAAGAGTATTTCGATAGTGATGCAGTTTTCGCGAATATGACTGTTAACGCGGGGTATATACGGAGTGTGTAAATTTATGGCAAAAATATAAAAATAGAAATAAAGGGTTTTGCGAGAGTTGCAAATATTTTCAAGTAGTTGTAGTCTAATTTGAACCGGAACGGGTAGACACTTTACACCTACGCAAACTATGTACAAATTTCTGCCCTAGTCAAATAACAAAACCAAAAATTAAAGGGTGTTTCGAGAATGACTCGATTTTACATATACAACCTTATATTGACACTTAAAATTTATACATATTATATTTAACAATATCTGCTGTAACCACAAGAAACGAAAATAAATTTAATAATAATGGGGTGTTTCCTTAATGTCTCAAAGTTGCGGAATTTGACTTTCTCTTTTTTACCTTGTAGGCAGACACTTAATATTTACACAGGGTAATTAGTACTATGCTAGTAGAAAAAATAATTAAAAATTAAGAGGATACCTCATAAGACGTGAACATATTATAGACTTAATATATAAATATATATATATATATATATATATATATATATATATATATATATATATATATTATAATTTGGAAATACATTTTTTATACAAAAGAAAAATACCATTTTTTCGTTTTTTCTTTAGTCAAAAGTAGACAACACTTTAAAAAATAAAATGAAAATAATCAAAAACAAAAATGCCTCGTCAATCTTTGTCATGCAACTTTTTCAACCCCGCTTGCCTCCCAACCCCTCTTACTAACAAGAAAAAAGTTGCATGAAAAAGTTGCGGCGTTTATTGCAAGGTATAGAAGTAGTCATAGTTAGCTTACATTAAAACGTAAAATTTTTATATATTCCTTAAAAAAATCTTTCTATGAAAAAAATGTGTTAAAGGCCTTTTTTGCGGTAAAGTACACAAAAATGCATTAATTTTGGATTTTTTAAATTGAAAATCATCTAGTTTTTAACTCAGTAAAGATAAAATCTTCAAATTTATCAAAAATATTTAGAATTTGGCTCACTAACTACGATAAAAAAAATTAAAAAAAAATTTGGTAAAAATAGCATTTCTCAAAATGCTTATAACTCAATCATTTTGAATTAATAATTGCAAATTTAGATACCATTTTGTAGGTATTGACAAGACCTTTAAGACCATGTATAATTTTTAAATATCAGAATAAAACTAAAGAAATGGTAAGCTGTAAAATAATTTTCAGGTGCGAGGTTCCCAACTTTAAGATCACATAGCGCCACCCCTTGAGGGTGTATGGTACCCACCTTTAAAATTTCAATACTCAGGTCCCCCATGGCATCCACATTTAACAAGCTTCTACCAGTTGTCCTGAGTCTTATGCTAGCTAGTGCTGGACATTCACAGACAATGTGCGCTACCGTATCAGCCTCTTCCAGGCACAGTCTCCAAGTATCATCTTCTTCGATTTTCATCTTAGTTAGCTGATACTTAGTTTCGATGACCTGTCACTAACGCTGTTAAGGTACTTCTACTATATCTGAGCACCATTAGAGCCTGCCTACACGTAGGGGCCTCCATCCACCTTTTTCTGGTTTACTGAATTCCCTCATTGCAGAACTTTAGCTCGCATTATGCCATTACCCAGCGCTACTCTGGGTTCTGGTCCACAGAAATTTACAGCAGAGTTGCAAGTTTGCAAGTTGGTCCGCCGCTTCATTCCCAGCTGTGCCAATGTGTTCCTTAACCCACTTCAATGTTACCTCATTAACCGAGGCACATCCGTTAAGTTTTAAAACACATTCCAGCACTAGTTTGGAGTACACGTTCACCTGCCTCACACGTTTTATAACCGACTGGTTGTCGAGTGCAATGAGAAACTTTCTTCCCTGTACCCGACATCAATGTTACCTCATTAACCGAGGCACATCCGTTAAGTTTTAAAACACATTCCAGCACTAGTTTGGAGTACACGTTCACCTGCCTCATACGTTTTATAACCGACTGGTTACGACTAACCAGTTCCAGGATGTTCTTATGCTCTATGTTCGGCCTAAAGCTATGCCAAATGGCATCGCTCTTCATATGCAGAGCTGATATTGCAGCCGGTGACCTAATGAATTAGTCGAACGGTAGCAATCCCAACATTGCCTCAATTGCCTGTGTTGGAGCAGTACGCATTGCGCCATATATACTCATACAAGCAATCCTTTGAACCCCATCTAACTTACGCTTAACTGTAATCTGAGAAGGTTTTGGCCACCAAACCACTTAAGTTATTACGGGTCGCACCATCATTATGTAAATCCAATATGCAGCCTTTAGCGAGATTCCCCACTTACGGCCACAAACTCGTTTATACTGATACAAGATCCTTTTTGCTTTCCGTAACTTCATTTCAATATGTTCATTCCAGGTAAGTTCCTTATCCACCAGAGTCTCCCAGATAATTCACCTTGTTTGACAAAGCGATTTCCGACCCGAAAAGCATTAAGGATCCAACTTCTATACCCTTCCTCCTTCGAGTGAAGAGCATAGCGTCTTATTTGCCAGCATTTTTGGTTAGCCCCTGCTTATCGCACCATGCCTCAGTTGTCATGAGAACCTGTCTTATACATCCTTGGATAGTATCGAAGAACTTTCCACCAACCATAATTGCCAGGTCGTCGGCATACGCATCCGTATGGACGCCTATTGAGTCCAGTTTACAGAGAAGGCCTTTAACGGCAACCCCTGACTACCCTACGTCGGATTCTGGAACGCCCAATTTTGAGATTTATAGCTCTCGACTTAAGCATAGCGGTGATCCATTTTATAACAATGGGTTCAACCCCACGCTCAGCAAGAACATTTCTCAACTTCGAGAAAGAGATTTTATCAAAGGCACCCTCAATATCCATAAAGACGGACAATGCAGCCACCATTGAGAATTTCTCTTTCCCCGACTCTGACAAGTTCATGCAGAGCGGTTTCTGTAGATCTACCTGCTCTATAAGCATGCTGGTATCTACTCAAGGGCCTAGCCGTCAGCGTCTGGTTCTCCAGGAAGTCGTCCAAAACCCTCTCCATTGTCAATAGAAGGACTTGGCTTCCGTATACTCCCTTTTAGGAAGAAAAACTACATTAGTTTTCCCCCAAGCCACCGGTATATAACCCGTCGCTAGACAGGCTATGAATATTTCCCTAATCCGTTCAAGCAAGGTGTTTATACCCCACTGTAATAGGGCAGCGAAAATTCCACCCATTCCAGCCGCTTTAAATGGTGCAAAAGATAGTATAGCACTACTAAAACCATTTAGAGTCATTATCCTTTTAGCCTCAGCCCGTCTTCTCTCGCTACCCCCCCTACAAACTGGAGTCATTAGAACTGAAGCTTCCAGAAAAATGAACCTTTATAAGCGTCTGCAAGGTCTCAAGCACTGTCTCGGTCATTTGACCATCGGTTTTTCGAATAAGTCCAATTTTGGAAATAGGGTCTTTAGATACTATCTTCTGTATTCTACATACTTAGAGCAGAATTCAGTTCACGTACTTCGTTTCAGAAGACGTATCGTTCTCTTCAGCTCATTTTTCTTATCCTTATAATCGTTTCATGAGTTTGAAAATCTCTCTCTCATGTACCGATTAAAGGCCTTCCTTGTGTCCTTTTTCATGGATTCAAGTTCTCCGTTCCACGAGGGTGTCGGATCCTTCTCATCCACTACTGTCAAGGGACAAGAATATTCGAAAGCCAGCTTGACTGAGGAGTTTAAAAACTCCCCAGTACGCTCGATTTCGACCGCGTTACAAGGTGCTCGGAATGGAGTACTTCCCATAAGTTCCGAAAGATACTTCTCATAACTCGTATGATCAGTATTCTTCGGAATTCTTATGCGTCTGCGGTACAGACGCATAAGAATTCCGTACGCATGCGTCTGCGGTACAGAGGTTCGACACTCTGCCATACAGAATGTCGAACCGGCTCTGTGGTCAGAAATGGTAAGTATGTTCGCGACCTTCCAGTCCTTAACTCTGTCTAGCATATTGACAGATCACAGGGTGATATCGATCACCTCTGCCCTTCGTAAGTCAACAAAGGTGGGTTCTACCCCCCTGTTTGGTACCAGCAAATCGCACCGTCCTACAAATTCCAACAAAAGTTGTCCTCTGTAGTTATCGTCTGTGCTGCCCCACACCGTATTGTGCGAGTTAGCATCACTGCAGAAACTGACCAGGTTTTCCACCTCCTTTGATGGATGTGGGCCTGGTGTCTCATGGGGAAGATAAGCTGACGCAATAAGAAATGATCCCGGCGAGCAGAGATGCTGCATAGGTACTGCTTGTATACCATACCGCACCAGGATACATGACCTTAGTTTACCATCTGTATGTGAGTGGAACATATTGGCGGTTTGTTGAAACTCCCTTTACATTGTTATGAACAATCCAAGGTTCCTGCAGCAATGCAATATCCAGCTTATCCAAATGAAAACAACGCATCAACATCGCTGAAGCAGCCTTGCTGTAACCAAGATTAAACTGGTATATACTTAGTTTTTCCTGGTATAAAATACCAGGCTCAAAATGTTTCCCAGCAATACCCATAATGTCTTTTTATGCAATTTTGACGTCAAATCGTGTCTGTTCTGTCTATCAGCTTCTGCTTACTGGTTAAGTGCAACTACCCACACCTACATCACCCTACATCAACTATTAAAAAATCTACTCCAACATGATTTCTAAGTTTCTATCAGAAAGATTGACGACCAGTTGGGATTTTGTAAAAGAAAAATAATAAAACAAAATGAAAAATCATATATTTGTGCATTAATATGTGTAATTATGATGGTTAAGTTTTCTTATTTTTGTACAATCTTGGATATATTTCCAACTATGTATATAATGGATGAAATTAATAAAATTAATAGTAAAAATAGGTTTATGCAAAACAATTACAAGTATTAAAAATTCCATTCTTCTTTTTTTTTGATAGTATGATTATACCAAATAGAAGAATATAAATAAAAGTAATAAATGCAAAAAACGATGAAAAATACACTTTTCTTATTATTAGTTTTATTTATTTACTCAACTCTACTCGTATTATATGAAATTTTACTCTTTTTCTTGCAATTTTATTATAAATTGTCCCCTCGGAGGCACTAATTGTCATTGTGGTTTATTCTCAAAGCTTTGACGCAGTGCTATCGGGGAAAATGGGGGCACCAGACGCCAGGGTTCCTTGAACCTTAATCTGGAAGAACCCCACCCTAATCCACGGTGGAACAGCATACGCCAAGGATCCTTGGTCAGGAGAGTGCTTGGTCATTAGTATGCGAACTCTGGGTACCAGTCGACCTCCAGTTTCAATGTAGACTTACCCATGCATAAGGAGCTCCGTGTGGACGGTTAACGTTATCTCCAATAATGGCCTAGGGAAGAATTCAGAAAGGACGGACAGGAACGCATCGCAAGGGGTGAACAGGTTAATCTCTAAAGGTTCTCCTATGGCGTTGAATCGGGATATTTCGATAGGGATGGACAAGGAAGCCTCGTTAGATGTGGAGAGGTTAATCTTTTTAAGAACTCCGGTTGCTACTGGCTAGGGGAGGATGTCGAAATATAATGACAAAGAAACCTCGCAAGGGGTGGACTGGTCAGTCTATGAAGATACTCCTGCGGCTATGGAGGTAAATGTGGATGAATCGGACGCACCTGGCCCTGTGGACTTAGGCAAATCCTTTTCGGAAGCATGCACCTTAAAACGTTCCTTCAACGTCGAGTTGTAGTCGACAGCTCCTGCCTAAAAGTGAGAGGCAGAGACAGATGAGGAGACGGGGAAAGAAAGAGGCTGAGACGGCAGCACACATTGTGTGTGAATGTCCAGCACTGGCTAGCATAAGACTCAGGACCACTGGTGGATGCCATGGGGGACCTGAGCCTTGAAAAAATGCTAGCAATTACTAGAGACTGCGTGTGAGAAAGAAGGCCGACAGTTACCAGTCGACAGTCTGAAATCCTTAAAGTCAAGATTAATGACTCAATGTAAGTAGGTTGCCTGTAATCATAGAGGACGGAAGGGGGTCGAAAAGAGACCCAATATGGAAGTGATCTGCTTCATTATCCCCCCTACATTACATACATATATTATAATTTGTCTTGTTTTCACTTTTCAAAAATTAAAAATAGTTCGACTAATAATTTGAAACATGTTTACTTCACAGAGTTTGGTTTGATACTAGGTAAATGTTAACTAAAATAAAGAATGTTAGTAAAAACAAATAAACAAAAAAGTTCCTCTCATTGCTAATAAAAATGTACAGACAGCGTTGTCCACTCAGTGCTAAATGCACTGTTTTTAGTGTTTTTTTAATATTCGACGCGAAAAAATTTTCAGTCAGTGCTTTTTCTGAGTCAGTGCTTCTTTTAGTGTTTTTTTCCTCTTTAGAGACACTAGATTTAATTCGAAATAAAAAAAGTTTGAAAATTAGCACACTATTAGGTTTTGTTTCGTGACAAATTCCGCTATACGATTCTTACTAACTTTAAATTAATTTTTCAATTATTATTTGATGTACTATGACCAAACGAATGATGTAGAAGTTCTTCTTTTTGGGGCTATATCATAAACAATTATCAGAATTGAGTCCCGAAATCATGTGTTGTACTGTGTTATGTAAGAATATTAAATACAACAGATAATGAAGTCATGAATATCAAACATTGAACCATAGGACATTGAATCGTTGAGAAACTACACCCTTGTAACACGATCAAATGTAAAAAGGATAGAAATATTGACGATGAAATATTTAATAAATTAAATGACTAAGCAAAGTCAAATACAAATTTTTAACGACTATCATAACATTTTCCATTTAGAAGGGGAAACATTAACTTCAAACAATTTTTACAAAGAGAAAATTAAGGTTTATATTAAAAGTTATAGATTACCCCGTGCGCATTCTGCAGAAATAAATAAACAGGTACAACACACTTGTTGGTAGTACCTAGTAAAGAGCGGGAACGGAAAAGAAAAGTGGAGACTAGTAGTAGATTTTAGACAGTTGAACAAAAAGATAGTTAAAAACAAATTTCCATTAACAAGACTAGAAGTGATAAATCATCTTGTCAGAGCCAAATATTTTTCAACATTGGACATGACCAGTTCTTTCCATTAAATTAACTTGAACAAAGAATCAAGATATTTAACCGCATTCTCAACGACCTATGATCATTATCAATTAAAAAGACTTCTATTTGTTTTAAAAATATCTTCCAATAATTTCCAATGAATGCTAACAATAGCTATTTTTACGTTAACGGTATAATTGTATTTAGTTGTAGTCTAAAACACCACAATGATAACCTTAGGAGTGCGTTTGAACGTTTATCAAAGTACAATTTAAAGCTAAATGCATCAAAATTTGTATTTTTAAAACCAATTGCCTGTGGGACATTTGGGACAAATAAAACTAAAGAAGGTATACGTACAGATCCTTCTAAATACATGGAGGGTTCACTTATTGAAGGGATTGCCCAAGAGGTAACTAAAAAATTGTCTCAAATTATTAAAGGAGCTTGTGATGCATCAATGCCACCACGAAAGCCAAATAACAAAGGATCACCGTGCTTCTGGTGGAACGCCGACATATGAGATTTAAGAGCAGGCTGCCTGAAACCGAGACGAAGAGTTCAACGATCAAGAAGACGAAGCAATCATGCTCAAATTTTGGAACATTTTAAATAACTTCGGAGTCAACTTCAAAACGCCATCAAAAAAGCAAAAGGGTACATTTTAAATGGCAAATCCCTTGGGGTACTGCCTACAAAGTTGTAACGAAGAAACCCAAGAGGAAACCGAACCCGAAAATAACATGCCAGACGCTTTTGCTAAAAGTCATATCCCACTTATCCCCGCAAAAAATCAACATATGGTGGAGGAAAATAACGACCAACTGGAAGGTGTAATTCCAGAGGTGGATATTATAAACATAGGTAGTGAAATGGTAATAACAAAGCGCCTGGACCAGATGTTATTCAAAACTGTGCAATCAAAGCAGCTATTAAAAACAACCTGAGGCTTTTAAAAGCGTTATGCAAAAATGTCTCTTTGAAGGAATCTTTCCAGAGCATTGGAAGATTCAGAGACTTATTCTGCTCCCAAAAGAAGACAAACATCATCGTATCGCCCTATCCGCAAGTAGTATATACAAGGCTCCTAAAGATGACAGAGGAAAGAGGTGGATTCTCGGACACACAATTTGGCTTTAGAAAATCTCACTTTATGGTTGTACAAATCGCTGCTGATGCAATATCTAGGGAACGCTGGAAATGGGTAACCAAAGAGTATTGTGCTGTTGTCACTCTAGATGTGCGAAATGCATTCAACTCGGCAAAATGGTTGCATTACATTAAATGAATATGCCAAGATATCTTGTATATATTGTACGGAGTAATTTCACAAATACAAAATTGCTTTATGATACCGATGAAGGAACCAAGGTATACGATGTTTCGGCAGGAATCCCACAAGGATCAGTGTTGGGTCCGCTCCTGTGGAATATAATGTACGATGGCATTATAAGTCTGCAATTGCTTGACTCAACAAAACTAATAGGTTTCGCTAATGATATTGGCATAGTTGCTGTAGCCAAGTATATTCCTGAGTTAGAAATAAAGATAAGTCAGTCCATATCAACGATCCAGGAGTGGCTTAAATACTCAAACCTCGAATTCGCTGAACAAAAAACTGTGTTAACCGCAGATACGTCCCTGCATTCTACATTAAATATTTTCTACAATAAAATATTTGGTTTAGCCTTGAACTTCAATATTTGGCTCAACCTTGAAATTCTTTAAATTCTTTGCTTTAAAAACTTACTGTAAATCGCACACGCAAGCGTACATAATATTTGCATGCAAACAGACATACACACATATACATACATTGCCTTTTACAATTTCGTTTCTCTTATACAAGTAGTTCAGCAAAGAGATTTCATACCTAAAATAAATGTACGTATGATTGTGCACACACTTAATGCATCTTAATACATATCTCTTTTGAGAACTAATTTGTTTGTAGCATTGTATGTATGTATGTTTGCTTGTGTGTTTTAAATTCTTTCTATTTGTGGTTCTTTTTATATTTAAGAAATAATTTTGTCATTCGACTTTAAAACTTTAAATAAATAACTTCATTCGGAAGTGAAATTGTGTTTTATTTAATTTGCTCTAGCTTGCAAAAAATATTGCAAGCTCAAAACATTGGTGACCCCGACGTGATCTATTGGAGATTACTTATTTTTTACTTAATATCAATTCGGATATTTGGAAGGTAAAAAATGTCGACTAGCAACCAGAAGAAGCCTGCCGGCAGCGAGAAGGAAGAACAGTGCAAGAATTTGTTGCCCTATAGGGCCAGAGTTGCGGCAATGGTAAAGCAGCTGGAAAATTTAAATGTAACGCTGTCAAGTTCTCAGCTCAGTGAGTTAGACGAGGCAGATCTATCCGTTCGTGTGGGCTACATCGAGGAGGTAAGAAAAAATTATGAAGAGGCTCAAAGTGTTATTGAAATAAATGACGGCAGTGAGATGACTTGCACAGACCGTATGAATTTTGTTGCTCTTTATCTTGAAGTAAAGGCTAAAGTGGTTCGTCAAATTGGCGGCGCTCGTAAGGCCGGTTCAAACCCGCATTCTTCAACATTTGGTCATTTTTCTATCGATGAGTCGCCGTTTTCACAGACATCTAGTCGTAAAACAAAGGTTCCTGAAATTCAACTGCCTAAATTTTGTGGTGGTTACTCAGAGTGGCCAAATTTCTTTTCGTTGTTCAAAACTGTTATACATGATAACAGTGAGTTAAGTAGCCTTGAAAAGTTCCATTATTTAAGAGCCAGCTTGGGTGAAGCTGCTCTAGACACAATTGCATCGCTGGAACTTAACGACACAAATTATGATGAAGCTTTGATATTGTTAAAAAATCGTTTTGACAATAAGCTTTTAAATTTCCAAACCCATATAAAGGAAATATTTAAACTTAATTCGGCTCAAAATGGGTCAGCTGCTAGCCTTCGTCATCTAAGCGACAAATTATATGCCCATTTAAGAGCTATGCAAACAATTGGTGATCAGAAGCAGATTGCCGATGGGCTTTTAATTTATTTAGTGTCAACAAAATTAGATGCCAAATCGAAAATGAAATGGGAAGAAAATTTACCAATAAACGAGCTGCCAACTTGGAGCTCTATGGCTGCATTTTTGGAACACAGGTGTCGTATGGCAGAAAATATTGAACACTCTACTGCAAGTGGTGTATTAAATCGTACCGATTCAAAAAAGGTTTCTCAACATAACCGGCATGTTCATATTTCAGCTTCGTCCTTCTCCGGCTCGTGTGTATTTTGCAATTCAAAGGAACATTTTATTACCAATTGCACAAGGTTTAGCAATTTGTCGCCCTATCTACGGCTCAAAGAAGCAAAAAAGATGAAGTTGTGCCTTAATTGTTTAAAAAAAGGACATATGCTTAAAACATGCACTTCAGGTTGTTGTCGTAAATGCCCTTTGAAGCACCACACAATGCTACACATCGATTATACTCAGCAGGAACAACCAATAAAATCTTTGGCAGATCAGGTAGATCCAACCACATCACAAGCTGTACTTATTTCATCCAGTCCTGAAAGTAAAGCAAAATCTTCAGCCACAAATATGAATGCTTTGTTGGCGACAGCAATTATTATGGTAAAAAATCAATTCGGAATTTTTGTACCTTGTCGAGCTATATTAGATTCTGCATCGCAGCTCAACTTAATTACAAGTCGCTTTATGAACCATCTTCGTTTGAAATGCAACCGGACATGTGCAAGTATTTCTGGAATTGGTAATGGAAATTTTATTGTTGATAAATCTGTTGACATTGTCATCAAATCAAAGTACGCAGATTATTTAACATCGCTGACTGCTATGGTTGTCCCTAATATAACAGATTATCAACCCAATATTAAATCAAGTCCATCAGAATGGAACATTCCTAAAAATATACAGCTCGCAGATCCCACGTTTGATAAACGTGGCCGTATTGATGTCCTAATTGGGGCCGAGTTATTCTTCGATCTTATGTCAGTCGGACTAATAAAATTACCTGATAACCTACCTGTGTTGCAAAAGACACTATTAGGGTGGGTAGTTGCTGGTGGTGGTGGTTTTCGTCCTCCTCATTCCTGGTCGTTGGCAGTCAGTTCAAAGAATCTTGAAGAAGATGATAAGTTATGCTCTATTCTCAAAAGTTTTTGGGAAGTTGAAAACAATTTTGAAAGCTGCAGTTCGGGCTCAAATGAAGACATTTTTTGTGAAAAGCACTTCTCAGAAAATACTGTTCGTCTTGGTTCTGGTGAGTTTAGTGTACGGTTACCTCAAGTTGAAGGGCGTGGTGTTAATGCCCTAGGTGACTCATATGACAGTGCCTATCATCGATTTAAATCTTTGGAGAGAAAATTCAAAAGGTTTCCTGAAATAAAGACTCAATATACAGCATTTATGAGTGAGTATATTTATTTAAACCACATGTCGTTAATTTCACCCAGGTGAACCAGAAAAAATATTTTCTCCCACATCATTGCGTACACAAATTGGACAGTACCTCAACAAAGTTAAGAGTCGTATTTGATGGCTCTGCAAAAACTACAAGCGGTTTATCACTCAACGATGTATTGCATGCTGGTCCAACTATTCAACCAAAACTTTTTGACACTCTTTTGCGGTATCGGTTTTTCAAGGTAGCCCTGAGTGGTGACATTTGTAAAATGTACAGATGTGTACGAGTTTCCCATCCAGACGACTACCTGCAATGCATACTATGGAGAGAAAATGAAGATCAGAAGATAAAAACGTACAAGTTAAATACGGTCACTTATGGTACAAAGCCTGCAGCATTCTTGGCAATTCGCACAATGCACCAGCTTGCAAATGAAGAAGAACGACATTTTCCATTGGCTGCAAAAATTGTGAAGCGTGACTTTTATGTAGACGATTTGATTTCTGGCGGTGACTCGGTTGAAGAGGTTGTGGCAATTAGGCAGCAAGTAAGGGCGTTGCTCGAAAGGGGCAACTTTTTGATAAGAAAGTGGTGTTCAAACGTTCCGGCAGTTTTGGATGGCGTACCTATAGACCAACGTGAACAATTTTTAAAATTTAGCGACGGAACTGATGTCACTAAAACGCTTGGACTTATTTGGGACCCTAAGAGTGATAACTTTATTTTTTCGTTCACTCCCTTTGAAGAAAACAAAATAATTACCAAACGTACAGTACTGTCTTCAATTGCTCGTCTGTATGACCCACTTGGCTTAATGGGTCCAGTCATTACAAAGGCTAAAATTTTTATGCAGCATTTATGGAAGCTTCAGCTACAGTGGGATGAAAGTCTGCCTCAATCATTACATTCCTATTGGCTCCAATATATTTCAAAATTTGATTCCATTCACCATTTTTCGTTTCCACGCTACGTTTCAACGCCAACTTCAAAATTTCAAATCCATGCCTTTTGTGATGCCAGCCTAGCTGCTTATGGTGCATGTATATATGTACGCTCCTACCAAAATGATAGCGTAAAGTTGTCTTTGTTGTGCTCTAAGTCGAGAGTATCTCCTCTTAAAAGTTTAACCGTACCAAAACTTGAGCTTGCTGCAGCGTGTCTTCTAGCTGAACTTGTGAACGTAATTCTTAAGGCTCTTGCGTTTAATTATGAGGTGCACTGTTGGTCGGATTCCATGGTTGTACTATCATGGCTTCGAGAGCAGCCATCAAACTTCAATGTTTTCGTGTCAAATAGAGTTGCCCGCATACAAACACTCACTTGTAAAATGCGGTGGCATCATGTTCCCACAAATTTAAACCCAGCAGACATTTTATCAAGAGGAACATCACCAGAAGAATTATTGAATTCTACCCTTTGGAGTAATGGGCCTACGTTCTTGTACAAGGAGGCGTCAATGTGGCCAGATAATGTAGACTTTTTGGCTGAACTTCCCGAGAGGCGCCATAATGTATTAGTAATGGTTTCGATAACAGACTTGTCGATGCAATGTAAGTATCACAATTCTTTTACTAAAATGCAACGAATATTTGCGTATGTTTTCAAATATTTATATCCCACATTGAGGAGCCCAAGTTTAGAATTGACACCAAGTGACGTCAAAAATGGAACATATCTTTTAATAAAAAATATTCAACTAGTTCATTTTGCAGCAGAGTACAAGGCCCTAAGAGAAAATCAAAAAATTTCGTCTTCCAGCAAGCTTCAGTCACTTATGCCTATAATTGACTCCTTTGGTTTAATTCGTGTAGGCGGTCGTCTCCAGCATTCAACCCTTAATTTTGATGCCCAACATCCTATTATATTGCCTAAACATCATCCATTGACGTCGGCTCTGATAATGCATTTTCACAACAAGCTGTTACATGCTGGCCCTCAATTTTTGCTGGCTTCAATCCGACAGCAGTATTGGCCTATTGGTGGTCGAAAATTGGTAAGCGCTGTTATTTCCAAATGCCTTCGATGTTTTAGAATGAAGCCAAAACTTTATCAAAATGTGATGGGTAACCTGCCTGCTGATCGGGTAACGCCTAATAAAGCATTTTACACTACTGGAGTGGATTTTTGTGGTCCATTTTACTACAAATCTGAAGTGAGAAATCGGCCTCCTGTCAAATGCTATGTATGTATTTTTATATGTTTCTCAACAAAGGCTACACATTTGGAGGTAGTTCATGATCTATCGACACCATCATTTTTGTCTGCCCTTCGTCGATTTGCCGCCATCAGAGGCAAACCCAAAACAATCGGGTCAGACAATGCGACAAATTTTGTAGGCGCTAAAAATGAGCTAGCAGATTTGAAGCAGATGTTTTTAAGCCAGTCGCATCAAACATTACTACATCAGCAGTGTCTTGAAGACGGAATAGAGTGGAAGTTTATTCCACCACGCTCGCCGCATTTTGGCGGATTGTGGGAGGCTGCCGTTAAATCAGCCAAGTATCATTTTTATCGAACGGTAGGCCTCAACAAGCTGACTTTCGACGAGCTGCGCACTTTAGTATGCCAAATATCTGCAATTTTAAACTCACGGCCCTTGTCTCCGATTACCGAGAATCCTAATGACCTCGATATATTGACACCTGGGCATTTCTTAGTTGGTGGTCCTTTAGTCTCAATAGTTGAGCCCAATTACGCTGAACTGAACATTAGCCGCCTCAGCAGATGGCAAAAGATTTCCCAGCTGCAGCAAATTTTCTGGCAGAAGTGGAGCAATTCTTATCTATCTCTCTTACAAGAGCGAGTAAAATGGCATGAGAAAGGTAAAGATATAAATTGTGGTGCGATGGTAATTTTAAAGGATGAAAATCAACCACCTTTAAAATGGCAAATAGGCCGTATATCTGAAGTTATTATTGGCGATGATGGTGTGGCTCGTGTTGCAGTAATTCGCACAAATAATGGCCTAATAAAACGTGCAGCTACTAAACTTGCTGTTCTTCCCATAGAAATATCTGTTGAAGGTCCCAACCCTTCAACGGGGGGAGGATGTTAACCGCAGATACGTCTCTGCATTCTACATTAAATATTTTCTACAATAAAATATTTGGTTTAGCCTTGAACTTCAATATTTGGCTCAACCTTGAAATTCTTTACATTCTTTGCTTTAAAAACTTACTGTAAATCGCACACGCAAGCGTACATAATATTTGCATGCAAACATACATACACACATATACATACATTGCCTTTTACAATTTCGTTTCTCTTATACAAGTAGTTCAGCAAAGAGATTTAATACCTAAAATAAATGTACGTATGATTGTGCACACACTTAATGCATCTTAATACATATCTCTTTTGAGAACTAATTTGTTTGTAGCATTGTATGTATGTATGTTTGCTTGATAGAAAGAATTTATCTTTCTATTTGTGGTTCTTTTTATATTTAAGAAATAATTTTGTCATTCGACTTTAAAACTTTAAATAA
The DNA here is from genome assembly GCA_949628195.1 of Phasia obesa. Lineage (NCBI taxonomy): Eukaryota > Metazoa > Arthropoda > Insecta > Diptera > Tachinidae > Phasia > Phasia obesa. The sequence continues at coordinate 102,057,785 of OX451217.1, read as the reverse complement.
ATAACTTCATTCGGAAGTGAAATTGTGTTTTATTTAATTTGCTCTAGCTTGCAAAAAATATTGCAAGCTCAAAACAAACTGAATCGGTGTTAATTACCAGTAGGAAAAAACAGTTAAAGTGAGTGACCAACAAATAAGCAATAGGCAGCAATCAAATACTTAGGAATCATGATAGACAACATATTGAATTTTGAGTACGCTTGTTCAAAAGCACATATTATACAAAGATGTATCGCTAGGATTTTACCAAATGTAGATGGACCAAAAGGAGAAAAAAGGAAATTACTAGCAACAGTCACCAACTCATCTTTGTTATATGCAGCTCCTATATGGATACAGACATTAAGGATAGAGGCATACAGGAAGAAAGTAGCATAAGACTCTGTGCACTTAGATCCATAGGTGCTTTCAGGACAGTATCGGATGAAGCAGCTTGCGTTTTAGCCTGAATGATTCCAATTGACCTACTTGCGAATGAAATACAACGAGTATACATATAAAAGAAGGAGAACAGACCTACAAATAACCAATATAACCTCCATAAATATAGAAGAAAGGCAGAAAACAGTAGTGGAATGGCAAAGAAGGTGAAACTTATCCTTAAAGGGGAGGTGGACACACTTAATGGTACCCAATATTGTTGTATGGCTCAGTAGAAAGACTGGAAACCTTAACTATTACCTAACCCAGTTTTTAACAGGACGCGGTGTGTTTAAGAAATACCTATACGAAATTTCGTCGTACAATCCAAACTGTCAAAACTCGGTGGAAGATGCAGCTCACATAAGGTTTGAATGCCAAAGATCCGCTGGGTGGAGTGAACATGCAAACCGCCCTAAAGATTTTATCGGGAATGTTACTAAGGATCCATATAATCAAAGACCGTAGACTATAAGAGCGATCCAGGAAGAAAATAATAGAAGAAAAGGTATAATACCAACGGTCCCCGCGAAGTAATACCTAGCGGCAGTCCCGCGGATGACAGTTGATGACACTTAAAAAGAGCGGGTGTGTTTTAGTACGCAGGTGCCATTTGGTGAATCGTACATTGTAGTGGTACGGAGCTCTGGTATCTATGATAGATTCCACACCTCCGGTTCGATACGAAAAAAAAAATACAAACCAAAGCAGTAGAACGATATTCAACCCTAAAAGATAAGGATGAGATTGAAAGATTTGTAACATTTTGCAACTATTACAGACGGTTTATAAAAAATTTTGCAGAAATTACGAAATGCCCAAATAATCAGACAAAAAAGGGAAAAATTTTTGAGTGGGCGAAAGAATGTCAACAGGCTTTTGCGTTATTAAAGAAGAAATTAGCAAATCCATCCATTCTGAGATACCCAAATTTTGAACAACTATTTACCACGGGTGAATTAGGAGCAGTATTTATTAGGAGCCAATTTATTACGCAAGCAAGACATTAGGAAAACATGATTTAAATAAACCGGTTATTGAAAAATAATTTTTTGCCATACACTGGGGAATAGAATTCTTCAGGCCCTACCTATTTGGCAGGAAATTTATTGTAGTAACAGATCACAGACCACTTGTTTCGCTTTTTACTCACAAAAATAACTCGTATACGCACGGATTTGTCGGTTTATGATTTTAAAATTATAATAACAAAGGCAAAATTTATTCTAACGCACATCCTTTGTCTAGGATAAAACTAAATTCTGACATGTCAAAAAAAAAATTTGCAGAAAACTAAACCAACAAGAAAAACACGTGGAATACAAGCAAAAACGATTTCTGAAAATATAGAACAAAATAACACATTCCAAGCGCACCATGAAGATCATATGGAATTACATCCTTACAGAAAATAAAGTATTCGCGAATTAAAATTTAATATTATTCGAACCGGTATACAAAATATGGAAAATGGGGAAAATACACATGGTAACGTAGAAACCATTAATACTTTTGTGATGAATGGTAATAAAGATCTAGCAAAATATGTTTTGTCTCTGGAAAAAAATTATAATTTATATACATACGCAAACAATTTAAAACTCGCTTTATCATGCGAAGATAAAATTTTTGAGCTCATGTCAACTAAATATTTAAATAAGAATAATTTTGAAATTAAAGAATAACAGAAATCTAGAATTAAACATCATATAAAAACCTGTAACATATTAAAGATAAAAATCTTAAATAAATTGTATAAGAGAATTCCATGATTCAACATTATCAGGACATTTTGGTATTAGAAAGACGGTCTTAACGTTAAAACGTTATGTATTGAAGAACTTTAAAAAACGATTAGAAATTACATAAACAAATGAGATAAATGTCTGAGACTAAGTACATAAAAGAAGAAATCAATCAATCCAAAGGTTCACTTTAACGCAACCATCGAGTTTTAAACGAATACTTGTTGAATTTTGTAGATTATTACGAATGGGACAAATTTATTCGATATTATACATTTGCATTAATAGTAATTATTTATGGCAAATTGATTTGAATTGATGTAAAAAGTATCCAAAATAATATATGACAAAAATATAAGTACCCAAATCAAATTATTATATAACTTTAATTTGAATGAAAACGAAATTGGAAAAAATACTTTTTTTTCGAATTTATGTTTAAATTAATTATGTATATTAAACCATTTTTTAACATTCATTTTTTTGTTTGAATTCTTTATAGCTCCTTGTAAAATATTTATGTGCAAAAATTTCATTTAATAGATATTGTACTTTCAAAAGTTTTATATATATATATATATATATATATTTATATATTATAATATAATAATTATAAATTGGCCATGCTAGCTTCAAAATAATTCGCCTAAATAACACCAGAGGCGCTGCAATACTGTTCTAATATAATAATCATAACGTGCAATTGCACTGTTGCCAGATCACACTAACCATCTTATCTACTCCTATCACTTTCCGAAGGAAGCAAGACATTTAATATAGGCATTAATTGCCTGACTGTTACTTCTCTTTATAAAAAAAAAATATATGTTAATACGAGGTTGTATTACCCTTGTGTATCCGGACCAATTTGACACGACGAGGTATTGACTCTACTAGTATTTTCAGGACATACATATCAATATTGACCCATTCAACTAATATGGCTTTTCAGCTGTCATATTCATAGCTTAGAAGATACATATATTTTTGCAGAAGGTATTCGTAAATCACCAGCAAAATCAAGGTGTTCGCTTTGTAACAAATCTATGTAAATTTCTGCATTTAATTTTCCCACCATAAAGCCTATATTGGAATTCTCTTTTGATAAAAAACCGCTCATACCATGAGAGATCCTGCACGATGAACTCGTGGGTTGCTTCCCGTGGGCGTCTTATGTCCATCTAATATTTGTGGAGACCACCTAGTCCTTTCGAATTAAATTTTTTTTGTCACTGAATATCACTGATTCAAACTAATCTTCCCAAAATTTATACTAAAAATGCACATATGGTGTTTTATGACGTTGTTTTAGACATGGTTTAGGGAGTGCCTAAACCATATTTAAGGTCTACTATCTTATTATTTAATAAACACCTTATTTATTCACACTTAGACCAAGTTTTACTTTTATTTGCCTACAATATGTTTCTATGTTTGCGGCGTTTGCTCCTATCATCAATAGTCATCTGGATTTTCCAAGAAATTTGTTTTCGTGTTACGGTTTCTCTTTTCTCGCTCTTCATCTCTTAATTCAGTTTCTCTAGTCATTTTTCTAAAAATTAAAGAAATTGATATCCTTTTCATCTAATACATTTGCTTATCCACTATACTAACTTATGAATAATTTTTTTGTGCTGATATGTTGATTTGGTACTAGTTAATAGACAAATAATTAATTTTGTCCCTCTGATGGACGGCCAAGAAAAACAGTATCTCTACTTTTCTAGCTTTTTTAGATACTTTACTGCATGTTTCGCTATTTCTGCTTTGACTGATAACATTTTTAGATCGTTGTGGATATTCGAGTTTTTTATTGGCTGTGTCCCATAATTGAATCGCCTAACACGAAATTGGTATTGGCTGTGTCCCATAATTGAATCCCCTAACACCAAATTGGTGTATAGTTTCTGCCAGTAAGCCAATTTAGTTGTTCTGCTTTTAATTTTACACAAGTAAGGCGCCGATAAAGATGTATACCCAGATATTTGATGTCTGAACGCTGCGATATCATTTGGTTATTTATGCGAATAGGAGAGCATGAGTCCCTACGCAGTGTGAAAGTTATATGAGTAGATTTTTGTTCATTCACCTTTATTCTCCATTTCTGCAACCATTTTTCCAAATTGAGTATGTGGTCTTGTAGATGTTGTGATGCTAATTGCGCGATTTCATGAATACTTAACAAAGCTATGTCATCGGCAAATGTTGATGTGTGAACTTGGGTGCTAATTGGCATATCTGATGTGTACAGTAAATATAAAACTGGTCCAACGGGTTGGAGTTCCTTGGAGAACTCCAACTGCAATGAGCTGATGAGAACTTAAGAGCTTTCGATCCGTTAAATAATTTTTTAAGAGCTTATAGAAGTTTTCGGGCAAGTTCAGCTTTAACTTATATATTAAGCCTTCTTGCCAAACTTTGTTGAATGCTTGAGAAACGTCGATAAAAAGGGCAGAATAGTATTTGCTTTTTTCAAAAGTCCTTTTAATTACATTTGCTAATGTGAGTGTTTGTTGGAACGTGCTATGTTGTTTTCTGGAGCCAAATTGATGGTTCGGAATACAGCCTTTCGCGCTAAGAATTGGATTCAGCTTAGTTATTAATATGCTCTCAAACAGCGTTGGCATTTGATAAATGGCTTATAGGTCTGTACGATTCTACTTTTTTATGTGGTCTTTTCCTGGCTTAAGAAACATAAGAGAATGTGTATACCAAAAACAACTGTGCCGTTAGTATAACATAAGATGCAGAGAAAAGCAATTTTGCACTTATAATTACTTGACTAAGAGTAGTAGTAACTTCCAGACTAGTGATTTAGAATTAGTAAAATTTGTGTCTAGAAAAAAGAATCAAAGCCCATATATGGGACCGTATAAATTTGTTAAGAGACTAGCAAAATTTCATCACAATAATGTACTTAAGTTATATAACAAGAAAAATATTGTAAACATAAACACGAATTTATATTAACAACATTTATTAGCAAGATTCAAATTACTTATTTCCAAGCATAAATTTAAGGGCGATGGTGTAGTGTACCCATAAAAAATAACGAACACTATAATTAAAAATGTGGGGTTGATGAGGATGGCTTCTATACGGCTGTCTTTACCAAAAATTGGAACCACAAGTGCAAGGCACAAGAATTCTCGCAAAAAAAAACAAGAAGTTTTTTTGTTTTTTCGAACAAAAAAGGATAAATCACAAATAGACTTTCCTTTGTTTTAATTCACAATATAATTAAAAACAATTTTCAACGAAAAATTACAATTTAATTTAAAGTTTATAAAATTTTAAGGCGCGAGCGACAACGATAATTGATTCGATCAAAAAACGAACTAGAATATTAATTAAAGCAACAAAAAAATCTTAACGAAAAAGGTAATTAAATGAAGTCTTTGATGATTACAGCGCCCCTTAGATGTCAGCAACTATCATTAGATATGAACCAGGGTTGGAAACTTTACTCTTCAGACTTCAACATCCCCGCCGCCTTGCAGTACTGCAAACTGAATCCAAGCCAAAGACCTATCTAGTTAGAAAAAAAAAATAGTGAAAAAATAAAAAACTAAAAAATATCCCCAAAGATTCCAATCCATTGACATGAGTATTCCATTTATGTATTTATTAATTACAAAAATAAAATAAAAATTAAAATAGGCTGGTACCAGATTACATCACTCCATTTTAGTATCCAGTAAACCCAATGATAATTAAAGCAAATAGAAGCTATATAAAAAAATTAGTAGAAGTATCATGATTTAGTAGTTTAAAAACGAATAAATCAGCATATACTTTCGTACAACGTTCAAGGAGTACATGGTCCAGATATCAAATATCCAAAAATGGAAAACTGCGCTAGTGGCTTTCCAAGCGAGCCACCAGATACACCATTCCTAATAATTTTGGTATAAATATCGCATCCGAGCTTTATCTGGACTGGAGCCGATACGAAAAATAGAGGATCCGCCAATTGAAAACCCGGAAACAGGATCGATAAGTGTCCGTTTAAAAACATATCGGCTGCCTACCACAATTTTAACAATTGCGGTGGGTTTTAATAGCACACTCTCTGTGTGAACTAGGTCAACTTTTACAGCGCTTTACATGTTTGGGTTTTTTTGAGCTAGACGAACGAGGTCTTATGCTCGACTTATGCAAAAGCGTGTGATGCATATCACCACAACGCTTACATTTGCCCGTACTGTCACAAGTACGCCAGGTATGGTCGTGGCTCAAGCAACTAGCACAGTATTTATAAATAGATAAAAGCTGCATCCGTTCTTGAATATCTACTTGCAGAAACTTTTCACAAAAACGGAGTGGATGATTCTTCAAACATACCCGGCAAACCATTTTGTTAGAAGCACGATTTTCGGTATACTTTTTCGGCGAAACCATGATACTGTAAAAATATATTTAAATAAAGACTAATAAGTTCATTAACTTCACAACTGGTCTAGTGATATTGCCACGTTTTCAATTCTACGACAACAAAATCACCAACTTCCAAATCTTTTTGCAAAAACTTCCATTTAAACCGTTTTAGAAGATCTTTTAAATAATTATGTTTCCATTTGGCACACAAACGCTGATTCAATGCCTTAACGCATTAGTGATTATTTCGGCTTTTATGCCTTTTGGCCAACTGTTCCGGGAAAGAGTCTACAATTATGACAATGTCGCCTACGGATGTTGCCTTCACCCATTCGAACCACTTGCTGCGTCGTATTAAACTTGGACCGTATTCACGAACCCATCTGCTCTAAAAGTGGTTTGCAAACTGCTGGGCCTGATGCCACCGTTGACGAAGATCGTAGTTAACTTCACATAAGGGTTTGTATCCATCAGCGGACCCGAGAAGTAGATGGTTTGGTGTAAGGGCGTCGTCCTCTGCATGGTCTAGAGCCACAATTGTTAATGGACGGGAATTTATTATGAATTCAACCTCCGATAGAGCATTTCTTAATGATTCGTCGTTAAATTTAAATGCAGGACACATAGCGTAGAGGGTTGATTTTACAGTGCGCACAAGTCTTTCCCATGCGCCGCCCATGTGTGGTGCTGCAGGTGGGTTGAACCTCCATTTTATTTCATCGTATTTGAAGATAACCTGGTGGAGATCGAGAGTTTCCTTTTCTTTACGAAGAACTTTTTCCACAGATTTAAAATTTGTACCGTTATCGGTATATATTTCTTTGGGAGAGCCACGACGACTTATAAAATTTTGAATACACATGATGCACGAGCTTGTGTCAAGGCTGTGAGCAACTTCAATATGAATTGCACGAATTGTTAGGCAGGTAAATAGTACTCCCCATCTTTTTTCTTTGCGCCTGCCTACTACCACTGATTGATTCTTACAACGTTGACATTTTGACCTCACATTTTTAAAAACGTCCCTTAGTTTTGGAATATAAAAATTTGTTTTTATTCTGCTTATTGTGGCTTCGTGAAGACAATGATGAAAATTTTCGTGGTAGTATCGGACTAACAAAAATGTTATATAATGATTATTTGGCAAGATGATAGCGTTATTGCAGTTTAGGGACTCAACTCTGCCACAAGCACGCAAAATTTCGTCATCATCCAGGAAAGCATTTAGTTGTTTGAGCTTGCTACTAGGGTGTATTTTCTTTTTATTTTTAAGACACCATATTTCATTAAAAAATTCGCAATCTTGGGGATACTTAAACAAAATATTTTTGGACTTTTGTATATATTCAAAACACATACCTTTATTTGTTGTATCTCCTCGTACAATAGATTTTAATTTTTCAATGTAAAGCACAAAGTGTGAAAGTGCTATGTAAAGTCGTTTCCAATTCGAAAAATATTCAATGTTGATTGAGAGACTTTTTGTGACGATAATAAGTAAGTGATTTCGAATTTCTTCTTTACTATGATCATCTAGTTCTGGAAATTTTGGCCACAAATTCTTGTTGTATTTTAAAAAATCAGGTGCATTGATTCATTACAAATGTCTTGAAGTTTTTTGAGTCCATGATTAGCCATTTGAGGACCGTTTTAGAATCCGACCAATAAAAATAATCTGTAATATGAAGACGGATTGCGCTTCGAATTTTTGAAGCCAGTCGTGTTCCTATTAGTGCGGCTTGAAGTTCTAGCCGAGGTATCGATATCGGTTTCAGTGGGGTGACCTTGGATTTGGCTGCTACAATAGACACATCGACATTGTCATGGATTTGAACACGAAAAGAGCATACCGCAGCATAAGCATTTTCTCCAGCATCGACAAACGTATGTAATTGGACCGATGTCATAAATTTGAGCAGCTTAGAATAACACCTGGGTATGGCAATTGATGATATTTTGTTTAGTTTTGAAAGCCATGAATGCCATTTTAAATGAAGACCATCGTTTAGTTCATCGTCCCATATTTTGAAGTAAAATTTTAAGGCCGATGGTGTAGAGGGAATCAAGGGTCAAAAATTGACATTAGGACTTGAAGAACTTCTCTTTTGGTAGGAACCACGTCTTTGTAAAAAATATTTCTTCGGAGCCTCGAGAATCTAGAAACACATCATTATTTGACTCCCAATACATACCAAGGATTTTTTCTGTAGCTTTAAATGAATTTTGAGTATCTGAGCCATCATCGGATAGGTATTTGCGTGCAAGTTCGGAATTAGTTATCCAGTTTCTTATGTGAAAACCGGCGGCAGAATGAACCAGTTTTACTTGAAGTGCAAGTTCTTTTACTTCTTCATCGCTGTCAACACTATCGATGAAATCATCCATGTAGTAATAATGTTGTATAGATTTAACAGCTCGAGGATACGATTGTTTAAATTCTTCAGCATTTTTATTTCTAATAAAATAACCGATGCAAGGTGCGCAGCTTATACCGAATGTTAAAGCTTTCATTACGTACACACTAGGTTGTGGTTTGCTTTCAGCGTTTTCGAGCCATAAAAATCGTTGAACATGCATATCATGCCGGACGATGAGCTTGGGCCACAAAGAGAACTACAATGTTGCTGTACAAATTTGTCACCTGTTGTTGCTCTATTTTGCAAGATATTTTCTGTAACCTTCTCTGGATTGCCCTTTTCATATCCATCATTATTTACATTTGATGGCTGACGGGCTTTTTCCCCTGACGATGAGCCAGGTGCATCAGACAGGGGTCCTTTGGTCTGGATATCAGAAGATACTTGTAAACCTGCGGTAAACTCAGCTGTGGCATTTATATGCGTCCGTATTGATGGAGCCACGTTTTAAGCACTATTTTTAATAGCAACGCAGGAACAGTTCCAATTTACATTTTCTACGTCGCTATTTACTCCAACGCGCTCAAAATGATACCACTTATCACACGAGTCGCACTGCACGATTTGCTCGGTATCTTTTTCTTGTTGCAATTATAATCGGTTTGAGACATTTTTTTATTTTGTTTTATAAACACGATTATATTTAAATTTATTAATTTTCCCGACACAGTTCTTTTTGTAGCACAATTAAGAATTTATTTATTTTAAAAGCACTCTAATTTTAATAGTTTTAGCACTTTTTTGTCAAATTGTTTTAAAGAAATGTTGGTTCTCTTGTAAACCAAGTGAAATAAAAACAAATTGTAAAACAATTTGTTTAATCGTTCTACTTGATTTACTTTTAAATAAAGAACACAATTTTGTTCTTTACATCTTTTTTAAATCAGTAGTTAATCATACGATAAAGCCGTTATTCCAATTTTTGTATATGCATACTTACATATGTACATGCATACCATCCACATTGAGCGCATGTAAATATGTTTGTATGTACATATTTAAATCAGTGAATATAAAGAAAAAGAGTTTAACGAATAAACAAAGTTAATTTTGGTATATAAGACAGTGGCAGCGGTAACAGCATATTTGAAATCACAAACACTTCCCGAGAACCACAAATTGCATTCATCGAACAACCCTTATATCACGAAATACATCAATTTGAAACAAATAGAATAAAGAAAGATTCAGAACCAATAGATTTCCAAAACCTTTTAAGTTTGGAACACCTTAATGAGCAATAAACCAAAGTCCTTATCGATCTATGTAAAAGATTCAAACACATTTTTTACAAGAAAAATGACGGTTTGACATTTACAAACACAGTAAAGCATAAAATACCTACAACAGATGATATACCAATTTACACTAAACGTGTAGGTATGTATATACATGAAGAAACAGTTAAAAGTCATATAGACAATATGCTGGAACAAGGTATTATCCTGTCTGGATTGTACCAAAGAAAATTGGTGCAACCGGAAAACAAAAATGGAGATTAGTGATCGACTACAGGAAACTTAAACAGAAGACGATCTCAGACAGATACCCTCTTCCGAATATTACGAAAATTCTGGCCGATGCATGTGTTTTACAACTTTAGATTTGGTCAGCGGTTTCCACCAACCGGAAATGCACCCTAAGGACATAGATAAAACTGATTGCATTCTCGTTTCTACAGACGGATTTAAAACCAATACTATGAAAATCCAAGCAATACAAAAATTTCCAATATCTAAAACAAATATCAAACTGTGCAAGTGTAAAATCAATCGGACGTGTTTTTAATTGGCTCTGCATTATAAGCTGAAAATTTGTACATTGAAGTAATAATTTGCTGGAACTCTCTAGTGTTGTACATCATAGTGCCTATGTTGTCGCGAACATATACTATTCATAGTTTGCACTATATTTATTTTTTATTTTGAATTTGAAACATTTGAACTTAAATAAGCTTTAAAACTCAAAATTAAAACTTTTTCACTCAAATTAGTTTGACTTTGATAGAGACAACTATAAACGTGTTAAACAACAAAACTGTTTAAATAAAAACATTACCAGCATTACTCCCTTTACGAATACTGGTTGAAAACAAAATATATAACAAATAAATGCTGCCAAGTTTAGCAGTAAAAAAACTCTACGGCTCTGACTGTTAATTCGAATTCTACACTCTAAGCTAAAAGTTTTCTTTAGTTAATAATATATATATATATATATATATATTGAATGACGTGAAAGTGGAAATATATCAGCTAAATAACAGAATAACTGAGATTGAAATTGCAAACAGTGTAATTGAACAGTTAAAAAAGGATGTCCACAACCTTAATATAAAAGTGCTACAAGTTGATGATTCTTCTGTGGCACCAGACATTCGTATAACAGGCATACCATTTTACAAAAATGAAGATTTGAATCAAATTTTTGAAAACATCTGTGGCTCAATTAAAACTGTTGTACCTTCCTACAAAACATTTTTGAGTAAGGAATTTCAAAACAACTCGAGATGTTAACGATCCTCCTCTAATAGTCATAATGAATTCAGCGCACGATAAAAATTTCTTTTTAAAAACTGCGGCTGCTTTTCGGCGTAAGAATAAAAAATCGTTCTGCCTATCTGATGCTGGCTTTGGGAGTAATATGCCATTTTATATTAATGAAAATTTAACGCCACACAACCACGGAATTTTCAAAGCTGCTCTTGGCCTTAAAAAGGATAACTGCTTGAAAACCGTTTACACACTACGCGGAGGATGATATACCTATAAAAATGAACGTTAGTGAGCAGTTGAAGCAGTTTTTTCGAATGTAGTATAATTTATTTCATTGTATTTTTAAATGCTTCTATTGTTTTTCTTTTCTTCCTCATTGTAATTGTTTTTGCTTTTTAAATCAATGTTTGGGTTTTTATTTCAATTTTTGTTTATATCAATGGCTAATTGCTCTATGACTCTAGAAAATTCCAAAGACACAACGATGGATTTGGTTAGAATTTAAGCGAAACAAAAAATTGGTCTTTCGCTTTCACACATTAACGCTCAAAGTCTTAACAACAAAATTGATGAATTCAGATTTATTTTTGAGAATTTAAATGCTGATATTGTGTGTGTTTCCGAGACCTGGTTTTCATCATATACACCAAATAGTCTTGTTGCCCTACATGGTTACAAGCTTTCAGGGAGGATAGGGATGGTTATGCCGTAAGCGTATTACGTTATTATGTAAGGGATATGTAAAAAACAATATCCCTTGCAAAGTTCGTCTCAGATCTTCAATAACTGCATCTCATAATGATAAAAAAGTAGAGTTTGTATTTGTTGAAATCAATTCCGATGGAATGGCACATCATCTCTTTTTCCAATTTGTTTTCTACACTGGAAACACTGGACGTTGAATATGCCGATATTATCATTGCCGGCGATTTCAACTCCAATATTCTTTCAGAAACTGTTTTGGTTGACAATATGGTGTCCTTTGGTTTATCACCGACAAATACAGTTTCTCCGACACACCACACAGTGGGATTTTTCGACACATAAAATTTAAAAATGTAATAATGCAGTTTTGTAGAAAATTGATTCAGTATGAAGAATCCATAAATTGTATGCCAAAAATATGTTCCTTTGTCTTTGAAATAACGAAGTAAAGTCACATGTATATGTTGGTCCAAAATATTGAAAACTGTTTACGCACTTCTATAATGTTTGTACGTAAGATAATTTTATTGCTCTGATTAAAATAGTGATTTTTTTTCAAATATATCCTTTTCTGCGTATTTAAAAAAAAAAGTTATAAAGTTCGCTCATATGGTTTAAAAGATATGATAGAATAAAATTTGTTCTATAACGTGCCGTGATTACAAACTTCCTTGGAAGAAAAAAAGGTTGCTCGGTCGTGCTCGGTGCGTCCGCTATAATAAAATGAAAGGTAAGACTCCATACTATCAATTAAAAAAAAAAGTATAAATAATTAATAATTTTTTATAAAATCATAAAATTTGTCTCCAAATACATGAAATTATTAATTTAAAAAAATTACAAAATTAAATTACAATTTGAAAATAGCAAATAGAGAAGTGAAAAAGGTATTATTAAAATGAGTTTATTTTCTGTTTTATATAGTGAACGGAGTTACGAACTCACTAATTGCAATGAATAATCTTAAATTTTGGTGAAGCACCAAAATTGGCGTTTCCTCCTTACATGCTCACATAAAATTTATGGAGTCCATACTTCATATTACCTACAACAAACCATTTGAAAGATGGCCTGCGCTCAAGGACGAACACAAAAGTCTAAAACTGGAAAATAAACTTCGAATTCAGAAGGCCTTAAAGGAACAGATGGGTATACGAGTGGATGCAGTTCAACAAAGAACTGGGTCTACTAACGATGGAAATACGCCCAGGTGTTTCTTATCTAACCCCGCACTTATTGGAGATGTGACTAGTGTAGTGGAGCAACTAATTAATCGATTTCGCATTATACTACAAGTAATAAGTTGTGGCAAAAAAGTTAATTCCTTGAAGTTCAAGAATTTTGCTCAAGGTACAGCAAAACTTATTGTTGAAAAATATAGTTGATATTATATCCCAGTAACAGTACACAAAATACTGATACAAGGATGCGGTAATACTTCCTATTGGAATGCTTTCTGAAGAAGCCAGAAATAAAGATTATTATAGATTAAGGTTCTCCAGAAAGTGTGATAGAGTTGCAACAAATACAGATTTTTTCATCGACTTCTAGTATCCTCATATCCTTTTATAAGTAGCATTAGATGTCAACACCGTTAACAGGTTCTGGAACTTGATGAAATGATAGATGATGAATAAAAGTCTATATTTAAAGGCTTGTATTGAAATTTATTTATAAAATAATTATTTTTGGTAAAGAAATAAAAATTGTGGGAAAAAATATAATATGGGTTATATGGGCGGTGGGTGATGAAACATTATTTTATTCTTAATTGAGGTAATAAAAGGCTCCATGCCAAATTTGAAAAACTTTGGGCCAAAAATAAATTTTGAGTTCTATGAGCGGTGGGTAGTGGGCGTGGCAAATTTTGATAAAACTTTTTTTTTATTCTTAATTGAGGTAATAAAAGGTTTCATGCCAAATTTCAAAAACTTTGGGCCAAACATAAATTTTGGGTTCTACGGGCGGTGGGTAGTGGGCGTGGCCAATTTTGATGAAACTTTATATTTTTCTTAATTGAACTAACCAAAGGCTCAGAGCAAAATTTCAACGGGCACTGCCCCCTGTTTTTCTTAACACGATTTAAATTTTCTTTAAACGACATTAAACGACTTATATAGTTATAAGAGAGATCTACCATACTCTAGATGGAAAAGATTTAGAATCCCAGAGCTGAAAGAGGCATTTAGAACATCAAGGAAAAATGTCAATATCCACATAAGAAATGCCAAAACTATACTACCCGTTTTAGCTCTGCAATTGGCTCTAAACAAACTTGGCAATGCATACGGGATTTTGTGGAACAAGATTAACGTGAGTACCTGCCCAGTTGGCCTAATCTCACGGTGGTCTTACCACCGAGTGAAATGTAAGCGTAGACTAGCGTTCCCATTGTGTAGTATAACAACACTTTACGATTGCCACCAATCGCAATTTGTTTGTGATACAGTCACAATGAGTAGCAATTTATATAATATGGCAAGCCTTATCGAAGGCAAGCCTAGATCCATATTATAGCCTCTTGCTTAGGGGTTTGGAGACTCTCCAAACTCCGTCTGTTGAGAGTGCAACAGCACACTTGATCGACCGTGCACTATACCTATATAAATCGATCTTAAACCACAACCACCACGTGTACCCCCGAAGGGGACCTCACCAATATCCGGTCACAGAGAGGATAGGCTCTCTGTGGGGCCACCGATTCCCGTGGTACTAGTCCTTTGGGCACTGGTCGGTTCTAGGAACCCTAGCGTCTGGTGCCCCTATTTCCCCCGAGTGAACCGAGTCAAAGCATTTGCCCAGTGACAATTGGACCCCCGGGGGCAATGCATACGGGATATCGGGATTTGTAGTGCAGAACATACACTGTCACGCAGATGTTAAAGAAACTTTACTAATATATCTTCCGCCCCAGCAGATACAAGTTTTAATAATATCTTCAATGTGAGTACAATTCATTGATGAAAGCAGTTACCGTAAAACTGTAAACGAGTTTGAAAGCTGCAAAAAAAATTTTTATACCTATCAGCTGAAGAGTAGCAAAGGTCTACAGTTCGTCATTAAAGGCGTAGATGCATACGTTGATCCAGCTGAAATAAAAGCTGGACTTCAAAAAGCGGGTTTTAAAATAAAAAGTGTAGATAATCTCCGAAATCGAGAACGTGTCCCCCAACCGCTATTTCGAGTTGAACTGGAACCTGGTAATTTAAGATTAAAAAAAAAAACGAAACGCACCCTATATACAATCTAAGGTATCTGTTGCACCGCAAAATCACAATAGAGGAACCACATAAACGATCAGGACCCGTCCAGTGCCTAAACTAACAAGAATATGGTCATACTAGGGCTTACTGTAAGCTGCCTTCTGTTTGCGTTGTGTGTGGTGAGCTGCATTGTTCCGCTCAATGCGATAAGTCATGAAGGTTAAAAAATGTAGCAATTGCGGTGGAAACCACACTGCCAACTACAGAGGATGCCCTGTTTATTCTGTTGTAAGGAAGACGTCTCAAAAACCAAATACTCCCCCTAAGCAAAAACAATATCGACCAAATGACCATTACCCTCAGCTGGGTCAACCAATCACCCAACATATTTCATACGCTGACATGCTAAAAAAGAACCAAGTTTATAAAGCGCCATCGTCAGTTAACCCGAACCAACTTTTACACCCGGAACCTAAGGACCAAACACCTTCGGTTAACTATAGTCGTCTGGAAGGAACCATTGAGACATTAGTACAGTCGCTAAACACTTTTATGAGCTGTATGGGTAATATGATGCAAGAAATGTTAAAAATGCAATCTATGATATTGCAGGCAGTACTTAGCAAACCATGAACTGTTTAAAAATATGTTTCTGGAACGCAAACGGCTTACGCCAACATAAAAATGAACTCGAATACTTCCTTAAGAACCAACAAATTGATGTCATGCTGATTGCAGAAACACATTTAACAAGAAATAGCTTTTTTAAAATCAATGGCTATATTTTATATGACACCAAAGACCCCCGTGGCAGAGCATGTGGTGGTTCAGCAATATTTATAAAGGCCCGCATCAAACATTATTTACTGTGTGATTTTTGTGAGGATTACCTTCAAGCAACAAATATCTGCCTTGAAGAATTTCATGAAAACTTAGCTATTTCTTCAATTTATTCACCTCCTAGATTTCAAGTATCAGAGAGTCAGTATAGCGACTTCTTCAAATCACTAGGTCCCTGTTTCATAGCATCAGGCGACTACAACGCTAAACATACATTTTGGGGATCACGACTAATAACACCAAAAGGTCGTGTTTTGTTTGACACAATTTCAAAAATGCGTCTCATGTGATCTCGAGTGGACAACCCACCTATTGGCCTACAGATCGACAAAAAATACCAGATGTTATTGATTTTGGCGTGTTTAAGGGTATTTCAAGAGAAATTATTAAAGCTGAAACATCACTAGAATTATCCTCAGATCATTCACCCACTATTGTCTATATATGGAATCAACAAAATATCGTATCACCAACAACCAGGACAAGCATAAATTGGCTGAAATATAGAAAATATCTCAGTACGCATTGCTCGGAAAACATCCCGCTAAGAGCACCAGAAGACATGGAGCAGTGTATAATTGATTTTGATCGAAACATCAAATTAGCTGCCCAACATGCAACTGTAACCCGGCATATAGACAGATGCAATCACATTTATTCTGCAGATTTTTTTTTTCGCAATTTTTATTTATTGTATCTTCAATATAATTGAACTATCAATAATTACTCATATCTTAAGTCTAAAAATATACTTGTTAAGTCCAACCAGTGCTGGATAAAAAAAATGTATGTTTCACGGTTACTGTAATTTGCGGGTTATCCCTGTGATGTACGGATGAGAGAAGCAGTGTCCCTCCTTCTTAGTCGAATGTAACCAGGTTCAGTTAGTATGTTACGGGCCAGTGGATTCGGATGAGTTTCAAGCTTCTTTAAATACCTTATGGCAAGTTTCGCTATTTCTGCTTTAACTGATGGCACGTTTAGATCTTTATGGATGTTCGAGTTTTTTATATACCAGGGAGCAGATGTAATAATACGTAGATACTTATTTTGGCGCCTTTGAATTTTTTCTACGTTGGTAGCTGAGGCAGTGCCCCATAATTGAATGCCATAACACCATATTGGTTTTAGAATTGACTTGTATAATAAAAGTTTGCAGTCTAAAGCTAGAGTAGAATTTCTGCCAATTAGCCAGTTTAGTTGGACTGCTTTCAACTTCATTTGTGTTAACTTTGTTTCTATGTGCCGTTTCCATGTAAGGCGCCGGTCAAGATGTATGCCGAGATATTTGACGTCTGAAAGCTGAGGTATCGTTTGGTTATTTATCCGAATAGGGGGGCAAGATGCTGTACGCAGTGTGAAGGTTATGTGAGTACATTTTTGTTCATTCACTTTTATTCTCCATTTCTTCAACCATTTTTCTAAATTGGATATGTGGTCTTGTAAATATCGTGATGCTACTTCGGGTCTTTCGTGAATGCTCAAAAAAGCTGTGTCGTCAGCAAATGTTGACGACACAGCTAGTTACTAGTTGGCATGTCTGAAATATACAATAAGTATAAAAAGGGCCCCAATATACTACCTTGGGGAACTCCGGCTTCGATTGGCTGGGATGAGCTCAAAAAATCTCCTTCTTTCACAATAAATTTTCGTTCGGTTAAATAACTATCTAGCAGCTTATATAGGTTTACGGGCAAATTCAGTTTTAGCTTATATATTAAGCCTTCATGCCATACCTTATCGAATGCTTGAGAAACGTCGATAAAAAGCGCAGAGCAGTATTTTCTCTCTTCAAATGTCTTCTTAACAACATTGACTAACCTGTGAGTTTGTTCGATCGTACTATGTTTTTTCCTGAAGACGAATTGATGGTTTGGAATACATCCTTTGTCGCTTAGAATAGGGTTAAGCTTAGTTATTAACATCCTCTCAAACAGCTTTGACATATTTGACAAAAGGCTTATAGGTCTGTATGATTCAATTTTTGTGTGGTCTTTTCCTGGTTTAGGAATCATGGTAACCAAGGACACCTTCCAATCTGTGGGAAAGTACTCAAAACGTAAAATAGCATTAAAAATAAAAAGAACGATTCTGCGAGCTACACGGGGCAACTCAATTAACATCTTGTTACTGGTTTTATCAACGCCAGGGGCTTTTTTGGTGTTCAAATCCGTTATTGCCTTTTCAAGATCACCAAATTCAAATCTTATCGGTACTGCAGCACTAGCCTCGAGAACTGGCAACTCAACTATATCAGTCGATATATTTGGGGTAAAAACCTTTTTCAAATGTGCAGCAAATAAATTTCCTTTTTCGGTATCACTCCTTGCCCAGCCTCCAGCTGAAGTTCGCAAGGGAGGCTTACGTAAGACTGGCCTTTTAAGGTTTCTACAAGCACGCCATAACGAATAATCTGATTGAGGAGTTGCGTCTAGGTCTCCCAAATAGTTTTTCAGGGATGCTACTCTTCGAGATTCTAGCATGTCTTTTAGCCGGTTCGTGCATTCTTTAAGTCTGCTTTTGAGTTGAGGAGATCTCTGTGATTGCCATTCTCTACTAATTTTTCTTTTTTCAGCCAAGAGCCGTTCGATATCTGCAGAATAAATTAGATTGTATCTAGCTAATTGTCGGGTTATTGTTGAATGTTGGGCAGCTGATTTGAGGTTTTGGTCAAAATCAATAAGACTCCGCTCTACGTCTTCAGGTGTTCTTAGCGGGATGTTTTCCGAACAATGAGTACTAAGATACTTTCTATATTTCAACCAATTAATGCTTGAGGTAGTCATTGGTGATATGATGTTTTGTTTGTCCCATATATAGACGATAGTGGGTGAATGATCTGAGGATAATTCAAACCATTTCTCTCGGAATACCCTTAAACACTATTAAATCAATAACATCCGGTATTTTTTGTCGATCAGTAGGCCAATAGGTGGGTTGTCCACTCGATATAACATTCAGACGCATTTTTGAAATTGTGTCAAACAAAATACGAGCTTTTGGAGTTATTAGGCGTGATCCCCAAAACGTATGTTTAGAAAAAGGGACCTAGTGATTTGTAGAAGTCGCTATACTGACTTTCCGAAATTTGAAATCTAGGAGGTGAATAAATCGAAGAAATAACTAAGCTTTGATGAAATTCTTTAAGACAGATATTTGTTGCTTGAAGGTAATTCTCACAAAAATCACGCAGTAAATAATGTTTGATTCGGGCCTTAATAAGTATTGCCGAGCCTCCACATGCTCTTCCACGGGGGTCCTTAGTGTCATATAAAATATAGCCATTGATTTTAAAAAGGCTATTTGTTGTTAAGTGTGTCTCGGAAATCAGCATGACATCAATTTGTTGGTTCTTGAGGAAGTATTCAAGTTCATTTTTATGTTGGCGTAAGCCGTTTGCGTTCCAGAAACATATTTTTAAACAGTTCATGGTTTGTTTAGTACCGCCTGCAACATCATAGATTGCATGCGTACCATTTCTTGCATCATGCTGCTCATAGAGCTCATAAAACTGTTTAACGAATGCACTAATGTCTCGATGCTTGCTTCGAGACGATTACAGTTATCAGATGATGGTTGTTCTTTAGGTTCTGGGTGCAAATGTGGTGTAGAATTATTTTTCGGTGTCGCTTTATGTACTGAAACATGATTAGTTTTTAACATATCCGCCTATGAAACATGTTGGGTTGTTGGTTGGGCTAACTGAGGGTAATGAGCATTTGCTCGATATTGTGGGTGCTTAGCAGGAGTATTTGATTTTTGAGTGGTTTTCCTTACCATGGAAAAAACTGGACAGCCTCTGTAGTTAGCAGTGTGGTTTCCACCGCAATTGCTACATTTTTTAACTTTCGAGTCATCCCTTGCTTTGTCGCATTGGGCGGAACAATGTAGCTCTCCACACACAAACCGGAGGCAATTTGCAGTAAGCCCTAGTATTACCATATTCTTGGCAATTTAGACACTGTACGGGTCCTGATCGCTTATGCGGTTCCTCTACGCTTATTTTGCGGTGCAACAGATATCTTAAATTATAGATAGAGGGTGCGTTTCGTTCTTTTTCAATCGCATATCTCCAGGTTCCAGTTCAACGCGAAATAGAGGTTGAGGGACACGTTCTCGATTTCTGAGGTTGTCTACACTTTTTACCTTAAATCCCGCTTTTTGGAGGCCATCTCTAATTTTGACTGGATCAACGTATGAGTCTACACCTTTTATAACTACCTGTAGACCTTTACTACTCTTCAGCTGATATGTATAAAAGTTCTTTTTGCAGCTTTCAAACTCGTTTACTACTTTACGATAACTGTTTTCATAAATAAATTGTATTTTTGTTTCATCAATGTTGCCACGCTTGATTGGAATTACATAAAATGTGTTCTCACCAATAGTTGAAATTAAATTCTTTATTAAGTCGCTGGAGTTTTTCTCCCTTAAATAAATTGGAGGTGGTTTGAACGACCTGGGTGCCGTTTTTTTTCACTTGTTTCGCTATCTAAAATAGCAAAACGATTATGGGAATTTATTCCGTTAGAGTCCTTGTCTTTTTGTACTTTAGCCATTGGTGCAATCTGGGAAGATTTAGGGCTTCGACCTCTTTTCAGTACAGTTATGTATCTGTCCATTCCTACTTGAGTCTTAGGTTTTTCTACACTATCCATATTAGTTTTGGTAACACTATGTTCAGAAGGGGATTTGTTTGTAGTTATTTTATTGTCATCGCTTAGCAAAAGCGATGAACAAGATTGGGCACGTATAACTTGCTTAGCATTTATACACAAATTGTCACTAGTTTTTTTGTTTTTATTTATTTCAACATTGTCAACATTTTTGTTGCTTAAATTAAAGAGGCTCATTAGCCTTTATTGTTTTTGTTTTATTTTTAAAGTAGCAATTCAATATGCCGTTGTATAAAAAAAGTCGAAAGAAAAAGAAAAAAAATATTTTACAAACAACTTTGTTGTTGTATTAAAACAGGTTTGTTTTTTTTTTGTTTTTGTTTTAAATTATTCACACAATTTATGTTTTGTTTTTTGTTAATGCGAGCTTGAAAAAAAATCGCGACCGCACTTATCAACGCACAAACTAAAACTCAGATTCTGCAGATGTCGAGCAGCTCTTGACTGAAAAAAGAAAAATTCGTAGAGAGTGGCAATCATAAAGATATCCTCAACTTAAAACTAGACTTAAATATTGCACGAAGCGGCTAAGAGACCTACTAGAATCTCAAAGGGTAGCATCTCTGAAAAATTACCTGGAATATCTGGACACCCAACCCCACAATCAGATTATTCATTATGGCGTGCATGTCGAAACCTCAAGAGACCAGTCGTACCTAAGGCTCCATTGCGAACTTCTTGTCGAAGCTGGGCAAGAAATGATACCGAAAAAGGTAATGTGTTTGTTGATCATTTAAAAAACGTGTTTACTCCAATTGTCTCGACTGATATAGCTGAGCTCCCACCTATCGATGTTAGTCCGGCAGTTACCCTAAGGTTCGAGCTTCGAGATATTGAAAAGGCAATAACTGATTTAAACACTAAGAAAGCTCCTGGCATTGATAAAATCAGTAACAAGATGTTATTTTAATTGCCCCGTATAGCCCAAAAAATCATTCTTTTTGTTTTTAATGCCATTTTACGTCTTGAGTACTTTCCTACAAAGTGGAAAATTGCTTTGATTACGATGATACCTAAGACTGGAAAAGACAACACCAAGATTGAATCATACAAACCTATAAGCTTATTATCAAATATATCAAAGCTGTTTGAAAAAATTTTAATAATTAAGTTGAACCCAATTCTGAGTGCCAAAGGATGTATTCCGAACCAACAATTTGGCTTCAGAAAACAACATAGTACGATCTAACAAACACAGAGATTAGTAAATGTAATTAAAAAGACCTTTGAAGAAGAAAAATACTGTTCTCCACTTTTTATCGATGTTTCTCAAGCATTTGCCAAGGTATGGCACGAAGGCCTTATATACAAGTTAAAGCTGAATTTGCCCATAAACTTCTATAAGCTCATAAAAAATTATTTAACTGATCGAAAGTTCATACTAAAAGAAGGAGATTTCTTAAGCTCGCCTCAGCTTATTAAAGCCGGAGTTCCACAGGGTAGCATTTTGGGACCCATTTTATACTTGCTGTACACATCCGATATGCCAATTAGCAATCAAGTGTACCGATCTACATTTGCTGATGACACAGCCTTTTTAAGTATTAAATTAAGGTGAATGAACAGAAATGCACTCATATAACTTTCACACTGCGCAGGGACTCATCCCCCCCCTATTCGCATAAATAATCAAATGATACCCCAGCTTTCAGACGTCAAATACCTCGGTATACATCTTGACCGGCGCCTTACTTGGAAAAGCCACATAGAATCCAAGTTGACACAAATGAAGTTAATAGCAGTCCAACTAAACTGGCTTATTGGCAGAAACTCTATCCTCAGCTTAGATTGCAAATTACTACTCTACAAGTCGATACTTAAACCAATTTGGTGCTATGGGATTCAATTATGGGGCACTGTCTCAGCAAGCAATGTTGAAAAAATTCAAAGGCGTCAAAATAAGATTCTTCGAATGATCACAGTTGCTCCCTGGTATATCAAAAACTCTAATATTCACAAAGATCTAAACGTGCCAACAGTTAAATCAGAAATAGCGAAACATGCGGTAACGTATTTGAAAAAGCTTGAAACTCTCCAAATCCACTGGCGCGTAACATTCTTAATGCTCCTGGTTACAGTAGACTAAAAAGAAGAGATACTGCTTTTCTTGGCCGTACAATAGAGGGATGACCCGTAAATAATTTCAGCAATCATGGAACATACATTTTTTTGTCTTGCACTGGCTGGACTTAAAAAGTATATTTTATTTTAGACTTAAGATATGAGTAATTATTGTTAGTTCAAACATATTGAAGATACAATAAAAAAATATGAAATAAAAAAAAAAAAATAAAAAATGTGAGTACTGACTCTAATGAATTCGATGTTAATACTTTTAAATTTGCTGCTGTAAGTCAAGCAGACGTTTTGACCTGTTTCAGGTTAGTTAAGTCATATGCAGTGGGTTGTGACAATATGCACCCTAAATTTATAAAAATTCTGCTGCCACATCTCTCATATGCTCAGATGTCTTCATTTATTGCAGAAAAGAAATTACTATCTGAAAGACAGTCAGGATTTCGCTCGCATCATAGCTGTATTTCTGCTTTAATTGATGTATCAGAGGGCATACGATACGAACTTGATAATTGTACAATTAGGATATCTAGTGGAATTAAACTCAAACGCTTCGTCTGAATTTACACTATTTTGCTTTCCTATGTCTTTCTAGTACTTGAACTGAAAGACTATAAAATAAAACGTGATTTGTGTATGAAGACTGTATAATCAATACGATTTATTTGTGTTATTATTTATCTTTGTATACAATATTTTAAATTACTTAATGCTTATAATGCGGAAATAAATATAAACTTATAATCAAAATAGGTAAAAAGTTGACCTAAATTAAAATGCAAATTAATAAAAATGGAATTTTATTACTTAAACTAATTTAAATGTATGTATGTAAGTATGTATTTTGTAAATTATTAAAAAAAAATGCATGCGTTGCAGTTTAATTTAAGTTGACATAATTTAAGTAAAATGTATGTTTTGCAATTTTAAATAATACAGTGACAAACAAATTCAAACAAAATAAATAAAATACAGTGAAATAAAATAAAGTAAAATAAGTACATTCTCCCCGGCATTGACGAGGAGTCAATTAAAAAATGCATTAAATTTAAACTTGAATTGTGAAGTTCTGGCGCGGTTGTGGTGAGGGTGTTGACTTAACTTTGGATGGAGTAGAATAAGATGGTTGTGTCATTTTCTTTGCTTCAATGGTACTAGATTTCCGACGTATTGCAGCTATAACTGAAGCCAGTATTATGCCTATTATGCTAACGATTAATGCGGAATATGCCATTGTAATACCGTGTTCTGAAGTTGAATGATGTTGAAAATTTTAATTGTTTATTGTTTCTAACCTTTGTTGCAAGTCCTTTATTTGATTGAGTTGTAGCGAAATCTGGTTTTAATGTTGTTACTATTTGCAAGATGTTGATATGAAAATTCTGAGATGTTTGCCAGGCTTGTGTATGATGACCCAGTAATTGTTGATAATAATTGTTGTCCGGTCATATGGATATGATCATGCTTCAGTATGTAATCTAGACTAATAGTTAACAATCCAGAGCCTTCAAGATAAAAGGTTGCAATTTCTTTCCCACAAACTGCTGTTACTTGTGTGGTTGATGATGATGAATATATCCATTGGTTTTTATGATTTAATGGTTTCCACGTTACACTGGCCGAGAGCTTCTGTAGGTTGCAATTTGGAGTAGTAATGTTGTAAAATAAGTTAATTTCACATGAACACCTCTCTGCTCCGAAGGTATATTCCAGTTGAATATTATAGCATATGAATGTGTCCTTTTCGATGATGTTACATGACTTAAGTTGATCTGATGATATTGGGAAGTGACGTCTCCGGTTTGTGTCTACCGCTAAGATAGGACTACATGTTTCTATCGCTAGCATTGTGTTGTTAACTGCATTAGGAACAGGAATTAAATTATACAATTTAAATTTATCCCGCTCTATTAATGGTAGCATTATACTGAATACTACGTGTTTCTGGGTAATTCCACCCTTTACCTTCATTAACTTATAAAACTTTAACAATTCATTTTCAGATACGGGTAACATCAATGATTCAGGCATATGCGTTTTTATTTGATTTATCTCGACTTCTAGCTGCAATGGAGTTAACAGCAATGGGTTGATTTTTCCATAATGGGTGTCAGTTAAAGACTCCAAGATACAGGCTTGAGTTTTTTGTAATTTGTTTGCAATAAGTGATAGTTGCATAAAACCCATGTTGAACAGATAAGCAAGCTTGAATTGGTACAATTCTTCATTGCGTGATTCTTCGTTTTTCACTAGTTCATTTATGGTTGATTGAAGACTGTCAAATTTGAACTTTGCTGCAGTAAGACCTTATTTAACGATGTTCAAAGTTGAGTTTACAACTGAAGTTTGTTCTTTTATGAGGTTTAGCATGAATGAGTCGTCTTCTTGTAGTTTCGTGATAGTTGACATTTTCTCTGCATATTCAGAATCAAGTACACCAAAGAGTGAATGTGCAACATTTCCTACAAGATCAATAGCACCTCTTTTTTGTCGAGATTTGTATAGCAGTCTGTTATCTAAACTTAAATCGATTTCAATATGCTGCAAATGTTCTATTATATTGATACAAGATGCATTGGACTCCATTTTCTTGCAAATCTGTTTAAGTGATTTGGTGCCATCCGCTAAAAATGATGTGTCAGTCCAGTATGCTGATAGGTCATAATACACCATGAGATTCCATTGACTTGTAGATATATAAGTCGATCCTATTTCTTCAAAATGAATTCCTAGCTGAGACCCAAATAGCTTGTTATTGATTGGCGTTCCCAAAATCATTGACAAAATAAGTAGCAAAGTCAGCAAGGTAATGCATACATTATTGGATGGTAGTGTTATTCTCTTGCTTTTGGGTTCGCTATTTTGATATTCTTCTATCTTATTTTCATTTGTTACATTTGTGTCCAGTTTTTTTGGGTTTGGCTGTGAATTCTCTTCAACAGGAAGCAATACGAGACGATGTATAGGCCTTTTACATATTCCAAGTGCGGTCTTGACATCAGCAACCCGAATGGATCCATCATTAGCAGGATAAACCTTCAATATTCTTCCCAGCGGCCATTTCACCGGTAATGTGTTATATTCTTTAATGATAACCATTTTATTTTTATTTTTGAGACTAGTTCCCATCGCGATAAAAGTGATATTTTTCTTGAGCTGGCTGCGGTGTCCACGTGAGATGTATGAGCTTCACCGATCAACAGATGTCCTGGAGTTAATGCAGGCATATCAGAGGGGTCGTTAGACATAGGTGTTAATGGACGAGAATTCAAGATGGCTTCAATTTCTATGATAACCGTTTCTAATTCTTCATAAGTTAATGAAGTTGTACTTAAGCTCCGTACAAGAAGATTTTTGGCTGATTTTACTGCTGCTTCCCAAAGTCCTCCAAAATGGGGAGATCTCGGTGGAATAAAATGGAATTGTATTCCTTTTGAGCTACATGTTGAAGCTATTAATTCTTTCCCATTATCAGAGAATATTGATTCTGAGAGCTCAGTAAGTTTATTGTTGGCTCCCACAAAATTTGTTGCGTTATCACTATAGATATTTTGCAACGTCCTCTTCTACAAATAAAACGTTTCAAGGCACCGATATAAGCATCAGTTGATAATTCGCTAACCAGTTCAAAATGAACTGCCTTTGTTGCAAAGCAACAAAATACAGCCACATATGCCTTTGTAGGTTTATCCCTCTTATTTTGTAGAGGATCCATATCGGTACAAAGTAATCAACGCCTGCATTAATGAATGGCCGTGCAGGAGTAACTCTGTCCCGTGGAAGGTTTCCCATTAATTGTTGACATAGCTTTGGACGGGCCCTGCAACATTGTATGCATTTTTGTACAGTTAATCTGGCAATGGATTTTCCCTTGATCGGCCAAAACCGTTGTCTCACGATTCCTAATAAAGCTTGCGGACTGCAGTGCTTATTTTCTTCGTGCATTGATTTAAATAAAAGTTTCACTAGTGCATCATTGTATGGATGAATAATTGGATGTTTTGCATCGTAGGATAAGGCTGATTCTTTCAATCGTCCCCCACTCGCAAAATGCCTTCCTTATCAATAAATGGAGTTAAGCTGAGTATTGGACTTGTTTTTGCGACTTCTTGTTGTTTGTTTAATTGCTTGATTTCATTGGAGAAATCATAACTTTGAATAGCACGTACAATTATTTCTAGTGATGTCTCAAGTTCTATTGTACTTAAGGCATTCAGTTGTGACCTCGGTGAATATTTTCCAGAGGCGTTTTTAACGAAACGGTGGACATATGATATTATTCGCTGTAACTTCTTAAATGAACCCTTATGATCAATATTGTATACAAAACTGTAGTTGTTTACAGTTGATAAAACAATCGTTGAATCTTTTTTCTTTCTAGATCAGATGTAATTTGTAACTGTGGCCGAAACTCTGCAGGCCAGCATTCTTGCCTTCCGTGTAAAAATAATGGTCCTAAAAACCATAAATGACAATCTGAAAGTGCCTTTGCTGTCATACCTCTTGAAAGGATGTCTGCTGGATTATCCTTTGATGGAACGTGTCGCCATTGTTCTGGAAGAGTCAAAGTTTGAATTTTTGATATCCTATTACCCACAAATGTGTGGAAAGATGATGATTTTGACTGTATCCATGACAACACAATCTCAGAGTCTGTCATAAGAAAATTGGTAAACCTTTCACTTGCATAACCTTTCGAAGGCGTTGAGCTAATTCTGCAGCCAGCGAGATTTAGCACAGAGTAACTTTGTTATTATTCTGTTACCTTTAAACGTTGATCGAATGTATGCTGCTGCGCCAAAGGCTCTCTCGGATGCATCTGCAAAGATATGAAGCTGAGTAGGTAATGGGATGTTGTCCTTGAACACGTGTCGTGTTATTTGAAGGTTGTTCAATGAGTTTAGACTTTTACGGAAATTCGACCACGTTAAGCTTAGATCTTCAGGCAGTGCTTCGTCCCATGTCAATTTCATCTGCCATAAATGTTGAATGAATATCTTTGCTTTCACAACAATTGGTGCCAACAGTCCAAGTGGATCAAAAAGTTTCGCCAAGTCGGAACTAACTGTTCGCTTAGTAATCATATTTGCAGGTTCCACCTTTACCTTTATGCAAAGATGGCCTACTTTAGGAAGCCATATTAGACCTAGAGTTTTAATAGATTCCTTCTGTGTGCTATTAAAATCAAGATTTACCTCCCGGTCATCTTGTGGAATGTTTTGAAGTAGTTGTTTATTATTCGCACTCCATTTACGACAGTTGAAGCCATATTGTTTTAAAATGTAGTTAAGCTGTTGTTGTGTTTCGATTGCAGTACTTAAACTATTTGATCCTCCAAGACCATCATCTACATAGCAATTTTCCCTTAGCATTTGAGCACCTAATGGATAATCTCTCTCATTTTCGAAAGCAATCTGTTGAAGACATCTTGTTGCCAAATATGGAGCAGATCGTGTGCCGTATGTGACGGTGTTGAGCTGATAATATTTTATTGGAGCAGAGGGATCATTCCTCCACAGGATAATCTGGTATCTCCTGTCATCTGGATGTATCAAGATTTGTCGGTACATCTTTTCAATGTCTGTAGTAAATACAAATCTTGGTAAACGAAAACGGATGAGTATTGAAAATAGATCACTTTAAACCGTTGGACCAGTGTACATTAAGTCATTAAGCGAATAACCGGACGATGTTTTAGCAGAAGCGTCAAAAACGGCACGAAGTTTAGTGGTGGTGCTATCTGGTTTTATAACACAGTGATGTGGAATAAAATAGTTTGGAGTTGATATTGAGTTAATGTCTATTTCTGTCATGTGTTTCATTTGTTCATAATCATTCATAAAACTTATGTACTGATTTCTGGTCAATGGATCTTTCATTTATCGTCGTTCAAGACTAAGGAATCGCTTGTAGGCTGTTGCCTTAGAATCCCCTAATACAGAAGGATTTTCACAGAAGGGTATCTTGACAACAAAACGCCCGTCATCGTTTCTTTGAGTATTTTGTACAAATATTGATTCACATTGTTGTTCGTTTTGCGAAAAGCCCTTTTCTGCAGATCCATCGTCTTCCATTCTCCAGAGACGTTCAATGACGTTACTTAATAACTCGTCGTAAAAATTTTCTGGATTATTGGTGAAAACTGCACAAGTTGCAGCATCATTTGCATCTTGACTTGACTTGACAATTTTCCACTGATAATCCATCCAAGTGATGTGTTTAACAAGATTGGAAGATTGCTTGAGAATTCTATCTTTTCTCTTTGTATCAAGCTAAAATAATATTCAGCACCCAACAGAATGTCTATTCTCCCCGGTAGATTGAAGTGTGGGTCGGCTAAATCTAAGTTGGGAATTTGCCATTTGGAAATATTAATATGTTGACTTGGTTGCGGGGGAATAATTGTCGGGATGACAAATGCTTCTAGGTTTGTTTCAAACTTATTGTTTCTTGAGTATAGCTTTACATTTACCCTTTTTGTAACACGTTTCTTGCCATTTCCTACACCATCAATACATAATGATGCTGCGGAGGTTGAAACGCCTCATTTTCTGATCACTTGCTCGGAAATGAGGTTAACCTGTGAACCAGAATCAAGAACAGCGCGAAACTCTGCTGAATTTCCGTTAGATGCTGTTATCTTCACTCTTGCTGTTGCAAGTATTACATAATCCCTCTCTGATGATAAGGCATCTGTACAAGCAGATGACACCGCTACGTTGGAAATATTGCGTTTTACGTCAATGTTTGGGGCGGAAATTTAAGTCTGCTTGACTTGTGGACTTAGTTTCGATTCAATATGTAGCAATGTGTTATGTTTCTTACTGCATTTCCTACACGAGCCTGATGAACAGTCTTTTGAGGAGTGGTCTCTTTTGAAGCAGTTGAAGCAAAGCCTTTGTGATTGAACAAATCTTAGCCTTTCTATGGCTGATAAATTTAAGAACCTTCCACAGAGATATAGAGCATGATCTCCATTACTACAGAAATTGCACCTAGTTGCTTTCTTCTCCATAGTTGCTGCTGTTTTATTTGAAGTAAATGTCAATTTCTCCCTGTGCGTGATGGATTCGATGGTTTGGAACTGGAATTCCAGAAAGGATGAAAGGTCTTCAACTGTTGGTAACTCCTTCGGCTTGCTAAGAGACTGCTCGAACCTCATATGCATGCTTCGGTCTAGTTTTTTAATCAATATTTGGAACAGGAGAGGGTTCCAGCCCTTTGTCTCAATCCCAATGTTATTTAGTGCCAAAAGACATTCACGAATTGTGTCGTGCAATTTTTTAATAGTAGCAGAAGTTGAAGTGCATAATGGTTGGGTTATGATTTTCTCGATCAGTGTTGTTACAATAACCCGTTTGTTATTGTATCGTTCTTGCAGCATAGTCCATGCTGAATCATAGTTGCCCTCTGTCGTTGATAGATGGCTAACAAATTTTTCTGCTTCTCCTGTTAGATTCGATTTTAGATACCACATCTTTTGAACATCAGGTATCGGTTGTTGATGGACCATATGGAGGAACATATCATAAAATTGAGTCCATTTTGCATAATCCCCATCAAACTTGGGAATTGATATCTTCGGCAGCGGCAATGATGTTGCCATGACTGTATGTTGGCCTACCGTACTTGTGTTTGATAGGTGATCTGACATTACCTGTAACTTTGTCAAACCATCAATGACCATTCCTCTCAGAGCTTCATAAGCATCTTGATCCAGACCATTGGCTAGGGGGTTT
Source organism: Phasia obesa (assembly GCA_949628195.1). Lineage (NCBI taxonomy): Eukaryota > Metazoa > Arthropoda > Insecta > Diptera > Tachinidae > Phasia > Phasia obesa. The sequence goes on along the minus strand of OX451217.1, from coordinate 102,027,092 downwards.
GAACATCGATCCAATATTTGATCATATAGCTTTTCTATTTGATTCCATAGGTTTTTAATGGTCTCAATTCTAATGTTGTAGAACTGCCGAGGTTCATCACTACTCAGACTTGACATTCCAGCCAATAACCTCTGTAATGCTGACATCCGAGCGTTAAACCTTCTAATTAAGTTTTGTGAAGAATTGTCTTCTGATCCATATTCTTTGCTGCCAGGTGGTTGTGTAATCCCTGCTGATACCTGCACATTGTGTTCATGCGGAGCTGCCTGTGGGTTCTTGAGTTCTCCCTTTCTTAAGCGCACTATTTTAGATTGAAATAGGTCAATATGTTCTTGCGCCAATCCCCGAATCTGCTCAAAATAATTGGTTTTGAAGTAATCTACTTCAGACTGGTCTTCAACAATCAGACGTAATTTTTCGTCAACCTCATTAAATTCATCCCATTTGTCTGAAAGGCGACGACTGCGTTCCTCAAAATAGGAAACCTTGCTTTTTCTATCAGCAGAATCCTTCTTAAAGTTCCGGATGATCTGCTGAATGTTTTCACCTAAGATACTCTGTAGGCCAATCAATTCTTCCATTGAAGACATGTTGTTGTAGACGGTGGTGAAAAAGGATACGGAAAGCCAGGAGGCTTATTCCGATAACTGCTAGCTCGCTTAGTCAAATCGCAATTTGTTTACGTGAGATTGATCGTGCCTTCCTACACAGATCACGTCGGGGTCACCAATGTACAATTAGGATATCTAGTGGAATTAAACTCATTGAACAACCTTCAAAAAACACGACACGTGTTCAAGGACAACATCCCATTAACTACTCAGTTTCATATCTTTGCAGATGCATCCGAGAGAGCCTTTGGCGCAGCAGCATACATTCGATAAAATAAAGTAAAATAAGTACAATAATAATAAAATAAATTTCTTGATTTTGCTCGACCACTCTCTCTTTTTCTCTTTTTCTCAAATCAACTGTCCCATTGTGATATTCATATGTACGCAGATGACGTGCAGTTATACTTAAGCAGTGTAGTACACTCAGTTGCCCAAAACATTGTGCCTATTAATGATGATTTAAAGAAAATAGTTCGCTGGGCATCTGCAAATGAACTTTTGCTAAGAGCCCTCTAAAGTCAAAGTGCATAATAATACGCAAGAGAACGATAACACAGGGCAACAGCAAAAATATGCTCGAGTAACTACTATATACATTTGATGTATCATGGCTACCTTAGTACAAAAATGGTAAAATTTTTAAATTCTATGGATAGATTTTTTTTTAAAAAATTTTTTTTTTAAATTGCAATTTTTTTGAGACGTTTCTTCAAATAATTAATGATAACTCAAAAACTACTAGTCCGATATTATTAAAATAAATTCAGAAAAATTAAGATTTGCATAGCCTTTAATTCGTCTATATATCGCGTTTCAATCGGATCAATAGTATCGGAGTTATAATAAAAAACTTAAGAAAAAAATATATTTTTTACGTAAAAATGGCAAAAATTTTCGTTTTAAAAAAATCATAAAAAATCGAAAACGGCAAAAAACTTCCAGATTAATTTTTTTATCGCATAGCGACATATAATAGCAACAAAATGAGATATCGACCATAAAAATCGATTGATTTTTTTCGAATTTATTCACATTTTAGTGAATTCGCTCATTTTCACAAAATTTTAGTTTTTTGCTTGATATACGCATTATAGCGGGTTTTCAAATGTGTGAAAAACATAAATTTTCCAATTTCAAGGGGTGCATGTCGGAGTAATGTTAGATTTGATGAGAAACTTCCACCCACAAAATTTTAGTCGAATTCGACAACGTTAACACGTAGCGCATAGGCCCCAAATCTGAAAAAAAGCGTTTAAATCGAAAATAATTGACAAATTTTCAGTTTTTGCAAAATTAACGCTATTTATTTCCCCTTTTGCAAAAAAGTGGATCCTGGTCCTTAGGGCAAACACAATGAGATTTACAATAAGCTACATGTCTTTAAGTTTTCGAGTTATTACAATTTTCACTGGCCATTATATGTCCTTGAGAACTTGCCGAAGACAATTTACAAAAACATTTTACTTTTAAAATTTTTTATTTTTTTCTTTTTTAACAATAAAATATAAAATTTCGCTAAAATTGACTGATATCTTCCTATTACACAACGCAACAAAATAAAAAAATTAGATGCTTTTGAAACCACTATACAATATCCAGGTACTGCCAAAGTGTTTGGCAGTACCTGTTTGAAGCATGATCATATGGATATGATCATGCTTCAGTATGTAATCTAGACTAATAGTTAACAATCCAGAGCTTTCAAGATAAAAGGTTGCAATTTCTTTCCCACAAACTGCTGTTACTTGTGTGGTTGATGATGATGAATATATCCATTGGTTTTTATGATTTAATGGTTTCCACGTTACACTGGCCGAGAGCTTCTGTAGGTTGCAATTTGGAGTAGTAATGTTGTAAAATAAGTTAATTTCACATGAACACCTCTCTGCTCCGAAGGTATATTCCAGTTGAATATTATAGCATATGAATGTGTCCTTTTCGATGATGTTACATGACTTAAGTTGATCTGATGATATTGGGAAGTGACGTCTCCGGTTTGTGTCTACCGCTAAGATAGGACTACATGTTTCTATCGCTAGCATTGTGTTGTTAACTGCATTAGGAACAGGAATTAAATTATACAATTTAAATTTATCCCGCTCTATTAATGGTAGCATTATACTGAATACTACGTGTTTCTGGGTAATTCCACCCTTTACCTTCATTAACTTATAAAACTTTAACAATTCATTTTCAGATACGGGTAACATCAATGATTCAGGCATATGCGTTTTTATTTGATTTATCTCGACTTCTAGCTGCAATGGAGTTAACAGCAATGGGTTGATTTTTCCATAATGGGTGTCAGTTAAAGACTCCAAGATACAGGCTTGAGTTTTTTGTAAATTGTTTGCAATAAGTGATAGTTGCATAAAACCCATGTTGAACAGATAAGCAAGCTTGAATTGGTACAATTCTTCATTGCGTGATTCTTCGTTTTTCACTAGTTCATTTATGGTTGATTGAAGACTGTCAAATTTGAACTTTGCTGCAGTAAGACCTTATTTAACGATGTTCAAAGTTGAGTTTACAACTGAAGTTTGTTCTTTTATGAGGTTTAGCATGAATGAGTCGTCTTCTTGTAGTTTCGTGATAGTTGATGACATTTTCTCTGCATATTCAGAATCAAGTACACCAAAGAGTGAATGTGCAACATTTCCTACAAGATCAATAGCACCTCTTTTTTGTCGAGATTTGTATAGCAGTCTGTTATCTAAACTTAAATCGATTTCAATATGCTGCAAATGTTCTATTATATTGATACAAGATGCATTGGACTCCATTTTCTTACAAATCTGTTTAAGTGATTTGGTGCCATCCGCTAAAAATGATGTGTCAGTCCAGTATGCTGATAGGTCATAATACACCATGAGATTCCATTGACTTGTAGATATATAAGTCGATCCTATTTCTTCAAAATGAATTCCTAGCTGAGACCCAAATAGCTTGTTATTGATTGGCGTTCCCAAAATCATTGACAAAATAAGTAGCAAAGTCAGCAAGGTAATGCATACATTATTGGATGGTAGTGTTATTCTCTTGCTTTTGGGTTCGCTATTTTGATATTCTTCTATCTTATTTTCATTTGTTACATTTGTGTCCAGTTTTTTTGGGTTTGGCTGTGAATTCTCTTCAACAGGAAGCAATACGAGACGATGTATAGGCCTTTTACATATTCCAAGTGCGGTCTTGACATCAGCAACCCGAATGGATCCATCATTAGCAGGATAAACCTTCAATATTCTTCCCAGCGGCCATTTCACCGGTAATGTGTTATATTCTTTAATGATAACCATTTTATTTTTATTTTTGAGACTAGTTCCCATCGCGATAAAAGTGATATTTTTCTTGAGCTGGCTGCGGTGTCCACGTGAGATGTATGAGCTTCACCGATCAACAGATGTCCTGGAGTTAATGCAGGCATATCAGAGGGGTCGTTAGACATAGGTGTTAATGGACGAGAATTCAAGATGGCTTCAATTTCTATGATAACCGTTTCTAATTCTTCATAAGTTAATGAAGTTGTACTTAAGCTCCGTACAAGAAGATTTTTGGCTGATTTTACTGCTGCTTCCCAAAGTCCTCCAAAATGGGGAGATCTCGGTGGAATAAAATGGAATTGTATTCCTTTTGAGCTACATGTTGAAGCTATTAATTCTTTCCCATTATCAGAGAATATTGATTCTGAGAGCTCAGTAAGTTTATTGTTGGCTCCCACAAAATTTGTTGCGTTATCACTATAGATATTTTGCAACGTCCTCTTCTACAAATAAAACGTTTCAAGGCACCGATATAAGCATCAGTTGATAATTCGCTAACCAGTTCAAAATGAACTGCCTTTGTTGCAAAGCAACAAAATACAGCCACATATGCCTTTGTAGGTTTATCCCTCTTATTTTGTAGAGGATCCATATCGGTACAAAGTAATCAACGCCTGCATTAATGAATGGCCGTGCAGGAGTAACTCTGTCCCGTGGAAGGTTTCCCATTAATTGTTGACATAGCTTTGGACGGGCCCTGCAACATTGTATGCATTTTTGTACAGTTAATCTGGCAATGGATTTTCCCTTGATCGGCCAAAACCGTTGTCTCACGATTCCTAATAAAGCTTGCGGACTGCAGTGCTTATTTTCTTCGTGCATTGATTTAAATAAAAGTTTCACTAGTGCATCATTGTATGGATGAATAATTGGATGTTTTGCATCGTAGGATAAGGCTGATTCTTTCAATCGTCCCCCACTCGCAAAATGCCTTCCTTATCAATAAATGGAGTTAAGCTGAGTATTGGACTTGTTTTTGCGACTTCTTGTTGTTTGTTTAATTGCTTGATTTCATTGGAGAAATCATAACTTTGAATAGCACGTACAATTATTTCTAGTGATGTCTCAAGTTCTATTGTACTTAAGGCATTCAGTTGTGACCTCGGTGAATATTTTCCAGAGGCGTTTTTAACGAAACGGTGGACATATGATATTATTCGCTGTAACTTCTTAAATGAACCCTTATGATCAATATTGTATACAAAACTGTAGTTGTTTACAGTTGATAAAACAATCGTTGAATCTTTTTTCTTTCTAGATCAGATGTAATTTGTAACTGTGGCCGAAACTCTGCAGGCCAGCATTCTTGCCTTCCGTGTAAAAATAATGGTCCTAAAAACCATAAATGACAATCTGAAAGTGCCTTTGCTGTCATACCTCTTGAAAGGATGTCTGCTGGATTATCCTTTGATGGAACGTGTCGCCATTGTTCTGGAAGAGTCAAAGTTTGAATTTTTGATATCCTATTACCCACAAATGTGTGGAAAGATGATGATTTTGACTGTATCCATGACAACACAATCTCAGAGTCTGTCATAAGAAAATTGGTAAACCTTTCACTTGCATAACCTTTCGAAGGCGTTGAGCTAATTCTGCAGCCAGCGAGATTTAGCACAGAGTAACTTTGTTATTATTCTGTTACCTTTAAACGTTGATCGAATGTATGCTGCTGCGCCAAAGGCTCTCTCGGATGCATCTGCAAAGATATGAAGCTGAGTAGGTAATGGGATGTTGTCCTTGAACACGTGTCGTGTTATTTGAAGGTTGTTCAATGAGTTTAGACTTTTACGGAAATTCGACCACGTTAAGCTTAGATCTTCAGGCAGTGCTTCGTCCCATGTCAATTTCATCTGCCATAAATGTTGAATGAATATCTTTGCTTTCACAACAATTGGTGCCAACAGTCCAAGTGGATCAAAAAGTTTCGCCAAGTCGGAACTAACTGTTCGCTTAGTAATCATATTTGCAGGTTCCACCTTTACCTTTATGCAAAGATGGCCTACTTTAGGAAGCCATATTAGACCTAGAGTTTTAATAGATTCCTTCTGTGTGCTATTAAAATCAAGATTTACCTCCCGGTCATCTTGTGGAATGTTTTGAAGTAGTTGTTTATTATTCGCACTCCATTTACGACAGTTGAAGCCATATTGTTTTAAAATGTAGTTAAGCTGTTGTTGTGTTTCGATTGCAGTACTTAAACTATTTGATCCTCCAAGACCATCATCTACATAGCAATTTTCCCTTAGCATTTGAGCACCTAATGGATAATCTCTCTCATTTTCGAAAGCAATCTGTTGAAGACATCTTGTTGCCAAATATGGAGCAGATCGTGTGCCGTATGTGACGGTGTTGAGCTGATAATATTTTATTGGAGCAGAGGGATCATTCCTCCACAGGATAATCTGGTATCTCCTGTCATCTGGATGTATCAAGATTTGTCGGTACATCTTTTCAATGTCTGTAGTAAATACAAATCTTGGTAAACGAAAACGGATGAGTATTGAAAATAGATCACTTTAAACCGTTGGACCAGTGTACATTAAGTCATTAAGCGAATAACCGGACGATGTTTTAGCAGAAGCGTCAAAAACGGCACGAAGTTTAGTGGTGGTGCTATCTGGTTTTATAACACAGTGATGTGGAATAAAATAGTTTGGAGTTGATATTGAGTTAATGTCTATTTCTGTCATGTGTTTCATTTGTTCATAATCATTCATAAAACTTATGTACTGATTTCTGGTCAATGGATCTTTCATTTATCGTCGTTCAAGACTAAGGAATCGCTTGTAGGCTGTTGCCTTAGAATCCCCTAATACAGAAGGATTTTCACAGAAGGGTATCTTGACAACAAAACGCCCGTCATCGTTTCTTTGAGTATTTTGTACAAATATTGATTCACATTGTTGTTCGTTTTGCGAAAAGCCCTTTTCTGCAGATCCATCGTCTTCCATTCTCCAGAGACGTTCAATGACGTTACTTAATAACTCGTCGTAAAAATTTTCTGGATTATTGGTGAAAACTGCACAAGTTGCAGCATCATTTGCATCTTGACTTGACTTGACAATTTTCCACTGATAATCCATCCAAGTGATGTGTTTAACAAGATTGGAAGATTGCTTGAGAATTCTATCTTTTCTCTTTGTATCAAGCTAAAATAATATTCAGCACCCAACAGAATGTCTATTCTCCCCGGTAGATTGAAGTGTGGGTCGGCTAAATCTAAGTTGGGAATTTGCCATTTGGAAATATTAATATGTTGACTTGGTTGCGGGGGAATAATTGTCGGGATGACAAATGCTTCTAGGTTTGTTTCAAACTTATTGTTTCTTGAGTATAGCTTTACATTTACCCTTTTTGTAACACGTTTCTTGCCATTTCCTACACCATCAATACATAATGATGCTGCGGAGGTTGAAACGCCTCATTTTCTGATCACTTGCTCGGAAATGAGGTTAACCTGTGAACCAGAATCAAGAACAGCGCGAAACTCTGCTGAATTTCCGTTAGATGCTGTTATCTTCACTCTTGCTGTTGCAAGTATTACATAATCCCTCTCTGATGATAAGGCATCTGTACAAGCAGATGACACCGCTACGTTGGAAATATTGCGTTTTACGTCAATGTTTGGGGCGGAAATTTAAGTCTGCTTGACTTGTGGACTTAGTTTCGATTCAATATGTAGCAATGTGTTATGTTTCTTACTGCATTTCCTACACGAGCCTGATGAACAGTCTTTTGAGGAGTGGTCTCTTTTGAAGCAGTTGAAGCAAAGCCTTTGTGATTGAACAAATCTTAGCCTTTCTATGGCTGATAAATTTAAGAACCTTCCACAGAGATATAGAGCATGATCTCCATTACTACAGAAATTGCACCTAGTTGCTTTCTTCTCCATAGTTGCTGCTGTTTTATTTGAAGTAAATGTCAATTTCTCCCTGTGCGTGATGGATTCGATGGTTTGGAACTGGAATTCCAGAAAGGATGAAAGGTCTTCAACTGTTGGTAACTCCTTCGGCTTGCTAAGAGACTGCTCGAACCTCATATGCATGCTTCGGTCTAGTTTTTTAATCAATATTTGGAACAGGAGAGGGTTCCAGCCCTTTGTCTCAATCCCAATGTTATTTAGTGCCAAAAGACATTCACGAGTTGTGTCGTGCAATTTTTTAATAGTAGCAGAAGTTGAAGTGCATAATGGTTGGGTTATGATTTTCTCGATCAGTGTTGTTACAATAACCCGTTTGTTATTGTATCGTTCTTGCAGCATAGTCCATGCTGAATCATAGTTGCCCTCTGTCGTTGATAGATGGCTAACAAATTTTTCTGCTTCTCCTGTTAGATTCGATTTTAGATACCACATCTTTTGAACATCAGGTATCGGTTGTTGATGGACCATATGGAGGAACATATCATAAAATTGAGTCCATTTTGCATAATCCCCATCAAACTTGGGAATTGATATCTTCGGCAGCGGCAATGATGTTGCCATGACTGTATGTTGGCCTACCGTACTTGTGTTTGATAGGTGATCTGACATTACCTGTAACTTTGTCAAACCATCAATGACCATTCCTCTCAGAGCTTCATAAGCATCTTGATCCAGACCATTGGCTAGGGGGTTTGAACATCGATCCAATATTTGATCATATAGCTTTTCTATTTGATTCCATAGGTTTTTAATGGTCTCAATTCTAATGTTGTAGAACTGCCGAGGTTCATCGCTACTCAGACTTGACATTCCAGCCAATAACCTCTGTAATGCTGACATCCGAGCGTTAAACCTTCTAATTAAGTTTTGTGAAGAATTGTCTTCTGATCCATATTCTTTGCTGCCAGGTGGTTGTGTAATCCCTGCTGATACCTGCACATTGTGTTCATGCGGAGCTGCCTGTGGGTTCTTGAGTTCTCCCTTTCTTAAGCGCACTATTTTAGATTGAAATAGGTCAATATGTTCTTGCGCCAATCCCCGAATCTGCTCAAAATAATTGGTTTTGAAGTAATCTACTTCAGACTGGTCTTCAACAATCAGACGTAATTTTTCGTCAACCTCATTAAATTCATCCCATTTGTCTGAAAGGCGACGACTGCGTTCCTCAAAATAGGAAACCTTGCTTTTTCTATCAGCAGAATCCTTCTTAAAGTTCCGGATGATCTGCTGAATGTTTTCACCTAAGATACTCTGTAGGGCAATCAATTCTTCCATTGAAGACATGTTGTTGTAGACGGTGGTGAAAAAGGATACGGAAAGCCAGGAGGCTTATTCCGATAACTGCTAGCTCGCTTAGTCAAATCGCAATTTGTTTACGTGAGATTGATCGTGCCTTCCTACACAGATCACGTCGGGGTCACCAATGTACAATTAGGATATCTAGTGGAATTAAACTCATTGAACAACCTTCAAAAAACACGACACGTGTTCAAGGACAACATCCCATTAACTACTCAGTTTCATATCTTTGCAGATGCATCCGAGAGAGCCTTTGGCGCAGCAGCATACATTCGATAAAATAAAGTAAAATAAGTACAATAATAATAAAATAAATTTCTTGATTTTGCTCGACCACTCTCTCTTTTTCTCTTTTTCTCAAATCAACTGTCCCATTGCGATATTCATATGTACGCAGATGACGTGCAGTTATACTTAAGCAGTGTAGTACACTCAGTTGCCCAAAACATTGTGCCTATTAATGATGATTTAAAGAAAATAGTTCGCTGGGCATCTGCAAATGAACTTTTGCTAAGAGCCCTCTAAAGTCAAAGTGCATAATAATACGCAAGAGAACGATAATTAATGGGCAAAAAAATTGAAATCGCGAATAGTGCTAAGAATCCCGGTGTAATCTTTAATAATAACCTTACCTGGAGTAGTCATATTAACACACTTATAGGTAAAATATACATGAAGATAAGGTCCCTTTGGCTAACACAGTCTTATACACCTTTACACATAAGAGAACAGCTCGCCAAATTATATCTCATTCTTGCCTTACTTTATAGATTTGAACTTTTTGCAAGTTGTGACTCTATTAGTAAACACAAGTTAATTGTTTTAAACAATAATATTTTGAGATATACCTATACCTGGACTGCGAAGATATGATCATGTTTCTAATTTTTCCTCAAAACTATTCGGTGTATCTTTTGAAACTGTACTTAAAATTCGTGTTCTTTTATACTTTCGCAAACTTATTTATTTACAAATCCCCCGATATCTTTATGATAAAATTAGATTTGCCAGATTTCTTAGAGGTAATAAGATCATTATCCCGAACCATCGTTATTTTGTTTCTAAATGGCAATTTTTCATTTATGCGGCACGTCTTTGGAATCTTCTCCCAACAGCCCAACAAATTAATAGCAACGCAACCAGTTTTAAATTTTTTTTTTAATTTTTATTTTTTTTAAATAATTTTTTAATTCTCACTTTATAATTTTGTTTTCCTATTTTATTAGTTCTGTTTTGCCTATAATATATTTAAATTGTGTGCGATTTTATCTATAAATTTATTTAACTATTATTTGTAAAATGTTTGAATTATATGTTAAAAACCGACGCATAGTACATTCTTGTACTTTAAATATAAGAGTAATCTTGTTGTACAGGAAATGGAAATAAGTAAATAAAATTAAAAAAAAAAAATCACATCAAATCATTTTTAGGATTGCTTGGATATTACCGTAAGTTTACAACTAATTTTGCACAATTAACTAAACCAATGACAATTTGAATTAAAAAAGGAAAACCGATAAAAATCTACGAAAATTATCTTAATACATTTAACACATGCAAAACCATCTTAATAAATGATCCAATACTACAATACCTGGATAATTTTAAAACCCTTTATACTCACTGAAAGAATCAAATTCAAAACTAGTGCGCTGGAGATTGAAGTTAGAAGAATTTTATTACGAAATCGGGTATAAAAGAGCAAACAAAATACAAATGCAGATGCCTTAAGTCGAGTCAGAATACCAAAAGCAACAATCGACACAATCGCTATATATAAATATTAACGAAGCGGAAGACAACGATAACGTGTCAATAGCAACTAGTATTTGGGAAACGGGAAAGCTATAAACAATTTCCCGGGAAAGTTTTTGCTAATTTCCCGGGAAACGGGAAAATTAAAATCATGAGCAAAGAAAGTTCAGTGGTTCTTATTTTTAAATAAGCATTTCTTTTGCTATCACACAAATATTTAATCGGTATTGTGCTTAATAAAATGCAACCGTTTTTAAAATTGTAATATTTCTAGAAACTTACAAATATGCTATAGGCAGATCGTGCAAGACAAAGTGTAAAACTATTAAAAAAAAAGTCCTCAAAAAAACAGCCTGTCACGAGAAATATAAGAAACAAGAATATGACAAAAGGTCGCGTTCAATTCATGATGTGTGCAGAGTTGTGGGTTAAAGAATATGGTCAGGTTTTAGAAAATTTAGTTTCCGTTTTAAATCCTATTAAAGTAGCAGTAGAGGTCTTCAGTGGCAGGGGCACAAATTTGTTAATAGTATTTTCAGACCCTCTACGAGCAGCTTTTGGCTATTAATCTTTTAAAAACGATGGTTGAAAAGAAAAATAAATGAACGAAGGGATGATAAATTGATAATGTACCAAAAAATGTCATGAAACTTTATTTACAATCACGGAAAGACAACTCAATGATTTCCATATTCAAATAATTCTAAAAAAATCAAATAATACATTTATGCACCTTTTCAATCCTTTTCGAAACAAGCTGATTAAAACAATAGATATACCCTTATTTTCAGAAGAGGAAGTATTAGACATTTTCAAAAAAATTTTCCCTCAAACAATATGACAGCTATTTATACGGATGATGAAACCTTTAGAGTAGTTCAAACAGTATACTCAAAGTTATTTTCCAATAGTATAACATTTAAAGTAGTAAGAGCCACAGAATTGCTAACGGACATACAAAACAGCGATGAACAGGAACAAATAATAATAGAATATCATAAAAACAACCAAACCAAACCAGAGGTAAAAATGAAACTCATTGGCATCTAAAGGGACATTATTATTTTCCTTATATGCAAAGGAAAATATGGGAAATAATAAATAACTGTGGCAAATGCGAAACCTTAAAAAATGATAGGCGACCACCAAAATCATTATTTCAGAAAACAGAAACTCCATGCAAACCTTTAGATATTATTCATATCGACATTTACACTATATCACATAAACAAATTCTTACAATATAATAACTAGATTAATATTCAAAATTCGCTTGGACATACACAATCCAGGCTAGGACAAGTATATGTATTCTTAGATCCTTCAAAAATTTCTTAGTTCTCTTTGGAACCCCAAAAAAGTTGCATGTGATCAGGGAGTAGAGTTTAGAGCAAACAGTTTTAAAGACTTTTCCGGCAACAAAACATAGAAGAACATATAACTTCATTTCAACAAAACTTCTAGTAACTCGAAATAGAGAGGCTTCATTCCACATTGACAGAAATTTACAGGCTTATATTAGTAACTAAGAAAGAACCACGATGAAGTTCTTAAAGAAACTTTAATTACTTAACAATAATTCAATCCATTCTAACACAAAATTGGCTCCATACGAATTATTTTTTGGCAAAACCTACAAACAGTTCAATTCAACAATGAACACGAACACTTAGAAAAACTCAGAGAATTTCAAGACACATTATACCCTCTTATTAAACAAAAAGTCGGCCAACGCAAAGAAATCGGGACCACAACACTAAACATGAGTAGGAAGGAAGCTTTACTTTCGTAAAAACACAGGCAAAGTTATGTTTAGAAAAAAATGCCGTAGGAACAAACTAACGGATAGGTTTCCAAAACACAAAGAAATAGCAACATTACTCTCACAACAACAGAAAAACCCATAAAGCTAGAATTAAACTTAGAAAGAAATTAAACGAATAATTCCAGACTAGCACCAGCAACCTGCCAACTCATAGAAATCAAGGATCTTGAAAATAACAACGGACAACTACAATTAAAATTGGGTTTAGCTAGGATCACTAAGGGCAATAACAGCATATCATATCACTGACACTAACCAATATTTTAACTCTATTGAAACCATAATCTATACGCTGGACTCTTTTAAACAATCATCATATAACAATGCCATTTCCACTACAAGATTGAAGGCCACTGAAATACTAAACAAAAACTCGGCACAGCAATCAAATTCATAACAGGGAACTTAAACGAAACAGATGCAGAGGACCTCAAGCGACAAATAGACCACATAAGAAAACAGACAACAAAATTACTGAACACTTACAAACTAAGCACTCAAATCGTAGACATATTAAATAATCTAACGAAACATATTAACATATAGTATCCACCAGTACATTAATAGTAATTCTCAAATGCTTAGTAATAGAATACAAATAGAAGAAGATTCAATGCGAGAAATAAAATATATAAATCAAATTAACTATAATATAGATTTATTACAAAACCACGTCGTCGATATTTCAGAAACAATAATACTAACTAGACCAAATATTATTTCTAAGGTAATACTAAGTAATCAAGAAATGGAAATCATTAATAACTACATAAAGAATCAATCTATTAACATATCATCAAATGACCAGTTGTATGAACTCTTACATTTACAAGCATATTATAACGATATAAACATTATATTTAATATAAAAATACCTATTGTAGAAAATAAGACTTATTAACTAGTCCAAATGATACCCTTACCAATAAATTTTACAACATTTTTCAACATATTATATACGAGCAGAATGCTGTGAAAATGTCATTGAACAAGAAGACACTACAGAATATACTAGCATAGGTCAGATATTGAACAATAGAACAGCTAAATGTCATTTCAATGACAACACTACTTAGGGAAAACATCATTTACCATAAAAGGCACAATCCTAATAAAATTCAATAATTGTACAATTAATGTAAATGGAATGATTTATGAAAGTAAGCCAACTGTATTTCGGGATGAAATACATATTATTTCATCCACCTATAGTAAAATACATCCTAAATCACTTTGACAATAAAATGAAACGAACTTCTCTGCAAGAAAAAGCTAAAATCTCAAACAACATAACTCTTATAACAATATCAACTATAAATATAATTCTTATAATAGCCATAATCACTACACTATGCACTTCAGCAATAATAAAACATACATAACTATATTTCAGAAACCGATATCGCTTTAGCCGCAATTTTATCAATGTGGCCATTGTTCTATTCTAAGGGGGGAGGAGGTATGAACACAAACCCAACGAATCCAAATTAGAACGGAACAAGTTCAATGTACTTTATTTTCGCTGATTGCTCAACCTACTTACCTACTTAAGTTAATAACCTTTTATTAACTTTTCACTTAAAAAGCAAAATAAATTAAATGTAAAAATCAACAATAATGCATTTTAAACAATTTATGTTTTAAATCAAATTAAACTAAATTAAATAGCTAAGTAAGCAATTGCAAATATTGTAAAAATAGTCGTAAGCAATAAATTAAGTTGAATTTAAATTTCTTTTGTAATTAAAATCAAGAATAAAAATCAGAATTAATTTAACAACCAAAAGAATAAGTTTGTTTTTTAGTTAAAACTCTAATTATAAACCTAAATCGGGCGATGGTGCAAGGCTGAAGTAGACCGAATTAGTCCCTTATTAGAGACAGAGTCTCTAGATGCTATCTTCTGAAATCTGTCTACCATTGAGTTTCATCTGAAGTTTGTCTACCATAGATGTATTCCTCATACTAGAGCAAAATTTCATTCACACACTCCGCTTACGAAGACGTATTTATCTCTTCAGCTCTTTTTTTCTTTTCATTATAAGCGTGCCATGAGTTCGAATTTCCCACTCATGTAGCAGTTAAAGACCCTTCTTATGTCTTTTTTCATGGATTGGAATTTTCCCTTCCACCAGTGCGGCGGATCTTTCTTATTCATTGTCAAGGGACAGGAATGCTCGAAAGCTAGGTTAATCGCGGGGTTTAATTGTTCCATAGTTCGCTCCATTTAACCCACGCATATGTTCCGATACATACTTCTGAAAGTCTGTTTTGCTATGAGAAAGATTTAGAGGACAAATATTTACTTTTTTCCTAGTATTTAAGGTAAAATGAAACTTGATTTAAGTTAATAATTTTAGCAAAAAATTAAACCCATGTTTTTCTTAAATTATTTTTTCAATAAATTTTGATTGCTATAATTCATTTATTAACTTATCTTTTTGCAATCGTTATTTAATTTTAGGTACGACTAAGCGTTTTAACGGCATCAAAATTGAACCCAGAACTATTAGAGATTAAAAAATACTTAGGACTAACACTTATTAAGTTTGAAGATGCTGTTATCGAACTGGACAAATTTTCAGATAGACATCATTTTGAAACATTAGAAGTGTATCTAAAAGCGCTTAAAGCCCATTATTTGAATCAGCTAAAATGGCATGCAGCATCAATTCTAGGCAGCGTTGATTTTTTGGGAAATCCTTTGGGATTCGCAAATGATTTGTCTGAAGGAGTGTCGGGACTTATTTTTGAAGGATCAGTAAAAAGTTTGGTTAAAAACGTTACTCACGGATTATCCAACTCCACAGCAAAGTTGACCGAAACTTTATCTGACAGCCTTGGAAGAGTCGTACTAGATGAACATGATAACGAAACTCGACAGAAAATATTGGAAATAGCACATCCTTCTTCAGGAGGTCATTTAACAGCTGGATTAAAAGGTTTTGGGTTTGGGTTACTTGGTGGCGTCACGAGTATTGTTCGACAGACGTATGTCGGTGCTCAGTCGGACGGACTTCCAGGTTTTATTAGTGGCCTCGGTAGAGGTATTGTAGGTACAGTAACCAAGCCTCTAATAGGAATTCTTGATTTGGCATCAGAAACCGCTAGCGCTGTTAGAGAAACAAGTAGAGGTTCTCACCATTACCTCCCAAACCGTAAACGCTTACCTCGATGTGTAACGGGAGCACCTGGTGGACTTTTGCCATTTTATTCATATCGTCAGAGTAAAGGCCAGCAATACCTTTATATTATAAACAGACGAAATTTCGGAGAAAAACTTATATTTTATGAGCCGAATCTTTGTAATGATAAAGAAGCTCAGTTAAGACTTTTAATATCTACAGAATATGTACGAATTTTTTCAAGATGCGACAATGATCCTGCTATTATGTTTGAATGTCACTTAAGCGAAGTTTTGTCATGTCACCCACTTATAACTAATACAAATACATCAAGTAAAGGTCTTCCCAATTTTTATATAGAAATATCTACAAATGTACCTAAGGTCACAAGACCAAGAGTGAGATGTCAAAATGAGGAGATTGCGGAACAAGCTTCTAGATGTGTAAGTATTTAAGGTTTTTAATGCAATTTATATAAACTGAAATTTTATAACTAAAGACACAAACAAACAAATTAAATTTAAGCCTATAGTTGTATGAACTGTTGGTTAATTTTGATGTTGATAAAACTAAGCTTGAAGACTGATCTTAAAGGAATTTACAGTTAAGTTTTTAGATTCTAAATATGTAATCCGATTTGAATGAAACTTCGCATTGCTATTGAATACTAAAAGACGCTGTACCACATTGCTTTAAAAAAGAACATTGCACAGTTGGGCAGAATCAAAGTATTTTTGAAATAAATCAGCCATTTGTAAAGGGCTACTCCGTTTGATCCAAAAAAGATTCAAATTAATGTCTTTCCTACGATCAAAACTATGGATTTTTAAAAAAGAGTATTTCTAAATTTACTACACTTTTATCAGTTTATGTTACTGATTTATATTAAGATAACATAAATTGATAAATGTGTGATAAAAAGGGGAATACTCATATGTGATAACTCATAGTTTTGCGCGTAAGAAAGATATTAAGATGAATCTTTTTTTCCCAAATTAAAAGACGTCCAGCTCCAACAAGAACGGTATGAAAAAAAATATATATATATGAAATCTTGGCTGCTAGCATGAGAAAAATTAAAAACAAATGTTGAAAAATTGTACTCAATATTTTGAAAAAAAAAACTAGACATGGGTATCGAAAAATTCAGCATGCCCCACTGTGCATTGTCTCTTAAGGGACGCCGTGCGGCATTAGTTTTAAAATAGGACAAAATAGGAGCATAGACAATTTTAACCTAACGAATTTCGATGTATCGACCCCTAACTTAATAGAACTTCATAAAATAAACATTTCTACAATAAAAAGTATGAGATTCTTTATTGAATCAATTATTTTAGTTAGATAATATTGTAAATCTTTAACTATTCCCACATCTGAGAAATCGAATAAGCACTATCTCCTCTACGATTCCGGAGGTTTTCTGGCTGACTACGCACTTATTCCTCAAAGTAACATTAATATTTTTTTGAAAACTCAGTCTTCCGTCCTCCCCCTCTATTTCGCAAGGCTTTTATTGAAACACCTTTTTTCGAAACATAATCTATGTCAAATATAGAGTGTTTTACGTTGGAGTTCTCTGGATACAGCATAATGGTTCATTAAAGCCGAGTACCCTGAATCAAATTAGCGTTTCATTCGTTGAAAAATACCAACGCGTGTTTTATTAAGTTCGCAATAATCTTATGCAAAAAAAATTGTAGTAACTGAAATTGAAAAATATCAGAAAAAACCTGTTTACTAAAACCTCCAAATTGATAACAGCATAACCACTTTAATAAAAGAATAAAAAGACGTACGAATGCCCTCTAGTAGTCTCAAGTTTAAATAATATTGAGAGTATGGAAAGCTTACACGACAGAATTGCTTATATTACTGTAAATTCAGACTAGGTTAGTGTTAGCGATAAAATCAGCAATATTGATGACCGCTTATAGTTAACTACTAAATCAGTCACACGTTCATGTTCGCCTTTGTTGGTAAGTAGTGGTAGCCACAAAATTGTATTTAAAACGCGAAGAAAAATTTTATCTTTAAGCGTTTATTTTGCGGTTCAATTCCAACTAAGTTTAAAATATTTATTTATGAAAAACGTGATAATAAAACCAAAGTATTATAAATTTACAAATGGATTGCTGTGGGGCAAGCTAGACTCTATGGGCATTTCGCTTAGCTCATCAGGAAACCTTTATCCAAATTTTAGATAAGCTAGAGATACCTTTAAGTTGAAGCACTTTATTTACTTTAATACAAAGTAATAAAGCTTATACAAAACAACAACAATTAACAATAAATTTATTATTCCTTACTTTATTATTACACTAGTTGTATTTGTAAACAGTAAAAATTTCTTTAAACAAAACATATAAATGCTATATTTTTGCCTTCAGAAGAAAACCAAAAAAAATACAGCAAAGTTGCCAAAGTTTATTTTGCACAAGCTTATGCAATTAAAATATTTTAGTTCCCAAAAATTGTTATTATAAACATCAAATTAACCAAACATTTGAATTCCTATTGTAATTGATAAATACACATCTTTCTTTTTGTAACTCTGTTATTATTGTCTAAAGCTCAAATTAATAAAAAGCTAAAAGGTTCAGATATGAACACACTAAACTTAATAAAAATAAGTCATTGTCGCTAATTGATTACTGTATGTTAAGCAAAATGTTACTTCACCTCAATCCAATATCTTTTTGCAACATTGGAGGGAGCAACAATGAGAAATGCGAGAGCAAAATTAAAACGAATTAACAAAATTTTATGTGATTCCAAAAGCGTTGAAACATAAATGAATCAAAAACCTGAATTCGTAAAATAGTAACAGAACTTAAAAGCCAACACGAGATATTAGTGAGAACTATCTTTAAGCAACAAATATCTCAAATATCTATCTTGAAGATAGAAACTTAGTACTTCCAAAGAAAGGCTTAATGTTGAAGCATCAATATCTTCAACAGTAGTATGCGAGTGTAAGCCTCCCTAACTTAAGTAGTACAAATGTAAACGAAAGCAGTGAAAAAATAAAAACCAAAAAATAATAACAACTTGTATTTAACTGCTACGCCAGTTTTCCGTACTCGTTCATGCTCAACCTTGTTGTTAAATAGCGACAACAGAATTAATTACAATAAGAATCTGTCAAACACAGTATGACAAAAATCAATTTAGATGTTGTCCAAAAATCCAAGATGCAAGTGAGAGTCGACAGATACGTCTACTATTAAAACGATGACGAAGACCTAAATCTTCGCAATCTTCACCGATACCAAAAAAAACTAGAGAAAATACTCGACTACGTTCCCAAAACCGTTTTGCAATCTTGGATAGTGAAATCAATAGGCTTACAATGTTACCTAAGTCGTTCAAACCCTCCTCCAAGTTATTTGAGCGTATAATATAAAAAGTCTGTACGTCGATTCTGTAACTAAAGTGAGAAACTTTTCACATGAAAATATAATAGTCATTTCTAGGTTGTCCCCTAGCTAAAACTAAAATTTTAAAATAATGTTATAAAAAAGTTTGTCATTATCTGTAGCTCACCCTGTGTAAAACATGATGACTATAATTATTTCACGTGAAAACTTTCTCACATAAGTTACAGAAACGAGGCAGTGATTTCCAGATTGGTGAAAACTTATTTTATGTTATTGCAAATAAGCGTGGCAAAATAAACGAAACAAGGAGGCAGGTAAATAATGAACAGTATTTTCCTAAACACCGGTTGCATTGTAGTAGCTTATAATATTGGTGATGATTTTAGTTTATACATCTATAGATTAAATCATTTATTGTCACTAAATAAAATTAAAACCAATAATGATATAACATCCTTTTTAATAAGCCTTGGTGGCTCGAAGTTGTATAAAACTATATGTTCAATTTTATCACCACAAACTAAAAATTACTTTACTTTTTAAATTATTGTGAATAAATTGCCATCACATTTTAAACCAAAGAAAAGTATAATTGTTGAACTTTCAAATTTTGGAGAGAGATCCAATATATCACCAATAAAAATCACACACATAAATTGGTTAAAAATGCAGAAAATATATTAGCACTCATTGCTCGGGAAATAAGTGACTAAGGACAACAGAGGACGTAAACATGTGTTGTAAACGAGAAAGGCGTTTACTCCGATTAGTACCTGGTTTTTGCTTACAAATTTGAATGAGTCCTTAAGAAATGAAACGCACGATTTTAGTTGCTAATTTATTTCAATAGACTGCATTAAATTTCCTATAGGTTAAATACAATTCTATATAATATTAAAATTAAATTATTTAATTACACTTACATTTTAGTGCAAAAGCCAAAAATATTGAAACGAAAACTATTAACATCTTTGACTATGGTGTTGTCGATTGTCATTAGTTTCGTCTTCTTTAGGTTTATCTTTTGGCCAACTTTGAGAGAATTTTTTTAAAGCTTGTTTTCCATGTGCACATAGATCATCGGCTTAGTCCAATCATCAATTTTGATAAATGCCGTCCATTGTATATCACTCGACGAATCGATGCTGGTGGCGGTCATAACTTCTTCGAGGAAAAAGTAAGGGCGAGAGAACGCAGCCTTGTCTTACTCCGAATTTAGTGCAGAAAGGTTCCCTTACCCAACTCTATACCTACCCGTGATAAGGCCTATAATTTTGGAGCGAAGTCTTTTGCGGTCAGTTGCCTCGAGGTGTTGTTCCAGTGGATGTGGTCGAAAGCAGGTTCATTTTCGGTGACTTGGATCTACATACGTCGGGGATTTAAACCCTTTGGCTTGTTCGACGATGTCGCATAGAGTCGAGATGTGATGGACACAGTATCTGCCTTCTCTTAATCCTGCCTGTTCCTCTTTTAGGGTGTTGATAAGGGGCGAAAATCGATCTAAGATTATAGAGGCTATGTTCAGTAATGTGGACTGTGTTCAGTAATGAAATGCCACGCAGCTGTTGCATTCCCGTAAGTCTCGTTTTTTGAGCAGGTGTAGTGTGTTTGTCATATGATTACATATTATATCAATTCATTTTTATGTAGAACTTTATAGCAACATATTATATCAATTCATTTTCATTTCATTCTTTTCTTCAGAACTTTATTGAATGACCCAATTAATGTATTGTGCATAAGTTTGCAATGATACAGTAACTCACACATCACTTAAAAAACAATAAACAAAAATAATAATTCTTGCATATGATTGCAATATAGTTAATTGGCACAATGTAACTGCTGACTTAAAGTCTGATGAAAACCTAAACCTTAGAACACCCAAGAACAAATTATTGATTGAAAAAATGTATGTATGTGTAAATTTTAGAGTAAGAAAGCTAGTATAAATAGTTGTAAAAATTGTAAATAAAGAACAGAATAATTTTGTCACTAAAACGAATTTGTTCTCATTTTCTGTGCTTGCACTCTGACGGGTAGCATAACAGAAGTAAAGCCGAGACTGCAGCTAAGTGCAGCTTTAATAAACAAGCTTAGCATATCTTTTTTTGAACTCTTATAACACAAAACATTATATGATGATCCTGCCAAACACTTTTGTATATTGTTGAGTAGAATCCTGCAAATAATCCTGCCAACTACTGAGACATTGCAGACTATTTTTGAACAACCAAATACTTAAAGAGATTTTCCTTCTGTCACAACTGCAAATTATACGAATATCCAATTACGAAGATCAAGTTTCATCAAAAGAAGAGGTTGAGCAGATTTTCTCAAAGTATTATATAGAAGAATACATACCGAAGGGTGAGACCACGCTGCAAGATAAACCGAAGTACACTCCGACTCCTTTGAACGCTGGGCCAAAAGCCATAACCATCCAACAATATTTACAAAGACACCAGAAGAGAGAAGAACCAAAACAAGAAACAAAGAAAAAGACGAAGAAGGGAGGAAAGATACTCCGAATAAAAAAGCAAAGAAGAGAGCTAGTGCGGTTAATTGGGTTATCACATCAAAAAAAAAAAAAATTAAATATTTTAAAGTCAATTGCAAATGGAAACAATTATAAATAAGGTAGAAACTTTAATTATAAATTATAAAAAAGCAGGAAGTAGAGGATACAATGAGGACACTCTAGTATCAAAATTGAAAGAATTAGAATCGTTACAAGTAGAATTTTTAAAATTATATGACATAGGCATAAAGACAGAGGAAGTTAAAGAAAATATAGAAAAATTTACCAAGTACAACAAAGCGAAGACACTTTTTGAACAATCTTTACTATCTAAGAAACAAAATTTAATAAATATGGCGAATTTTAATTTAGAAACTGCCATAAAGGTAATTCCTGAATTCACAGGAAATTACAAGGAATTGAACTCATTTATAACAATAATAGATTTAATTAATAATACTTTAGATTCAACATAAAAACCTATTTTAATCACTTTTGTTTATAATGTAAAACTGTCTAGTGTTGTAAGAACTTAATTGGGTACAACCGCTCCAAGAACATTAGAAGACTTAAGAAACCTTCTTGAAAATCGATATAAGTCAAGAAAAACAATCTCACAAATACAATCTACTCTAAATAATTTTTCCCAACGGAACATGAATGTGACCACATATCATGAAAAACTTTTGGAAATGATTACAGAATTAAACGAATTACAGGTAAAGGGTATAGAAAACTGTAACGATATACAGTCCTCAACCATTAAACAAATAAATGAAGATTACGCACTGAATATATTTAAGAACGGGTTAAAAGGAGATTAGAAACCCACTGTATTCGCTTCAAGACCAAAAGAGCTCAACGAAGCACTACAATTGGCCTTAGAACTAGAGAAAGAATTCTCAAACAATACTGAACAGATTTTGTATTTCAATAGAAAAAGGAATAACTTTAATCCTAACAATAATAGATATAACAATAATAGGAGGAGTAATGACAACAACGGTAACACATATAATAATAGGTCTACACAGCATAATAATAATAACAGGAACAACAATACTAATAATAGCAACAGACAAAATAATTACAATAATAGTAATAATAATCATAATAATCATAACTCTAATGGTAACCAAAACAACAGAAATTACAATAATGGTAACCAAAACAATAGGAATTATAATAATTATAATAATAACCAAAACAACAGAAATTATAATGGGAACCAAAATTATAATCAAAATAGGAATAACAATTCAAATAGAAGAAATGTACACTATGTTCAGGAAAACTATCAAGATCCGGAGGTGAGTCAAGGAACAGTACAAACCCACTATCCGGAGGACCAATAATAAGATTAGATAATGTTTTTCAGATATTTAACAACGTTACAAACTTTATACACTTAAACTTAGGCAACAACTTAAAACTAACATTTTTAATAGACACAGGAGCAGACATCTCGTTGTGTAAAATTAATAAATTGAATGAAGACTTATTACAAATCAGTTAGCTTCACGGGTATTACCACAGAAAAAATAAGATGCATAGGAACATCAGAATTAAAATTCATCATAAACGATTTCAGTGAAAACCATAAATTTCATATTATTGAAAATGAATTCCCAATACCAACGGACGGAATTTTGGGAAGAGATTTCTTTACAAAATTTTTATGCAAGATTGACTATAAAACATTCACCTTAACACTTACCTTAGGGGGTGAGGAGATTACCATACCTATGAAGTCATGGGTAAACAAAAATTATTCCATCAAAGTAGATAAGCGATCATAAAGTATTCATCCTGTAAATTTGGATATAAGTGAAGATAGTATTATTCTTCATAATGAAATTCAGCCCGGTATATTTGTTAGTAATACCATAGTACCAGGAAATGGCAATCACCATGTCAAAATATTGAATACAACTAATGAAGATGTTATTTTGGAGAATATTAGTTTTGAGATAGAACCCTTACGAAATTAAACCGTATTACAAAACCAAGTAGAGACAAATTTCAGCGAAGACAGATTCAACAAGTTCATAGATACTTTGAAAATTGACGTTAAGGATGAAAAATCAAAAAAGGAGTTAATACAGATTTTTAAGGAATACAAGGATATTTTTCACCTAGAGGGAGAGACATTAACTTCCAATAACTTTTATACACAAAATTTAAGGGTTTCGGACAATACACCAGTATACATAAAAAATTATAGATTACCACATACACAACAAGACGAAATTAATAAACAAGTACAACAGTTGTTGGACAAGGACATCATCGAACCATCAAATAGCGCATACAATTCACCACTACTAGTAGTGCCGAAGAAAAGTGGAGATGGAAAACAGAAATGGAGATTGGTTGTAGATTTTCGACAACTTAACAAAAAGATAGTGAATGATAAATTTCCATTAACAAGACTAGAAGATGTTCTAGATCGCCTTGGAAGAGCGAAATATTTTTCAACTCTGGATATGACCAGCTCATTCCATCAAATAGATTTAGATGATGATTCAAGACAATTAACTGCATTTTCAACCAGTAATGGACATTATCAATTTAAACGTTTACCATTTGGTTTAAAAATTTCTTCCAATAGTTTCCAAACGATGTTGACAATAGCACTTAGTGGCTTAGATTCCAAAGCATTTTTATACGTTGATGATATAATTGTATTTGGATGTAGTTTAAAACATCACAATGAAAACTTGGTAAGAGTATTTGAACGTTTGTCAAAATACAACTTAAAATTAAATGCAGGAAAATGTGTATTTCTCAAATCGGAGGTGATTTATTTCGGACATCAAATAACGAAAGACGGCATACGAACAGACCCTTCTAAACATAAAGTAATAGAACAATATCCGATTCCAAAGGACAAAGAAGAAGTTAAAAGATTTGCTGCATTCTGCAATTATTACAGACGTTTCATAAAAAATTTTGTTGAAATTACGAAATGTTTAAATGACCAAACTAAAAAAGGTAAGGAATTTGGATGGACGGAAGATTGTCAACGGGCTTTTGATTTGTTAAAGACAAAATTGATTAGTGCACCAATATTAAGGTATCCGGATTTTGTGCAACCATTTATTTTGACTACTGATACATCGAACTATGCATTAGGAGCCGCTTTATCACAAGGGAAAATAGGTGAAGATTTGCCAATTTCTTATGCGAGCAAAACATTGGGATAACACGATTTAAACAAGCCGGTGATTGAGAAAGAACTACTTGCAATACATTGGAGAATAGAATTCTTTAGACCATATTTATTTGGTAGAAAGTTTATTGTAGTAACTTATCACAGACCACTTGTTTCACTTTTTTCACATAAAAACCCTTCATCTAAATTGACTCGGATACGAATAGATTTATCGGATTATGATTTTGAAATTGTTTACAAGAAAGGAA
The DNA here is from genome assembly GCA_949628195.1 of Phasia obesa. Taxonomy (NCBI): domain Eukaryota; kingdom Metazoa; phylum Arthropoda; class Insecta; order Diptera; family Tachinidae; genus Phasia; species Phasia obesa. Next base: position 102,001,905 of record OX451217.1, on the reverse strand, counting down.
AAATAAATAGGAACGCGGACGCTTTGTCAATGACAACAACGGTAACACATATAATAAAATTAGATTCTGAGATGTTAAGAAATACTGAGATGTTAAAAACTACCATCAAAAATTTTAGTAACAACACGTGGAATGAAAGCAAAGGAAAATATTGAAAATATAGAAATAAATAATGAGAATGGCCCAAGGCCAAAACAAAAATCATATGTGGGAATGTACATCATTACAGGATATAAAGAACGTTCATAAATTAAAATTTAACATTATAAAAACCGGTATAAATAATATAAAAAATGGACCCAAAGATGGTACCATAGAAAATAAAGATAAAAGCTTTGTAATGAATGTTAATGAAGATCTAGCAAAATACGTTTTGTCACTAGAGAAGTTAATGATTTATATGCATAAGCAAAATATAAAGAACCTCGCTTTATCATGCGAAGATAATATTTTTGAGCTCATATCAGATAGATATTTGAATAAGATTTATAATGAGGTATACCAGAAATTATTGAAATCAAATAAGTATAGAAATATTGAATTAAATATTATATTATATAAACCTTTGCAACATATTACGAACAAAAGATCACAAATGAAAATTAAAGAAGAATTCCACAATTCACCATTATCAGGACATTTTGCTATAAGAAAAACTGTACTGAAATTGAAACAACGTTATGTGTGGAAGAATATGAGAAAGATGGTTAGAGATTATATTAACAAATGCAATAAATGCCTTAGAAATAAACAAACTAAACACATTAAAGAAAAAAAATGACCATAACAGAAAGCCCTACTACTAGTTTTTAAATAATAGAAATAGATACCTTTAATAATATCTAATGGTTACAGATATATACTAACAGATATATACTAGCGAATTAACTAAGTATGTAATAGCACACCCAATTGAAAAAAAAAGATGCTAGAAGTATTGCTACAATATTAGTTGAACAATTCATTCTAAAGTATGGATGTTTTAAAAATCTAAAATCCGATAGAGGTACAGAATTTAACAACGAATTGTTAAAAGAAATTTGTAATTTATTGGATATTAACCAAAAGTTTTCAGCACCTTATCATCACCAGTCAATAGGTTCTTTAGAACGTAATCATCGGGTATTGAATGAATATTTATTAAATTTTGTTGATGATTATGAATGGGACAAGTGGGTACCGTACTATACATGTGCACATAATACGACACCACATATTGACACAAACTATTCGCCTTATGAATTAATTTATGGCAAGTTAGCAACATTACCGACGGACAAAATACAATACAAGAAGGTCATTGGAAAATGCTAAAAAATTAATTAACATAGCCAAACAAAAATCAAAAGAAATTTATGACAGAAACACAAATGTTAGTAATTTTAAAATAGGAGACTTAGTATTAATAAAGTTAGAATCTAGAAAAAAGAATCAAAGCCCATATAAGGGACCATATGAAATAATAAAAAGACTAGGTATCAATTCATTATTAAATGTTGAAAATTCAGAAAAATTATACCATAATAATATACTTAAGTTATATAAACCTAAACAATAAAAAAAAAACAATTATTGAATAAGAATTATTGTAAGTAATTTCAATACTTTATAATTATAAACGTAAATTACACACATTTATTTTTTAAATATAAAAGAAAAGAATTTTTAATACGTATGTATTAGGTTAATATGCATATATTGTATTACAAACAAAATTATTTTTTTAGATTAAATTTATTTCATTACATTCATAAATTCAATCTTGGGGACGGAGGTGTAGTGTGTTTGTCATATAATTACATATTATATCAATTCATTTTTGTGTAAAACTTTATAGCAACATATTATATCAATTCATTTTCATTTCTTTCTTTTCTTCAGAACTTTATTGAATGACCCAATTAATGTATTGTGCATAAGTTTGCAATGATACAGTAACTCACAAATCACTTAAACAAAACAATAAACAAAAATAATAATTCTTGCATATGATTGCAATATAGTTAATTGGCACAATGTAACTGCTGACCTAAAGTCTGATGAAACCCTAAACTTTAGAACACCCAAGAACAAATTATTGATTGAAAAAATGTATGTATGTGTAAATTTTAGAGTAAGAAAGCTAGTATAAACAGTTGTAAAAATTGTAAAAAAAGAACAGAATAATTTTGTCACTAAAACGAATTTGTTCTCATTTTCTGTGCTTGCACTCTGACGGGTAGCATAACAGAAGTTATGCTAAGTGCAGCTTTTATAAACAAGCTTAGCATATCTTTTTTTGAACTCTTATAACACAAAACATTATATTTACAGGGCGTATGCTAAGATTTGACCAAGTCCCCGTTATAAAAGGTAATAGTAGACTTGCTGACCATGTGTGTTCAAATTTAAAAAAAACTTGGCTTTAACTTTTTAATAGATAGTGAAAAAACCCATGGCGCAAGTGGGTATGGATAGATACATCACTGTATTAAAACGGGGAAAAAGCCCAAAATCTGCTCAAGAAGCACCAATGCCAAAGGTACCTAAAGAAAGGATAAATAAAATTCTACGTTTTCAAAAGCGCTTCACAATTTTAGATAGCGAAACAAACGAACCCACAACGTTGCCTAAGTCGTTTAAACCGCCTCCGATTTATTTAAGAGAGAGAACTCATTTTATGTAATTCCCATCGATCGTGGAAACATAGATGAGGAAAAGATACAGTTTATAGATGAAAGCTGTTATCGTAAAACAGTAAGCGATTTTGAATTACAAACACGAAGGCTTAATATATAATCTAAAGCTAAACTTGCTCGAAAACTTCTATAAGCTCTTAAAAAAATATTTAACGGCTGACGGCACATCTTTTTTAAGTATGCCCGAAAAAGCTGCACAATATTTACAAGTCCACGTATTAAATTTAAAAAAATGGTTGAAGAAATGCAGAATAAAGGTGAATACTCATATAACTTTCACACTGCGTAGAGATTAGTGAATCTGAACATGTAACTTACTTGGAAATGCCACATAGAATTAAAGTTAACATAAATTAAGTTAAAATCCGTCTAACCAGATTGTACAAGTCAATTCTAAAACCTATTTGGTGTTATGGTAATCAAATTTGTGGTACTGCCTCAAGTAGCAATGTAGAAAAAATACAAATGTTCTACGAATGATCACAGTTGCTCCCTGTTATATAAAAAATCTTGAACATTCCCAAAGATTTAAATGTGCCAACAGTCAAATCCGCAATTTCGTAACATACAGTAACGTATTTAAAAAAGATTTAAATTCATCCAAATCATTTGGCCCGTAACTTACTAAATGAACCTAGTTACATTCGACTAAGAGAGAGGGCTATTGCTTCTTTCGTCCGTACATCAGAGGGATGATCCGCAAATGATAATAACAATTATATTTATTTTGATTTTAGACAAGCTGTGCCCACACACGTTGTGTGCGTCCTGACAATATTTTCTTCGATTTTGCTTTTAAAGTAATCCAACCAAATTTTAAGACTCTTACGTATTTACTTTATATTAAGATAAAATTATAAAAGTTATATAATATTCTAAAATTCTAAAAATTATTGTACAGCTCTGTAAAAGGTGCTTAAAATATTTTAATAACAATGTAATTCCACAAAGTAAAAATAGAAATCAAATACAAATTTTATTCAATTGGCAGTAAGTGATTATTTTAAAACAGCGCCATATCCCGCTTTCAATCCACTTTGTGATTATTTTAAAACAGTGTTTAAAATATAACTCTTTCAAAAATAAAAGTTGTCTTTAAGTATGCTGTGTAACGTGGTTTTGTCGTAGGCTGAGGTAGCTTAGTCTCGTCCAGGGTCTACTTACGGATCCACAAACCTTAAGTAATATAAAAGATTATCTTTCCCTTCTTGGGCTTAATTAATCTGTTTTCCTTTATTTACTACAATAATTAATTACAATACGAATACAAAATTACGATAACTGACGCACGCCAACCCGACTGGTTCGTTAAATAGCTGGTTCGGGTGTTGGATGGATACGCAGGATCGGGAGATAACTAGTTCGCAGGTTCGGATGATAACTAGTTCGCAGGTTCGGGTGGTACTAGTTCGGGTTACTGCTTCGATACGCAGGTTCGGATGATACTAGTTCGGGTTACTTAATCTAGGTTCATAAATACGTACAATGGTTCTTATTGTTAAATTTCTACAATAATACATAGTTTGCTTACACTAGGGAACAGTCAGTCCGAAGACCGCTGTGGGAACAGTCAGCCGAAGCCGCTGTGGGAACAGTCAGTCCGAAGATCGCTGTGGGAACAGTCAGTCCGAAGACCGCTGTGGGAACAGTCAGTCCGAAGACCGCTGTGGGAATAGTCAACCGAAGTCGCTGTGGGAACAGTCAGCCGAAGCCGCTGTGGGAAAAGTCAGTCCGAAGACCGCTGTGGGAACAGTCAACCGAAGTCGCTGTGGAAACAGTCAGTCCGAAGACCGCTGTGGGAACAGTCAGCCGAAGCCGCTGTGGGAACAGTCAGTCAGAAGACCGCTGTGTACAAAATGTATCACACCTGATTGAAGTCAGATGTATCTCAAAAATCAACTGGCTTATCTGGAAAAACCAGTCGGCTCTTCTTCTATTATACGAGTGTAACATATAATATCCGAGACTTTTTAGATGTTACAAGTGCCCGTCCTGTGGGGGGTTGCAACATGCCGGTTGACTGCCAACCTTTAACACTTATACTTATTTTAAAATAAACTAAATTAGAATTATAGTATAGACTTTTAAATTTATGTTGTTATTACACTGCATGTTGGTTACAATAAAAATAGTATAATAATAAAAACAATAATATATGTACGTGTGGATAATTAGGTTTAATTGCCACGTTACAGCTGTACTTTTAAATCGGTAAAAAAATTGTCGTACTTTCACTGCTTTTTCTCCACTTTCTTTTGAAAACGCAATATCTTCTCACAAAATTTTTTAAAATCCATCCAGTAGTTCGGAGAAAAAGAGGTGATTGAGGTATGTTCCCGACCCGTGCAACAACAAGCCGCGAGGACGTTAGTGCGATGTTCGCTGCTTATATGAAGAAGTTCAAGAACCTTTTAGAGTAGCTTCCAGTAGCGTAAAACTTCTAGCTGATATGAAGACTAAAGTTCAAAAAGTTTCTAAGGCTAACAGCGAGAAACTTCTAGAAATAGTTAACGAAAAGTTTGAGAAAAATCAAGAACTTTTTGTTGAGAGTCAATAAACTTCTAGAGCAAACAGTGAAAAACTGTTAGCTGAAGTTCAAGAAGTTTCTAAAATATCTAAGGCTATTAACAAGAAACTTCAAGTTATAAACAAACGCGTAGACGGCATAGAAGTCAAGGTCAGAAAGTTTGAAGAAAAATTCGCCGGCCTAGAAAGAAAAGTAAATTATTTGAAAATAAGTGGAGTCGAGGTACAGGTAAAGGATGTCGATGAGAAGCTGAAGGATTTGGAAAACAAAAAACTAAGCCTCGAAATAAGATAAGGTCCATTGCGAGTAGTTACTGAAAACACAAGATAACAGGTCCCAGTTCCCACGGCAGCATACCGTTCAAAGTCTTTTTTAGTTCATTTATTATTTATTGTAACTTCAACATTTTTGAACTAACAATAATTACTCATATCTTAAATCTAAAATAAAAATATTCGTTTTAAGCCCACCCAGTACTAGACAAAAATAATGTTTGCTTCACGGTTGTTGCATAATTTGCGAGTTATCCCTCTGATGTACGGCCAAGAAAAGCAATATCTTTTCTTTTGAGTCGAATGTAACTAGGTTCATTCAGCATGTTACGCGCCAAGGGGTTTGGATGAGATTCAAGCTTCTTTAGATACGTTACTGCATTTTTCGCTATTTTTGCTTTGACTGATGCCATGTTTTGGTTTTTTGTGGCTGTTTGAGTTTTTTATATAACAGGGAGCAACTGTAATCATACGTAGAATCTTATTTTGGCGCCTTTGAATTTTTTCTACATTGCTAGCTGAGGCAGTGCCCCATAAATGAATGCCGTAACACCAAATTCGTTTGAGGATCGATTTGTACAGTAGAAGTTTACAATCTAAGCTCAGGGTGGAGTTTCTGCCAATAAGCCAATTTAGTTGGACTGCTTTTAACTTCATTTGTGTTAACTTGAAATCTATGTGATTTTTCATAGTAAGGCGACGGTCAAGATGTATACCGAGGTATTTAACGTCTGAAAGCTGCGGTATCATTTGGTTATTTATACGAATAGGAGGGCATGAGTCCCTACGCAATGTGAAACTTATGTGAGTACATTTCTGTTCATTCACCTTTATTCATTTAGAATTTTTTTTATTCGAATAGAGTGGACGTGTAATTATTAAGCTCGAAATATATGTACGTTACATATAACAAAAACAAAAGTTAGTGAGTGAAGTTAAACTAAACAAACAAACAAACAAAAACAATAAAACCTGTTTTATACAGAACAATAAAGTTTTTGTATTTTTTGTTCTTTTTTACAACGGCATTATTAATTGAATAATAAGAGAAACCAAAAGTAAAGTGCGAGGGCTCATTTATGAGTCACTCAAATTTAAATATTGTTGATAAAAGTGCGAACATAAGCAGTAATGATAAATGATAATGAAAACAGCGAAATAAACAAAATGAAAAAACTGATTTGTTTTTTGCCGCGCCAATTTACCGCACACGTTCTTGATCACCGTTGTTGCTAAGTAGTGACAATAAATTAAAAGTAAATAAATCATCGCTGCCTTTTGAACACAGTACGACGAAAACAATAACGGACAGTGCCCAAAAATCCAAGACTCAAGTGGTAATGGATAGATACGTGACTGTAATGAAAATAGGTGGAAGTCATAAATTTTCGCAGCTAGTTGTATACCTATCAGCTGAGGAGTAGTAGTCAAAGGTCTAAAGGTAGTCATTAAAGATTCATACGTTGATCCAGCTGAAATAAGAGCTGGACTTCAAAAAGCGGGTTTTAAAATAAAAAGTGTAGATAATCTCCGAAATCGAAAACGTGTCCACCAACCGCTATTTCGAGTTGAACTGGAACCTGGAGATAAAAGATTGAAAAAAAAATTAAACGTACCCTATATACAATCTAAGGTATCTATTGCACTGCAATTGTTCCGCTCAACGCGATAAGTCAAGGAATGAAACGAAGTTTAAAAAATGTAGCAATTGCGGTGGAAACCACACTGCCAACTGCAGAGGCTGCTCTGTTCATTCTATAGTATGGAACTCGTCTCAAAGATCAAATACTCCACCTAAGCAGACACAATATCGACCAAATGACCATTACCCTCAGCTAAGCCAAGCAACCACCCAACATATTTCATACGCTGACATGCTAAAAAACAACCAAGTTTGTAAAGCGCCATCGACCCACCCGGAACCTAAAGACCAAAAACCTTCGGTCAACTATAGTCGTCTGCAAGGAACCATTAAGACATTAGTACAGTCGCTAAACACTTTTATGAGCTCTATGGGTAATATGATGCAAGCAATGTTAAAAATGCAATATATGATATTGCAGGCAGTACTTAACGTATGGTGAATAAAATACAAACAAGTGTAATACTGTTGTTACAAATGTAACAATGATGCATACAACAAAAATATATATATATGTACCTGAAGTTAAACTGCACTATCTACTTATAAAAAAAAAAACTTAGAATCCGCTGGTGAGTTAACATTAGTTTTGAAAACTTCACTAAACGAGTTGAATCGTAGCAAATAAATTTGTAAATTTTGTGAAGAAAATTTAGATAAAAAGAAATGTAAAATTTTTAATCTTTTTCAGAACATAGGTTACAAAAAAACGTTTATTTATAGTGCAATATACATATTAATAAATAGAAAATCAAATTAAAAAAAATGTGGATGTGGTAAGAAATTTAGTTTACAAGACGGCTAAGTTCGAGCTTAACTAAAGGTTGAAAAAGTAGGCTGCAGTGCCAAATCGTATCGTCAATTGGTTAAAAAATATGACTGTGACAAAAACACATTACTGAAATATTTAGAATCCATGGGAATTCGTAAAAGGAAGAAAAAACAGCAACATTCACCACCGAAACACAACAGAAGACTATTGAAAGCAGGTTACACAAACTCTCCAAAAATTACTTTTCCTGCTAACCAGAGTACAAATGCGTGATGGATGATGAGTCATATTTCACCATCGGAGGCAATGAATGGCAGCCAAAATATTACTTTAAGTCTTCCAGATACAAAGCACCTGAACTAAGTTTATCCGAAAGGAAAAGGTTCCAGGAAAAGTTTTGTTGTTGTTAGCCGTACGCGATCGTGGCACCAAGAAGCAGTTTTTTACAGTTGGTTTAGCTGTGAATGCCCAAGTTTACAATGAAAAATGTGTGCCAGCTCTTAGCAACCATATAAAAAAAAATAAATCTTTAATTAAAATAAGTTATATTACACATATATTTCTTGCTTTTAAGTTTGTTCGGATTTCATTCACCAAACGTTAGCAAACCATGAACTGTTCAAAAATATGTTTCTGGAACGCAAACGGCTTACGCCAACAAAAAAATGAACTGGAATAATTCTTCAAAAACCAAAAAATTCATGTCAGGCTGATTACAGAATGGCTATATTTTATATGACACCAAAGACCCGATGGTAGAGCATGTGGTAGCTCAGCAATACTAATAAAGGCTCGAATTAAACATTATTTACTGTGTGATTTTTGTGAGGACTATCTTCAAGCAACAAACATCTGCATTGAAGAATTTCATCAGAACTTAGTTATTTCTTCGATTTATTCAACTTCTAGATTTCGAATATCAGAAAGTCAATATAGTGACTTCTACAAAACCCTAGGTCCCTGTTTCATAGCATCAGGCGACTACAACGCTAACCATACGTTTTTGGGATCAAGACTTGCGCCTGAATGTAATCTCGAGTGGACAACCTACTTATTGGCCTACTGATCCGCAGAAGATACCTGATGTTATATATAATAGTGGGCATGTGATTTTATCACATGCCCACTATTATTTGCATCTGAAACCAACAAGAGATCGTATTACCAAAGAAAAGCACTTGCATAAATTGGTTCAAATACAGAAAATATCTTAGCACTCATTGCTCGAAAAATATACTTCTAAGATCAACAGAAGACATAGATGAAAACATTATAAAAACGTCAAATCGGCTGTGCAACAAGCAGCAGTAACCCGACAACAAACTAGATATAATCCAATTTATTCTGCAGATGTCGAACGGCTCTTAATTGAAAAACAGAAGAATTCGCAGAGAGTGGCAATAACACAGATCTCCTCAACTTAAAAGCAGGCTAAAAGATATCTCGAAACGGCTTAGAAATCTACTAGCAGACCATGGAACTGCATCTCTACAAAAATACCTGGAAGGTCTTAATGCTACCCAACAATCGTGCCACAAAAATCTTAAAAGACCTGTCATACGTAAGCCTCCATTTCGAACCTCGTGGGGAGGTTGGGCAAGAAATGATATTGAAAAAGGCTATTTATTTGTGAACCATCTGAAAAGTGTATTTACAGCGAATATACCTACTAATGTAGTCGCGTTACCACCCGTAGACGTTGAAGCAGCAATCCCCCTCAGGTTTGACTTACAAAATGTTGAAAGGGCAATTGCTAAATTAAACCCTAAGAAGGCCTATGGTTTTGATAAAACAATCAACAAGATGCTAAAGGAACTTCCCCACGTAGCAGTAAAAATCATTTTTTTAATGGTATTTGAAGCCTCCAGTATCTTAACCCCAGACTGGAAAGTTTCCCTGATTACCATGATACCTAAGCCAGGAAAAGACCACTGTATAATCATACCAATAAGTTTACTGTCAAATATGTCAAAACTTTTTGAAAAAATCTTAATAACTAACCTGAACCCAATTTTGAGTGAAAAAGGATGTATTCTTAATCATCAGTTTGGATTTAGAAGACAGCACAGCACTATTGAACAAACGCACAGATTGGTAAATGTAGTTAAAAAGGATTTTGAAGAAAGAAAATATTGTTCCGCGCTTTTCGTAGACGTGTCTCAAGCCTTCGACAAAGTTTGGCACGAAGGCCTTGTCTTGTCTACAAGTTGAAGCAAAACTTGCACAAAAATTTTTATAAACTTTTAAAAAGTTATTTGTACTTAAAGAAGGAGATTTCTTAAGCTTGCCTCAGCCAATTAAAGCTGGAGTACCCCAAGGTTTTATTTTGGGACCCACTTTATACTTATTGTACACATCAGATATGCCAATTAGCAACCGAGTCCACACTTCAACATTCGCTGACGACACTGCCTTTCTAAGCATTCACGAAAGCCCTCAAGTGGCACCCCAATATTTACAAGACCATATATTTTCTTTGGAATTGTGGTTGCAAAAATGGAGAATAAAAATTAACGAACAAAATGTACTCACATAACATTCACATTGCGTAGAGACTCATGCCCATATATTCGAATAAATAACCAAACTATACCACAACACCCGGCGGTTAAATACCTTGGTATACATCTTGATCTACGCTTAACCTGGAAAGGTCACATAGAAGTAAAATTGACACAAATGAAGTTGAAAGCAGTGCAAATAAATTGGCATACGGGGTTCCGCCTCAGCTTCTAACATAGACAAAATTAAAACGCGCCAAAATAAAATTTTACGAATGAATACTGTCGCACCCTGTAGTGCGATTCACTATTCAATTTTAACAATTCTTGATTCGTTAAAAAAATTTAACTACAAAACGAAAGACTTTGCTATTCAGAAATGCTTTTTAATAACATTTGATGTTATTATAAATCAGCTGTTTTTTTAGCAAGTCGAGTATTGTTAATTTAACTAGAACTATTTTTGTGTCGTTTACTTTATCAAAATATCAAAAGATAAAGTCGGCCATTAGATGTAAAATGTAAAATATTCTAAATAATTAATATTTATAATTAAAACACATACACATAGAAATAAAATTAAAAACAAACAAAAAATGAAGCACTTGTGTGGAAAGTTTTGTATATTTTGTTTATTATAGTTCTTATATTTCATTCCTCTTTGTTCCTTTCTCTATTTTGCGATTTTGTTTAGCAGCATTGCCTTTTTTTTATTTTTTCATTTGTTAACCATAGGTTAGTCAATCGCAAATGCGTTAGTGCAAGCAAATAAACATGTTGATATATTTAAGAAGTGTTAGATCGTTAAAAGTTAGTGAATTGCACTACTGGTACATTAAAAATTCGAACATTCTCAAAGACCTAAACGTGCCATTACTTAAAGCAGAAATAGCGAAACATGCAACATCATATTTAAAAAAGCTTGAAACGCATCCAAATCCGCTGACCAATAACATCCTAAATGATCGTGGTTACACTCGACTAAAAAGGAGGGACATTATGTCTATCGTCCGAACATCAGAGGGATGACCCACAAATGATGACATCAACCGTGCACTATCAATATCTTGTCTAGCATTGGCTTGACTTAATTAAGTATATTTTATTTCCATATCTTTTATTTACATTTTTTCTTTTAGACTTAAGATATGAGTACTTATTGTTAGTTCATACAATTGAAGATACAATAAATATTATGAACAAAAAAAACCTTTATTCTCCATTTTACAACCATTCTTCCAATTTGAGTATATGCTCTTGTAAAAGTTGTGATGCCACTTGGACGCTTAATTTAAGTCAAAAAAGGGTGGACAATATTGAAATAAATAAAAACAGAAACACTGATAATAACTTGGTAATAAATGCTACTCCAGTTTTACGTGCTCAATCTTGTTCTTCGCTTTTGTTAAGCGATGACAATAAAATAACAACAAACAAGTCGCCTTTTGAACACAGTATTACCAAAACTAACATGGAAAAACCCAAGATGCAATTGGGATGGATAGATACATAACTGTATTAAAAAGAGGTCGAAGCCCTAAATCTTCGCAGCTTGCACTAATGTCCAAAGTACATAAACACAAAGACTCTAACGGAATAAATTCCCATAATCGTTTTGCTACCTTAGCTAGCGAAACAAGTGAACCTAAAACAGCACTTAAGTCGTTCAAACAACCTGCAAATTATTTAAGGGAGAAAAATTCGAACGACTTAATAAAAAAGTTAATTTCAGTTATTGGCGAGCAGATATTTTATGTAATTCCCATCAAGCGTGGTAACATTGATGAGACAAAAATGCAATTTATTGATGAAAGCAGTTATTGTAAAGCAGTAAACGAGTTTGAAAGCTGCAAAAAGAACTTTTATACCTATCAGCTGAAGAGTAGCAAAGGTCTACCTACAGGTAGTCATTAAAGGTGTTGATTCATACGTTGATCCAGCTTAAATAAGAGTTGGACATCAAAAAAGTAATAATTGCAGTAGACCCCACTGCTAACTACAGAGGCTGTCTGATTTTTTCCATGGTAAGGAAAACCATATTACTTCTAAGCACCCACAATATCCAGCCATTGCTCATTATCCTCAATTAGCCTCGAAGCAAGCATCGAGATATTAGTGTATTCGCTAAAAAAATTTATGAGCTCTATCAGTAGCATGATGCAAGAAATCGTACGCCTGCTATCTATCATGCTACAGACGGTAGTGAACAAACCGTGAAATATTTAAAAATATGTTTCTGGAATGCAAACGGCTAACGCCAACATAAAAATGAACCCGAATACTTCTTCAAGAACCAACAAATTTATGTCATGATGGTTTCAGAGACTCATTTAACAACAAATAGCTTTTTTAAAATCAATGTATATATATTCGGGTATGTTCTGTAATCCGAAACCGAGTGAAATTGAAATCGAATAAATTTTTAAAGAATAATATAACTTAATTGTGGGTATTATTTTAAAACATTAGGAATCAAGAAAGTTATGTGAATGGTCTTTAATCAAATGTATAAAAAATAATATCAAAATGTTGTATGATTTAAAAGTTATGACAATTTAAAATTTCTTTCGGATTCAATTTCACTCGGTTTCGGATTACAGAACATACCCGATTATATGACATTAAAGATCCCCGTGGCAGAGCATGTGATGGTTCAGCAGTTCTAATAAAGGCTCGAATTAAACATCATCTACTGTGTGATTTTTGTGAGGACTACCTTCAAGCAACAAATATCTGTCTTGAAGAATTTCATCAAAGCTTACTTATTTCTTCGATCTAATTACCTCCTTGATATCAAATATCAGAGAGTCAATATAGCGACTTTTACAAATCACTATGTCCGTGTTTCATAGCATCAGGCGACTACAACGCTAAACATACGTTTTGGGGATCACGCCTAATAACTCCGAAAGGTCGTGTTTTGTTTGATACAATTTCAAAAATGCGTCTCAATGTGATCTTGAGTGGCCAACCCATCCATATATACGGGGCAAACAAAATATCGTATTACCAACGACTAGCACAAGCATTAATTGGTTAATTATAGTAAGTAGAACGGAGTCTTATTGATTTTGATCAAAACCTCAAATCAGCTGCTCAACAATAAGCCGACAACTAGCTAGATACAATCAAATTTATTCTGTAGATGTCGAACGGCTCTTGGCTGATAAAGAAAAATTCGTAGAGAATACCAATCACAGAGATCTCCGCAACTCAAAAGCAGTCTCAAAGAGATGCTGGACTATCGAAGAGTAGGATCCCTGAAAAACTATTTGGCAGACCAGTCTTACGTAAACCTCCCTTGCGAACTACATCTTGAGTCTGGGCAAAGAGTAATACCGAAAAAGGCAATTTATTTGCTGGACATTTGAAAAGGGTTTTCACTTCAAATATGTGTACTGATATAGCTGAGTTGCCACCTGTACAGACTAGTGCCGAAGTACCCCTAAGATTTGAATTTAGCTATATTGAAAGGGCAATAACGGATTTAAACACCAAAAAGGCCCCTGGCGTTGATAAAACAAGTAACAAGATGTTATTTGAGTTGCCCCGTATAGGTCGCAGAACTATTCTTTTTTTTTAATGCCATCTTACGTCTTGAGTACTTTCCAACAGGGTGGAAGGTCTCTTTGATTACTATGATTCCTAAACGAGGAAAAGACCACGCGTTTCTCTGCAGGCAAAATCAGCCGAAGTTGATTAAGCCCGTATTTTATGACGGCTTTATAGGGTCGTAGAAATAGGAGGGATTTTGAATCGATTTTAATCCAGAGATCTTTTCCATCCCCTTTGGTTCTTGCGGGTCCTCTCTCAATCGTCCAGCTCTCGGTGCCCAGGCCCTTATTCTGACGCTTGATCAGTGTAAGAATGGCCTCGTCCTCCAAAATAGGAGGAGGAACCCATACCTTAACTGTAGTCTGAAATGGGACCTGGTCCAAGGGGACGATTGCGATTGACCACATAGCGCCTTCGAACGCAGTAAAAGAGTCGTCCTCATTACGAGCGCGTTTGTCGATCAATCTGCGTAAGATCTTTTCTTCTAAAAGCAGCCATCTGTCATTGGTCATATTACCACCGGGGTGGCTGCGATCAATGATGGCCACTTGTAACTCAGGCGCTGATGTTAAGCTAGTTGAAGGCTTCAACCGCTTACCATCAGGTACCTGCTTATCACCTGACCTTGGCCGTTTACCGCTGGGTCTGTTCGCGGGGCCCTTTGAGACTGGTGCCTGACCTGTAGAGGTTATGGCAGCCAGCATCTTGGAGTCCTTGCTTGTAGACTTCGATTTACAGCATTGGTCATCGCCCTTCCTTGAACCAGATGAGGCCCCACTAGAAGTAGAAGGGCGTTCATCCAGAATCGCGGAGGTGACGATCGTGCTGGTTCCAGGAGTAGAATGGGGCACGTTATTACCTTCTTCACATGTTTATCCTGGTTGTTAATCGTCCTGTTAGGCTTGACCTCCACGACTGTTGTATTAAGTATAGCTTCATACTTCCGAACGTGGTAGGTGTGCTTGCGCTTCAAACTCTTCTCCTAAGCAGTTAAGGACGCTGGTTCGCGAGATTCCAGTGGCATTAAATACCTGAGAGAGCATTTTTAGCCCGCTTGCCTTTTCCCTTCGTCCTATGCGGTCTTGTCCAAGACTACTCTTTCCCTGTCACCTTTTTCAGGGCCATGGACCTCGGGTTTTGCGTTCGTTTTCGCGATTTTTAAAATAAGAAGTACAATGTTCAAAAAAATTGTTTTGAGTTTTTTCTCTTAACGAGCAAAATTATGTGGCAAAATTTCAAGGTTAAAAATTCTAATGTTAACATAACAGTACCATAACATAAATCAGTAACATAAACTGATAGAAGTGTAAAAATATGGGAATACTCATATTTAAAAGCACATAGTTTTGCACGTAAAAAAGATATTGAGCTGAACCTCATCTGCATTTACAAGACAAATATAATATTAGGAGAAAATTTTAAAATTCGTTGCTGTTATCTGTTATCAAAGGCATACTCTAATTATTTATATTCGTTATGATGTTGTAATCGGATAGGCAGATGGTTTTTGTCCTAATTATTTTTTATTGTCCTTTTTAATGTTTTATTAATAAAAGTTGGAATTTCATCTATTTCGGGCTTTTAAGGTCTTAAATGTTTAAAACATGTAAATAAAAAAATATTATTTTATTTTTTTATCCAACGTTTCGCTGGTATTTTCCAGCTTCATCAGGGATAATTTTATTAAATCTGGCAACGATATAGAAAATGTAAACACAAAATTGTAATACAGACAACATCAACATGATTACTCAGTTTAACTTATTTTTACTTATGTACATATAGTTTCCTCGTCAATTTTAACATTTAGTTTACAACAATATTAGTTTTATACACCAAGACATAAAACACAAATTATTCAAAAAACGCAAAAATAAACTTAAAAATATATCACAGTTGAAATATGCTAAACTAGTACCACAGTTGGAGCAAAACTACTAAACTAAATTACTGCAATCATATAATTAGCGCTAATGTTGTCTTTGTCGTCTTTTCTATTTATTGCACTTGTTGTTTTTTGCTGAATTCTTAAACTTTTCAGAGTATATCGCTTGTTGTCTTTTACTTCTTTGTCCAGAATTTTTACATTTAAAAGATCTGCATTATGCCTCATTTCTGTGCAATGTTGCGCTAATGCAGTTGTTACTTTTCCACTTCGTATGTCGGCTTCATGTTCATTGATTCTCTTCATTAAACTTATATTTGTTGTTGCTACGTATACTTTTCCACATTTCTCCTGTGTGTTCTCGTTACATGTTATTTCAGAAACAACATTACTTTGTTCTTGCTTTTCTATTTTAGTTTTTGTAAATAATGTATTGATTGTTTTGTTTGCTTTATGCGCCAAAATTATTTGTTTGTCATTTATTATGTCTTGCATTTTTTTGTTTTCTGTTAGTTTAGGTATGCAAGATATGCTGTAATATTTCTTGGTGTTCCCGAATGTGTTGTTTATGTCATTCCCGAATGTGCTGTTTATGTCATTCCTATTTTTATGTATTATCGTAAATGATATAATTGTTGTCTTCAAGGCAAAATTTAAGAAGCGTCGTCTTAGCATTTCTGTATGCGCTTGTAATGTGCTCCATTGTCTCATAATGTTTGTGATTGCCAAGTGGATCGGTATGTTGGTAAATAGCGATACCACGTCTAGGGAAATTAGAATTTCATTTCATAGGAATACATTATTTAATTTGATTTTAAGCTCCAAGGAGTTTTTAACATTATATTTTGTCCTGTTTTTTACTTTAACACGTCTAATTTAAAAAATGATCTTCCACATCTCGGAGGAAGCCGATCTCGAAAATCTCCAATCTCGAAAAAATCCAATTTCATTTCTGTCCGTCAACTTCTTAGTCTCTATCTACACAGTGCATTATTAGAAATAGAGATTACGCTTTTCCCACCAATTTTTTTTTTTTTTTTGATTTCATATTTATTTATTGTATCTTCAATTTGTTTGAACTAACAATAATTACTCATATCTTAATTCTAAAATAAATAATAAATATACTTAGAAAGTCCAGCCAGTTCTAAACAAAAAATAATATATGTTCCACGATTGTTGAAATCATTTACGGGTCATCCCTCTATTGTACGGCCAAGAAAAGCAGTATCTCTTCTTTTTAGTTTAATGTAACCAGGAGCATTAAGAATGTTACACGCCAATGGATTTAGATAGTTTCAAGCTTTTTCAAATACGTTACCGCATGTTTCGCTATTTCTGATTTAACTGTTCGCACGTTTAGATCTTTGTGAATATTAGAGTTTTTGATTTACCAGGCAGCAACTGTGATCATTCGAAGAATCTTATTTTGGTGTCTTTGAATTTTTTCAACATTGCTAGCTGAGGCAGTGCCCCATAATTGAATCCCATAGCACCAAATTGGTTTAAGGATCGACTTGTGCAGTAGTAGTTTGCAATCTAAGCTGAGGGTAGAGTTTCTGCCAATAAGCCAGTTTAGTTGGACTGCTTTTAACTTAATTTGTGTTAACTTGGATTCTATGTGGCTTTTCCAAGTAAGGCGCCGGTCAAGATGTATACCGAGGTATTTGACATCTGAAAGCTGAGGTATCATTTGACTATTTATGCGAATAGGGGTCATGAATCCCTACGCAGTGTGAAAGTTATATGAGTGCATTTTTATTCATTCACCTTAATTCTCCATTTCTGAAACCATTTTTCCAATTTGCGTACGTGATCTTGTAAATCTTGTGTTGCTACTTGCGCGCTTTCATGAATACTTAAAAAAGCTGTGTCATCAGCAAATCTTGATGTGTGCACTTGATTGCTAGTTGGCATATCGGATGTGTACAGCAAGTATAAAATGGGTCCCAAAATACTACCCTGTGGAACCCCGGCTTTAATAAGCTGAGGCGAGCTTAAGAAATCTCCTTTTAGTATGAACTTACGATCAGTTAAATAAATTTTTATAAGCTTATAGAAGTTTTTGGGCAAATTCAGCTTTAACTTGTATATAAGGCCTTCGTGCCATACCTTGTACAATGCTTGAGAAACATAGATAAAAACTGCAGAACAGTATTTTTTTCTTCAAATGTCTTTTTAATTACATTTACTAATCTGTGTGTTTGTTGGATCGTACTATGTTGTTTTCTAAAGCCAAATTGATGGTTCCGAATAAATCCTTTGGCGCTCAGAATTGGGTTCAACTTAATTATTTATATTTATTAAAACAGCTTTGATATATTTGATAATATGCTTATAGGTCTGTATGATTCAACCTTGGTGTTGTCTTTTCCAGGCAAAGGAATTTTCCACCTTATAGGAAAGTACTCAAGACGTAAAATGGCATTAAAGTCAAAAAGAATTATTTTTTGGCTATACGGGGCAATTCAAATAACATCTTGTTACTGAGTGCCTCGAAGGACCGATTGGTAGCGCGCTAGTCTATCAGTCTGGGGGTTCCGGGTTCGATACCTGCCAAAGACTCTGAGTGTTTTCTGCAGACAAGCAAAAAGCTTCGCAGGTTATGTTGTCTTAAAAAAAAAATTTTATCAATACCAGGAGCTTTCTTAGAGTTTAAATCAGTTACTGCCTTTTCATTATCTCGAAGCTCAAACCTTAGGGTAACTGCCGGACTAACATCGATAGGTGGGAGCTCAGTTATATCAGTCGAGACAATTGAAGTAAACATGTTTTTTAAATGATCAACAAACAGATTACCTTTTTCGGTACCAGTTCTTGCCCAACCTCCACAAGAAGTTCGCAATGGTGGCTTACGTACGACTGGTCTTTTGATATTTTGACATGCACGCCATAATGAATAATGTGATTGTGGAGTTGGTTCCAAATCTTTCTGGTAATTTTTCAGAGATGCTATTCTTTGAGATTCTAGTAGGTCTCTTAGCCGCTTCGTGCAATCTTTAAGTCTAGTTTTAAGTTGAGGAGATCTATATGTTTGCCACTCTCTATGAATTTTTCTTTTTTCAGTGAAGAACCGCTCGACATCTGCAGAATAAATGTGTTTACATCTCTTTCTATTTGCCGGGTTACAGTTGCATGCTGGGCAACTAATTTGATGTTTCGATCAAAATAAATTATACACTGCTCTATGTCTTCTGGTGCTCTTAGCGGGATGTTTTCCGAGTAATGCGTACTGAGATATTTTCTATATTTCAGCCAATTTATGCTTGTCCTGGTTGTTGGTGATACGATATTTTGTTGATTCCATATATAGACAATAGTGGGTGAATGATCTGAGGATAATTCTAGTGATGTTTCAGCTTTAAGAATTTCTCTTGAAATACCCTTAAACACGCCAAAATCAATAACATCCGGTATTTTTTGTCGATCAGTAGGCCAATAGGTGGATTGGCTACTCGAGATCACATTGAGACGCATCTTTGAAATTGTATCAAACGAAACTAGACCTTTTGGAGTTATTAGGCGTGATCCCCAAAATGTATGTTTAGCGTTGTAGTCTCCTGATGCTATGAAACAGGCACCTGAGTGATTTGAAGAAGTCGCTATACTGACTCTCTGATACTTGAAATCTAGGAGGTGAATAAATTGAAGAAATAACTAAGTTTTGATGAAATTCTTCAAGGCAGATATTTATTTCTTGAAGGTAGTCCTCACAAAAATCACACAGTAAATAATGTTTAATTCGAGCCTTTATTAGTATTG
Organism: Phasia obesa; assembly: GCA_949628195.1. Classification (NCBI taxonomy): domain Eukaryota; kingdom Metazoa; phylum Arthropoda; class Insecta; order Diptera; family Tachinidae; genus Phasia; species Phasia obesa. The sequence continues at coordinate 101,982,311 of OX451217.1, read as the reverse complement.
CTGAACTACCACATGCTCTGCCACGGGGGTCTTTGGTGTCATTGATTTTAAAAAATCTATTTTTGTTAAATGTGTTTCTGCAATCAGCATCACATCAATTTAATGATTATTGAGGAAGTATTCGAGTTCATTTTTTTGTTGGCGTAAGCCGTTTGCGTTCTAGAAACATATTTTTAAACAGTTCATGGTATGCTAAGTACTGCGTGCAATATCATCTTTAACATTTCTTGCATCATATTACCCATAGAGCTCATAAAAGTGTTTAGCGACTGTACTAATGTCTCGATGGTTCCTTCCAGACGACTATAGTTGAAGGTGTTTGGTCTTTTGATTCTGAATGCAAAAGTTGGTTCGGGTTAACTGACGATGCGACCTATACGAGACAACTCAAATAACATCTTGTTACTTGTTTTATCATTGGCCATTTTGGCATTTTTGCAGTTAAATTTAGCATTTTTTTTTAATTTAGCCGCAACTTTTTCATTTAGCAGTTCGCATTATTTTTAGCAGTTTTCAATTACGTTTTTAGCATTTTCCGGCATTATTTAAATTTAGTAAAATCATACAAGCACTTTGCTCTTATTTAAAAATCTATTCAAAATTTTTTGACGATTATAAGGAATTACTACAAATTATAACGTGTGTTTCCAACACACGTTATACGGCATTATTCTAAAATCGAAAGACTTTACGCCTTGCAAGTTAATTAATAGTTATTTCATACCAGAGTTACTTTTTGGTCCATTAATTACAAAAGCAAACAAATTTCCAAAAAGGAATATGAAAAACCAATCAATTAATCGAATATTTTTTTAAGTTTTATTCGATAAATCGGTGAAATATTATGTTTTGCCAGCGAGCTAAACGCGATGAGCTTGCAGAGTTTCTATAAGCAACTTTGAAAAAGTATGTGTTAATGTTAAACATACTTACAATGAACTTGGGTGATTTGAAGCAGTTTTATGCTTTAAGTAAAACACGAACACAGTTCGACCTTTTTGAAAACATTACTTATGTTCAATTAAAGATCTTTATTTCTTAAGAAATACGAGAAAAAACACTAGTTCAAGCAAAAAGAACTAAGCGTAATTCAAAAGTTCTACATAGCTACTAAACAAAACACACTGAGTGTTTCGAACATAAGACGAGTAAACTTGGAGCTCACTGGTATTGAAAGTTCGTTTTATTCGGTCAGTTTATTCCGTTTATGATACGAACTTAAGCTTGCTGAGTAATAAAAAGTATGGTATGAGTAGGTTTGTGTTCAGTAAGCTAGTTTGATAAACTTGCTCATGCAACTGTTCATTAGTTACAAGCGATCTGCTTCACTAACACTTACAAAACGCAAATAATCCAATTGCGTCTTTCTAGGGTTATATTTTATAATTTGTAGACCTGAGTTAGTCACAAAAAGGAAGAAATAAAATTATTCACATAAAAAAAAATCAGCGTTAAATTTTGTATCACATGATGATGAATATGTGGAATAAGACTGATTTAAAATACAGTTTTAAAGTAAACTTTAAATTGAAAAAGCTAAAAACGCTTAATTATGTGATGACAGTTTCGATGAAAGAAAAAAATGTGTCCTTTTATAACAAAAAAAGTTTTTATGGCGAAATCCACATATATTTGTTCAGATTTTTAGGGCCCCTTTTTTTACCTCTTATTGTCTTTTAATCAGTTATGTTTAAAGTTATGTTTAAAAAGATATATTATAAAGCAATTTAAAAAAATAAATATATGTTAAGGGATAAATTCAGTTAAAATAATAATTTTAAATTTTAGCATTATTTTTTAGGATTTTTGAATCTTTTTTAGCAATTTTTACAACCAGATTTAGCTGCAAGATATTTTAAGCACCTGTTCACACTGGTGCTTAAATCAGTTATTGCTCTCTTAATATCGTTAAATTCAAATCTTAGGGGCACTTCGGCACTAGTCTCTACTGGTGGCAACTCAGCTACCTCATTACATATATTTGAAGAAAAAACCTTCATCAAATGTCCAATAAATTGCCTTTTTCGGTATCATTTCTTGCCCAGTCTCCACAAGAAGTTTGCAAGGGAGGCTTACTTACGACCGGTCTTTTAAGGTTTCTATATGCACGACGTAATCACTAATCTGATTGTGCAGTTGCGTCGAGGTCTTCTAAGTAATTTTTCAGAGATGCTACTTCGAGATTCTAGTAGCTGTCTTTAAGTCTAGATTCGACTTACGTCTAAATTTGAGTTGAGGAAATCTGTGTGATTGCCACTCTCTTCGAATTTGTCTTTTTTCAGTGAGTTCTAAGATGCTTTCAATATTTCAATCAATTAATGCTTGAGCTAGTTTTGCTGCTTCCAAACATAGACAATAGTGAATGATCTGAGGATAATTCGAGTGACCCTTCAACTTTAAACATTTCTCTCGGTATACCCTTAATCATGCCAAAATCAATAAGATCAGGTATTTTTTGTCGATCAGTAGGCCAATAGGTGGGTGATCCACTCGATATCACATTCAGACGCATTTTTTAAATAGTGTCAAATAAAACACGACCTTTTAATAAGTCTTGATCTCCAGAACGTATGTTTAGCGTTGTTGTCGCCTGATGCTATGAAACATGGACCTAGTGATTTAGAAGAAGTTGCTATATTGACTCTCTGATATTTGAAATCTAGGAGCTGAATAAATCGAAGAAATAACGAAGTTTTGATGATATTCTTCATCACATATGTTTTTTTTTTAAAGAGAAGTAACACTCAGGCAATTAATGCCTATATTAACTGTGTTACTTACTTTGTAAAGGGATAGTAGTAGATAAGACAGATGGTTATTGTGATGGTAAAGCTTCGCTTATGGCAACACTGCAATTGCACGTTGTGATTATTTTTAGAACAGTGTTGCAAGCGCCTCGGGTGTTATTTAGGCGAATTGATTTGAAGCTAGCATAGCCCATTTATAATTATTTTACTTCGCCGGCGATTTAGTGCTAAGTGATAATACCGGCGAAGAAGGGCGCTATGATATGCATTATTATAAAGAGAAATTAATTCATATCAGAAAAATTGATTTTGCATTGGCTGTGTATTGAACTCGTCACCATTGCTTATTAGTCAAAGTTCTAACCACTTAAGCTACAGCACCCTTGAAGGTAGTCCTTACAAAAATCATACAGTAAATGATGTTTAATTCGAGCTTTTATTAGTATTGATGAACCACCACATGCTCTGCCCCGGAGATCTTTAGTCTCATATAATATATAGCCATTGATTTTAAAAAAGCTATTTGTTGTTAAATGAGTCTCTGAAACCATCCTGACATCAATTTGTTGGTTCTTCAAGAAGTACTTGAGTTCATTTGTGTTGGCGTAAGCCGTTTGCGTTCCAGAAACAGATTTTTAAATAGCCCATGGTTTGTTAACATCATAGATTGCATGCGAACCATTTCTTGCATCATGCTGCTCATAGAGCTCATAAAAGTGTTTAACGAATGCACTAATGTCTCGATGCTTGCTTCGAGACGATTGTAGTTACCAGATGGTGTTTGTTCTTTAGCTTCTGGGTGCAAATTTGGAGTAGAATTGGTTGTCGGTGTCGCTTTGTGTGCTAAAATATGATTTTAGAATTTATTCCGTTAGAGTCCTTATCTTTATGTACTTTAGACATTGGTGCAAACTGCGAAGATTTAGGGCTTCGACTTCTTTTTAATACATTTATGTATCTGTCCATTCCCAATTGCGTCTTGGGTTTTTCTACATCCATAGTAGTTTTAATTATACTCTGTTCAGAAGACGACTTGTTTTTAGTTATTTTATTGTCATCACTTAACAAAAGCGATGAAAAAAATTGAGCACGTAAAACTGGCATAGCATTTATACACAAATTCTCACTAGTTTTTTTGTTTTTATTTATTTCAAAATTGTCCACCTTTTTTTACTTAAATTAAAGAGGCACATTAGCCCCTATTGTTTTTGTTTTATTTTCAAAGTAGCAATGCAATAGCCGTTGTAGAGAAATAACTTTGTTGATGTAGTAAAAACAGGTTTTGGTTTTTTGCTTTTGTTTGAAATTATTCACAATGTACGTTTTTGTTTTTTTGTTATTAGCGAGATTAAAAAAAATCGCGTCCGCACTTATCAACGCAGAAACAAAAGCTGTTCAAAGTCTTTAAATTTCAATTCAAGACAGCGGCCAGTAAAAATTTATGGGGCAATGAAGATAAAGCCATTGAGCTGATTGTTAACCGCAGATACGTCCCTGGATTCTGCATTAAATATTTTTTACAATAAATGTTTGGTTTAGCCTTGAACTTGAATGTTTTGTTTAACCTTGAAATTTAATTTCTTTTGCTTTAAAATAATTTACTGTAAACCGCACACGCATGTATACATACATATTTGCAAGCAAACATACATACATGATTACTTTCTACATAATCGTTTTTAATCTCTTATACAAGTAGGTCTAACAAAGAGATTTATGATTTAAATTGTATGTATGTTTGTACATACATATTATTTGACTTAATATTTCTCTTGAGAACTAATTTTGTATGTATGTACATATGTATGGTTCTTTTTAATATTAAGAAATTACTTTTGTTCATTCGACTTAAACCTTTGAATAAATAACTTCATTCGGAATGATTTAAAGAAATTGTGTTTTATTTTAAAATAGCTTGCAAAAAATATTGCAAGCTCAAAACACTAAAAGTTGGAAACCTAGCACCTGAAAATTCTTTTACAACTTTCCATTTCTTCCGTTTCTGATTTTTTTAAAATTATACATGGTCTTAAAGGTCTTGTCAATACCTACAAAATGGTATCTAAATTTGCAAATAATAATTTAAAAATATTGAGATATAAGCATTTTTCATAAATTTGAAGATTGTATCTCTGACTGATACTGCATTTTTGTGTACTTTAGCCCAAAAAAGACCATTAACATTTTTTTTTACAGAAAAGATTTTCTTAAGGAATATATACAAATTTTATATTTTTTTATGAGCTAACTATATGTGTGTCTTTTAAACAAAATTTCGTATAAAATGTATCATACTTGTAGAAGAGTGAGGTCCCACAATATGACCTATTTTACGTCGAAATTTTGATTTTAGCCTATATATTCTAAAATGCCAAAGCTGGGATCGAAAGAAGACTGCTGTAATAAAGCTATATATGCTCCAAATTGTTTGAACGTATTTTATAAGCCCTAGTCCGTATGTAGACTTTATGGGCAAAAGTGTAAAAATCCCAATTTTGGGATTTTTGGTCCTTATTTTGGGAATTGTCGAATATCCTTGTTCTTAATATTGCAGATTTTTTCATTTTACTTGATCAACAACACATGCATAGAAAATTTGATTTAATTTGCTTAATTTATAAAAATTTTATCGCATATTTAAAATTTTTCCTTCCCTCAAATTTGCCCGTTTTTACCATAATTTTCAGATATCAACAACGAATTTTAAATTATATTATATATATGAATATAAATTATGTAATTTCCTATCAAACAAAAAGGATTCACCTCAATATCATTTTTACGTTCAAAACTATGTGTTCTTAAATATGAGTGTTTCAATATATATCTCACTTTTACAAATTCATGTTACGGAAGATACAAATTTGTACGCGCCTGTAAAAATTCCTCAGTCTATAATGACCTTAATCTTTGTTCTCTATCTTTTCTTTCTATCCCTCCTCTTATCTGCAGGTATCACAAAGGGACCAACATAATGGACCCGAGTGAGCTATTTTTCTTCCACTTCTCTTTTCTGATTGATTTCTTCTCCTCCTCTATAAGCTGTCTGCTTAACCTAACCTAACCTAATCTACTATGGTTTCATTATGGAACCGCCAAGAAATAGTTTCACCGATAGCAAGCACTCGCGTTAATTAGCTAAAATATAAAAAATATCTCAGTGCTCATTGCTCGACAAACATACCCGCAGAATTTCATCACTATAAAATATTTGGAAGGCTTTGGCGTGCAACAAGAAACCTTAAAAGACCTGTTATACGCAAGCCTCCCTTGCAAGAAGTGATATCGAAAAAGCCAACTTATTTGTGAACCATTTGAAAAATGTATTTACAGCGAATATACCTACTAATATAGTCGAGTTGCCCCCCTTAGACTGAACTTAAGAGATGTTGAAAGGGCAATTGCTAGTTTAAACCCCAAGAAGGCCTATGGTTTTGACAAAACTAGTAACAAGATGATAAAAGAACTTCCCCAGGTAGCAGTTAAAATAATTCTATTTATTTTTACCGCCATATTACACGCCTTGAGTATTTTCCCTCAGACTGGAAGGTTTCTCTTATTAGTATGATACCTAAGCCAGGAAAAGAGCACTCAAAGGTAGACTCCTATAGGTCAATAAGTCTATTATCAAATATGTCAAAACTATTTGAGAAAATACTAATTACTAAGCTGAACCCAATTTTGAATGTATTCCGAATCACCAATTTGGTTTTAGAAAACAGCACTATTGAACAAACGCACAGATATGTAATGTAGTAAAAAAGGCTTGCGAGGAAAGAAAATACTGTTCTGCGCTTTTCATAGACGTTTCCCAAGCGTTCGATAAAGTATGGCATGAAGGCATTTACAAGTTAAAGCAAAACCAGCCCAAAAATTTTTATAAATTGTTAAAAAGTTGCTGGTCGTAAGTTCATAATTAAAGGAGATTTTTTAAGCTCGCCTCAACCAATTAATGCTGGATTTCCCCAAGGTAGTATTTTGGGACCCTTTTATATTTGCTGTATACATCCGATATGCCAACTAGCAATCGAGTCCACACATCAACATTTGCTGACGACACCGCTTTTCTAAGCGCTCATGAAAGCCCCCAAGTAGCATCACAATACTTACAAGACAACATTTTTTATTTGGAATTTTGGTTAAAAAATTGAGAATAAAAATTAACGGACAAAAATGTATTCAAATAACTTTCAAACTGCGTAAAGACTCATGCCCACCTATTCAAATCAATAACCAAACCATACCTCAAAATTCAGAGGTCAAATACCTAGGTATGCATCTCGATAGACGCTTAACCTGGAAAAGTCACATTGAGGCAAAATTGACACAAATGAAGTTAAAAGCAGTGCAAATAAATTGGCTCATTGGCAGAAACTCAACCCTAAGTCTTTCAAACTTCAAACTTTACTTTATAATTCAACCCTTAAACCAATATGCTGCTATGGCATTCAGTTATGGGGTACTGCCTCAGTTTCTAACATAGAAAAAATTCAAAGACGCCAAAATAAGATTTTACGACTAATTACAGTCGCACCCTGGTATATTAAAAACTCTAATATCCACAAAGATCTAAACGTGCCACTAGTTAATGCAGTAATAGCGAAACATGCAACAACATACTTATCTAAAGAAGCTTGAAACGCATCCAAATCCACTAGCCCGCAACATTCTGAATGATCGTAGTTACATTCGACTAAGAAGGAGGAATATTGCTTCTCTTGGCCGAACATCAGAAAGGTGACCAAAATAATAATAACAACAACCGTATCATCATACAGTTTTTGTCTAGCACTGGCTGGACTAAAGTATATACATATGTATATATAATAAATTTTTTTTTTCTTCTTTTTACTTTTTAGTCTTAAGGTCTGAGTACTTATTGTTAGTTCATGTAATTTGAAGATACAATAAATAATATATGAAATGAAAAAAAAAATTAATTTCCCGTTTCCCGGCAAATTAGCAAAATTTTTCCGGGGAAATTGTTTATAGATTTTCCCGGAAATTTCCGTTTCCCAAACCCTAGATTGGATCCTTAGTGCCACTTGAAAACACCTTTGAAGATATATGGACAAACGCAACCCCAAATTCCAAAAATTTTTGTAGGCCAATTTGTTTTGAATATGTGAATGAACACTACAAAAAAAAAATTAGTTGAGTACAGGGTTTGAATTGCTGGCTTAAAAATAGCAACAGCACTAAAATCTTTGCTTTTCTTACATCTTTTTCCGCAAATAAAAAAACTGAATTCCTCAGCATTTATATAACATTTTGTTATAAGCGATGCAAAAGCAAAAGCAAAAAAAGAAGAGCAACTTATTTGCTTAAGCTTACTATGTGTCTCTTTCTGCAGCAAAGCAATCAGCAAAGCAATTTTTTTTGAAAACGTTGTTGTTGTAGATAAGTACACCACAAGTTGTCGAAAGAGTTATTGGGTAAAAAGAACAGCGAAATATTTCCTCGGAGACGAAAACATCTAAGGAACCTCTATGAATAAGTGCGTAACCGTGTAAGTGGTAAAATGAAGGCCAGATATGAACAAGCTGCAAACTCCAAAAGATTTAACAAGGAACAGTTGGTTCTACTTTTTAACCTACAACTACAAACTCTTTGGGATGGACCTTATAGAGTAATAAAGCGGCTAAACGGCGTAGTTTGCAGAATACAAAAGTTGCAGAGCCCAGGATCAAAAATGACATTTGTGCACTTGGAGCGGCTAGCCAAATATGGAAAAGGTGCAGCTGAAAAGGGGATAGTGTTACGAAAGAGGAGTTTATTCTTTATAAGTTCAGACAAAAATACGCAACAACGACATTAGCGGTCTATTTTCTTGCAATAATGAATATAAGAAACAAACAACAAAGAACATCGCTAATCATCTACTAGAAATACCTCATATGCGAACATTCATAAAAAACAAATATTAAATGAGTAGCACATACACACACGCACATTAAATAATTATAAAATAAACAATCTTCAGTTGAAATTTACACACGTATTTACATAACTTCAAGAGACAGCAAAGATACACGTATTTACATAAATAAAAGATTAACAAAAGAATCCTGTCAGACCTTTCTGCTATAGAAGAATCTAGGCGTTTTTGCTCGCATGGCAGTAATATTTGAAATGTCTAAGACTTCAGTTGTCGTATTTTATAAGTGGTGTCAATAAATAAAGTGATTTACAGTAAAAGTAATATCAGTGGGTATTTATGTTGCAATTAAATAAACCCAACGTAAAGTAAAAACGTAACAATATGTATAGATTTAAGATATAAGAAATTATTTCTGGTTCAAATAAGTATATTGAAGATACAACAAATAAAAATATGGAAAAAAAACTTTTTAATTGCGGCAACTATTTCTCTATGATTTGGTGGATAGTCTGGTATATGTACCTGTTGGTCGGTAGTGGTTAAAAGATTTGCAGTTCATTTCGACGCACTGCACTTTTCGAACAGTGTGAAGAAAATGCTGTTTTTTGCAAACTGATATTGTCTCTGCAAAAAACAGCATTATCTTCACACTGTTCGAAAAGTAATCATTATCCTAACTTTGAAAATGTATCAATTTTAAATTTGGAAAATTATTATAAACGTCGTTATATGTTAGAAATGCTACAAATAATTAAAGTTCCAATTGAAAAAAGACTAAATTTTAAAGCAGATACAGAAAATGTTCCACAAAATTATAGGCATTTAGTGCATAAAAAATAACATGAATTTGAATCAAATATTTATAATAAAAACATTAATATTTTTTTGTAACATTTCTGGTTAAATTTATGTATATGAATTGGAAAATTTATTGTGTTTCCTCTTAAAATGTGTGTATGTTTTTGAATATCAAAAATTTCTGTATGTGTATATGTTTAAAATATTTTTCTATTTTAATTTTTATTTGTTTCTTGAATGTATTGAAATGTTAAAATTTTTGAAATTGATTGACAACAAATTTTTTCATTCATTTGAATTTTTTCAATCATTTAAAATTTTATAACTGTTATCATTTTTATTTCCTGAAGATGCTACCCAATGGTGTAGCGAAATATTGTAAATAAAAATTGTTAAAACATTTTTATATAAAAAAGACCTTGTGCTTAATAAAAAAAATAGAATTCAAATAAATTAATACAAATTTCTTAATCATAAGACTATAATTTTTTAACAAAGATACATAAGTAAATATATATTGTAATTATGTATGTACTCGTATGTACATATATTTTAAGTAAAATATATTTTTACCAGCATTTATCATCAACTAAAGAACCGAAAACCACAATTAAGAGGTTAACTAAAAAGAAGAAATTATAAAAAAATATATAACAAATAATCAAAAAATTGATGAAATGTCAACCACTTACCTTTCTCTTGAAGTACCGAACCGAATTGTAAGGATTTTTAAAATACATTATTCCTAAAGGGAATAATTAAGAAGGTATAATTAAAAATACAATGCAGTTTCAAAATACCCTAGCTATCACTGAAAAACAGTTATGCATAAAGAAATATCTTAATGTTTTTCATTAAGTGTATAGCCTCTAATACAAGACTATTCCAAAAGGCATAAGAATAGAATCTAGTCGACAATTGTTGCACTTGTCAGCGAGTGTTTTTGATGAATCATGTTGAAAATAATCAGAAGAACGTCAGATTCAAAACGTTCCAAATTCTGTGACCGACATTATAAAGGAAAATGTTTACGATAATGGCAGAAGAAAAAAACTTGCTGTTAATGGTATTCTAAGAGAAAAACTAGGGATATAGGTAATATATTTAAAGTATCATAAACGACAAAAGTTATTTAAGAAGAAACAAAAACTGCCACAGGGAATGCAGAGCCCCTGCTACCAACCATACTTTGGGTTTCAGACTTAAAAATAGCAAATGGCAACTTTGTACCGCTATTACATATTGAAATTAAAAAAAATATTTTTTCGTTCCATCCTAATGTGTATATGTTACTATTTATTTGTCATAAAACAACTTTAAGTATATGGACTCAAACAATGATGAAAAAACATGAGTTCAAACAGTTGCCAAGAATGATGAATGAGGGTTGCCAAGCCTCAATAAAATTGACAACCCTACACTTAAAACCCCAACTGGAAGATTGGCTTAATTTTGTTTCTATTATTTTTGACATAGCTATTATCCTATGGTACTTGAATTACTTACCATATATGTATGTACATAATATGGTACAGCGCACAGTGGTCAATTTAGCGAGATAGCGGTCAAAACTCTATAACTTTTGACTGGATTGGTATTTTTTTACGCAATTTGTTTTGTTCAATAGGAGGGACTTTAAGCTTCAATTTGCGTCTTCAAACGTAAAAATCGACTGATAGGAACGTAAGTAATGTGGAGTTAAAAATGCATTTTAATTTTTTGTTAAGTTTCCATGTAAAAGTTGAATATTTTGACATTTTAAATAGGTATTTTTTTATAATTTCTTATTTTCGAAAATTTAATTATTATTTTCTTCAATCGTATTTTACAACCAATACTTATTTATTATTCCTAAACTTAATTTTGGTCAGAAAATGCCAACATTTGGCCCCTGACATTTATTTAGTCTCAATATTCACAGGGGCCAAAGGTTGGTTTTTTTGGAAGAAAGCTAATTCTTGTGAGATTAACTGAAAAATAACACTGAAATTCCCAACAATATCAATACCATTTGGATATATTATATACAGAACACAACATCTATAAAATTTTAAGTAAACTTTTACTATTGATTTAAAGTGCACATATATTTTATTTAATTGTATTAATAAAAATTTATACTAAAATTAGAAACAAATTATAATCTTTAAACTAGTATTAATTAAACAATATTAGTAAAAATTTCTTCCAAATAGCTTTGATTTTCTTGCGCTTCTTCTGAGAGATCTCCAATTGGAAGCATATTGTGCTGAATTATTTGTTCCCCATGGAACAAAATTTTGTGAACTGTGGTTGGCATATATCTCCAAGAATATTTTTGGTTATAAAGGGTTGCTGTCTCATTAGCATACCGACCAAATTTTTTTGCATCTATCTTTTTGCTACATGCTATAACTTCTAATATGATTTGGAATCGTCGTATTAAATCATAATCTACTCCAGTTATAGAAGCTGCAGTTTCTGGATCGGAAAAAAATCTCCTTGCTGTGTTTCCATCATTAGAATTTCTTTCTCCTTGCTTTGGCTGGTCAATTATAAGGCCTATCTATCTCACGGTATTTTTCTTGAATATCTTTTTTTTTTTGCTTTCTTTTTTCCAAATTTTCTTTGTTGTTTCTCACTGTTTCGCCTAACGGGCCCAATTCCAAATCGTATCCCAATTTAAGAATATGCTCCATAAAACCAATTCTAGCATGAAGAGGTGACATTCCAAATTCATATGCTTCATTAAAACTATCGTCTTGTGTTGGTGGTTGGCTCAATTGACTTGATGTTTTTTGGCATATCGTGCAGCTTGACGAAGACTTTGTTTCGGTTAAAGCTTGTGCAACTTTTCCATCGATCATTGTAAGTGACATTTTAAAGTTAACTTCGATGCACTGGTCATTAAATTCAAATATCACTGGTTGAAGTTCTTTAATTTCATCTCTTATTTTGCCAACTTCTTCAGTTATGACATCTTTAGTTTCTTTTTTGTAAGCAAACTTTATTGGTCTACAAAATTTTGTTGACGAGGGAATTTCATTCTTCCATACATCTATCTCTGCAGCTCTACTAGTTGACGGCTCTGAACCAATATAAGTTTTTGTTAAACGTAATGGAACGAAAGAAATCTTCAATAAATTGGCATATGATGAATTTTTCTCATTACATTGTTTGTATTGTTTCTGGCCAGAGGACCCATCACATCCCCATTTAGAAAATAAAGTCATGCTGCAATTTTTAAACTTCTTTAAATAGTCAGCATCAAATGTCTTTAATAATCGTTCTGCAGTGTGTTCAAGAAGATCCTGCAATTTTATTTCTGCTGAACTTGAAGTTACACTAATAGCAGTTGGTGAAGGTAAGCAATCTTTTTTGGCAGAAACTATATCTCGATATAATGGAAAAATTCAACAATTTGAATTTAGCCATTTTTTAAACAATAATGAAGAAAAAAATGAATGCATGGATTAATAAACTATTGCTCGAAGTTTCAACATGATCTTTTTTACCTCTTTGAAACATAATATAACAGGTACTTGGTTTTACCAGTTATTTCCATTGGTTTTAAATTTATTTGCAATTTTCAGGTATTTAAGTTATGTAATATTAGATGGCAATAAAATCATTTTTTACCTTTTCCAAATGAATTGCCAGATACCACATAATTTGAGAGTTCTATTGTCATTTTTGTCAAAATTTTGATACACCCTTCTATGTGGACTAGGTCCAAATATGGGCTAACTTCTCCTAATTTCAACAGAATTATTTTTTGGTTCAATAAGAACTCTTGTACAAAATTTCATCAAAATATATGCATAATAGCCACTTTCACATACAAATAACTTCTCAAAAAATATGACGTGCATTTGTACCGAATATCTTACCTTTGGTCAGAAAAATTGCTGTAGCTCAAAAAGTGCAGTCCCGATGTATGGACATGTATATATAGGAATGTAGGGGAGAGTTAGGACTACAAAATAGTAAATTTGTGTTTTGACTCAGCTTGACTCACAGGAGTTGTGCTCTATGAAGTAGGAAATTTCCGAGAAATTTGACCTTTTTAAAAAAAAATATTTAAATTGTTCTGAAAACAGTAGAGCTTCAATTTCTTTTACCAGTAATAGGAAATAAGTTAAGTTACAACACAAAATTTATTTCGTCCAAAATTCTTGAAAAACAAAAAAGTTATGATCATTTAAACTTTAAAAATTAACTAAAAATATCATAAATTTACTAAATTCTGAAAAAGCCCATTTTGGACTACCCTGTTCTCAGTAAAATAGTTGAAATAGAGTTCTAATGTTTTGGCTCCCGAGGTTTACGACTGTCATATGAGTCTAATAACTTTAAAATCGGAAAACAAAAACCAAAAGGAGTTTTGGCCGCTATCTCAAAATATTGACCACAGTGCAGCGGTCGGATGCACTAAATAATTATTTTACACATTTTTATCAAATTTATACATATGTATATGTATATGATTTTTTTAAACAAATATTGTTATTTTGATTTTATTTCTAAAACTGTCAAATAGTTTTAACAAACATACTTAGTTTTATTATTTTCGATATAACCGAATTTTCAACTTAAAATAAATGAAAATATTAACTGCAACGGAAAATCAGTATTTATATTCAGATTTTTTTTAGAAATGAATGTTGGAATCAGTAGAAAAATAAAATGCTTTGAGTTTTAAATGTTTATTCAGTTAAAAATAACTGTACGGAATACTTTTTAAATAAACTACAATCAGTTACTGTAAAAATATTTTGAGTGAACAAATATAATTTGTGATTTTAATGATAATAAAATAAAATTAAATACAAAACAAACAAAAAGTGAACCGTGTTTTTTATAATTAAGGTGGTTTTCCTTAAACATTTTGGTCCATTTGAACCGGATTTTCGTTTTGTTAAATTTAAAATTAAATTTTTTTAATATTAACAATTAAAGCAATCTTAAACAATTGGTCCAATCGAACCGGATTGGTTTTGTGAAATTTTATAACATTAAAATGTTAAATATGTATTAACAAATAAATATTAACATTAATAAAGTGATTCAAAAATAAAAAACTTCAACAAAATAAGTTGCAGTTGTGAAAGAACAACTGCTATGAATATTAACAGCAGCAACAACAAAAAAGACCCAAGCGTTTGAAAAATAGACCCAACAACAAAACAGTAAGTAGAAAAACATTCAAATATTTAAAGAAAGACAAACAAAAATGAAACACAAACAAAAGCAGTTTTAAAAAGAGTTACCATCCATCCAATAATTTTAAACTAAACTTTAAAAAAATAAAACACCCTCAAATAATTAATTGGAATTTAAATTAATAAAAGTTTTCGACACTACTTGTTGTTAAATCGATAGCACGGACTTTTCTCGAAAGAAATTTTGTTTAATCTCGTTTTTGATCCACAAAAAAAACGGCTCATGTAAAATTTGTAAATTGTACAAATGACCTTTTTGACTTTCAAACCAGTTATTCAAAAGCCAGTTCTGGAGACAAAATTCATTCATTAGAAGAAATTCGTGTTGAACTCGATTCAATAGTTCTGTTTTTGGCGTTGATAAGTGCGGACGCGAATAATTATTTTAGCTCGCATTAACAAAAACCAAAACATACATTGTGTGAATAATTTCAAACAAAAACAAAAAAAAAAAACAAACCTGTTTTAATACAACAACAAAGTTGTCTGTAATTTTTTTATTTCTTTCTTTCTCTTTATTTTTTACAACGGCATATTGAATTGCTACTTTAAAAATAACACAAAAACAATAAGGGCTAATGAGCCTCTTTAATTTAAGCAACAAAAATGTTGACAATGTCGAATTAAATAAAAACAAAAAAACAGAAAATAATTTGTGTGTAAATTCTACGCAAGTTATACGTGCCCAATCTTGTTCGTCGCTTTTGCTAAGCGATGACAATAATATAACTACAAACAAGTCGCCTTCTGAACACAGTGTTACCAACAGTAATATGGATAGTGCAGAAAAACCTAAGACGCAAGTGGGAATGGACAGATATATAACTGTATTGAAAAGAGGTCGAAGCCCTAAATCTTCGCAGATTGCACCAATGTCGAAAGTACTTAAAGATAAGGAGGCTAACGGAATAAGTTCCCAAAATCGTTTTGCTATTTTAGATAGCGAAACAAGTGAGCAAAAAATGGCACCGAAGTCGTTTAAACCACCACCAATTTTTTTAAGGGAAAAAAATTCGAATGAATTAATAAATAAGTTAATTTCAGTTATCGGGGAAAATTCATTCTATGTAATTCCAATCAAGCGTGGTAACATTGATGAAACTAAAATTCATTTTATAGACGAAAGTAGTTATCGTAAAGCAGTAAAGGAGTTTGAAAGCTGCAATAAGAACTTTTATACCTATCAGCTAAAGAGTAGCAAAGGCCTACAGGTAGTCATCAAAGGTGTTGACTCATATGTTAATCCAGTGGAAATAAAAGCTGGCCTCCAAAAAGCAGGATTTAAGGTTAAAAGCGTTGACAATCTCAGAAATCGAGAGCGTGTCCCTCAACCTCTATTTCGCGTTGAACTGGAACCTGGGGATATTAGATTAAAGGAGAACGAAACGCATCCCATTTATAATCTAAAATATCTGTTACACCGCAGGATAAGTGTAGAGGAACCACATAAGCGGTCAGGACCCGTTCAGTGTTTAAATTGCCAAGAATACGGCCATACAAGGGCTTACTGCAAGTTGCCTCCGGTTTTCGTTGTGTGTGGAGAGCTTCATTGTTCCGCCCAATGCGACAAACCAAAGGATGACTCGAAGGTTAAAAAATTTAGCAATTGCGGTGGAAATCACACTGCTAACTACAGAGGCTGTCCAGTTTTTTCTGAGGTAAGGAAGTCAACTCAAAAATTAAGTACTCCTGCTAGGCAGCCACAATATCAAGCAAATGCTCATTACCCTCAGTTAGCTCAACCCACAACCAAACATGTTTCATACGCGGATATGTTAAAATCCAATCATATTTCAGCACACAAAGCGACACCTACAACCAATTCTACCACAAATATGCATCCAGGAGCTAAAGAACAAACACCATCTGGTAACTACAATCGTCTCGAAGCAAGTATCGAGACATTAGTGCATTCGTTAAACAGTTTTATGAGCTCTATGAGCAGCATGATGCAAGAAATGGTTCGCATGCAATCTATGATGTAGCAGGCGGTACTTAACAAACCATGAACTGAACCACCGTGGCAGAGCATGTGGTGGTTCAGCAATACTAATAAGGGCTCGAATTAAACATCATTTACTGTGTGACTTTTGTGAGGACTACCTTCAAGCAACAACCATCTGTATTGAAGAATGTCATCAAAACTTTATTATTTCTTCGATTTATTCACCTCCTAGATTTCAAATATCAGAGAGTCAATATATCGACTTTTACAAATCACTAGGTCCCTGTTTCATAGCATCAGGCGACTACAACGCTAAACATACGTTATGGGGATCACGCCTAATAACTCCAAAAGGTCGTGTTTTGTTTGATACAATTTCAAAAATGCGTCTGAATGTGATATCAAGTGGACAACCCACCTATTGGCCTACTGATCGACAAAAAATACCTGATGTTCTTGATTTTGAGGTGACTAAAGGTATTTCGAGAGAAATGATTAAGGTTGAAGCGTCACTCGAATTATCCTCAGATCATTTACCCACTATTGTCTATATATGGAATCAGCAAAATATCGTGTCGCCAACAACTTGCACAAGCATTAATTGGTTGAAATATAGAAAGTATCTCAGTACTCATTGTTCGGAAAACATACCGCTAAGAACACCAGAAGATGTGGACCAGAGTCTAATTTATTTTGATCAAAACCTTAAATCAGCTGCCCAAAATGCGACAGAAACAAGACAACCAGCTAGATACAATCAAATTTATTTTGTAGACGTCGAGCGGCTCTTAGCTGAAAAAGAAAAATTAGAAGAGAGTGGCAAGCACACAGATCTCCTCAACTCAAATCTAGACTTAAAGATTGCACGAAACGGCTAAGACAGCTGCTAGAATCTCGAAGAGTAGCATCTCTGAAAAATTACTTGGAAGACCTCGACGCAACTGCACAATCAGATTATTCATTATGGCGTGCATGTAGGAACCTTAAAAGACCGGTCGTACGTAAGCCTCCCTTGCGAACTTCTTGTGGAAACTGGGCAAGGAATGATACCGAAAAAGGCAATTTGTTTGTTGAACATTTGAAGAAGGTTTTCACCCCAAATGTATGTACTGATATAGCTGAGTTGCCATCAGTAGAGACTAGTAACGTAGTACCCCTAAGATTTGAATTTAGCGATATTGAAAGGGCAATAGCGGATTTAAACACCAAAAAAGCCCCTGGCGTTGATAAAACAAGTAACAAGATGTTAGTTGAGTTACCCCGTATAGGTCGCAGAATTATTCTGTTTGTTTTTAATGCCATCTTACGTCTTGCGTACTTCCCCACAGAGTGGAAGGTGTCTTTGATAACTATGAGTCCTAAACCAGGAAAAGACCACACAAAAGTAGAATCATACAGACCTACAAGCCTTTTATCAAACGTGTCAAAGTTGTTTGAGAGAATATTAATAACTAAGCTGAATCCAATTCTTAGCGCGAAAGGATGCATTCCGAACCATCAATTCGGCTTCAGAAAACAACATAGTACGATCCAACAAACACACACATTAGTAAATGTAATTAAAACGACCTTTGAAGAAAAAAATACTGTTCTGCGCTCTTTATCGACGTTTCTCAAGCATTCGATAAGGCACGAAGGCCTAATATTTAAGCTAAAGCTGAACTTGCCCGAAAACTTGTATAAGCTTTTAAAAGATTATTTAACGAATCGCAAGTTTTTACTAAAAGAAGGTGACTTTTTAAGCTCGCCACAGCTCATTGAAGCCGGAGTTCCCCAAGGTAGTATTTTGGGACCAATTTTATATTTACTGTACACATCGGATATGCCAATTAGCACCCTAGTCCACACATCAACTTTTGCAGATGACACAGCTTTCTTAAGTATTCATGAAAGTGCCCAAGAAGCATCACAAATTTTACAAGACCACATACTCAATTTGGAAAAATGGCTAGAAAAATGGAGAATAAAAGTGAATGAACAAAAATGCACTCACATAACTTTCACACTGCGTAGGGACTAATGCCCTCCTATTCGCATAAATAACCAAATGATACCACAGCTTTCAGACGTTAAATACCTGGGTATACATCTCGACCGGCGCCTTACTTGGAAAAGCCACATTGAATTCAAGTTAACACAAATGAAACTAAAAGTAGTACAACTAAATTGGCTTATTGGTAGAAACTCCACCCTGAGCTTAGATTGTAAACTTCTACTGTACAAGTCGGTCCTCAAACCAATTTGGTGCTATGGGATTCAGTTATGGGGCACTGCCTCAGCTAGCAATGTAGAAAAAATTCAAAGGCGCCAAAATAAGATTTTACGTATTATTACATCTGCTCCCTGGTATATAAAAAATTCAAACATCCACAAAGACCTAAACATGCTATCAGTTAAAGCAGAAATAGCGAAACATGCAGTCACATATCTAAAGAGGCTTGAATCTCATCCAAACCTTTTGGCGCGTAACATGCTGAATGAACCTGGTTACATTCGACTAAAAAGAAGAGACACTGCTTTTCTTGGCCGTACATTAGAGGGATGACCCGCAAATGATTCCAAAATCCGTGAAACAAACATTATTTTTGTCTAGCACTGGCTGGACCTAAAAAGATTATTTTATTTTAGACTTAAGATACGAGTAATTATTGTTAGTTCAAAAATATTGAAGATACAATAAATAAATTATGAAAACAAAAAAAAAATCTGGAGTCAAGTGAAGAGGGCCTACGAACAAGAAATCAACGAAAAACCTATCGATAAACAGAAACCTTGTTACAGATATAAAAAAAGCTTTCTCTGCTTACAAAACGTCTTCAGTGTTAGTAATGGCTGAAATCCAAGCGTTAAAAACCCCTACTCAAGAAAGAATGAAACAAATTACATCCATCCATTACACCCATTAAAATCTTGTCCTAAATTTTTGGAAAAACCCGTACATGATCGAGTAAGAGTCACAAATTCTTGTTACAATTGTTTGTCAGTATACCACGGTGTCAAGGAGTGTAAAAGTAAGTTCAGCTGTAGATTGTGCAAGCAAAAGTATAACTAATTGTTGCACAAGTCAAACACGGCCCAGTCTAATAGCACAGCTAATAGTAGTGCTGATGAGCACATAAGTAAAAGTGTCCCAGTAAGAAACAACTTAATACAGTACACTTACCAAATCACACATTCCACAATATACGTCCTTGACCCTACAAGAAGATAATCAATCCTCATCAAATTTACAAGATAGAGAAACTTTTTTATTCACTGCTTTAGTTCACATCGAAACAAGAGGTCAACGATTTCAGGAGAGAGCTATCATCGACCCTGGTTCACAATCAACATTCATATCGGAAAAATTGAAGAACCGATTAAACTTACCCGCTAAATCAAATTTAGTACACGTTTCAGGTTTGAGTCAAACAGGATCAAAAACTTCAACCATAGCCTGCTTGTTTAACTTTTGTTCCCGTGTGGACCCTAGTTTTAAATTAGAAGTCTGGGCGCCGCTCCTTAGGACCCTTCATTCTAATTTACCACCGCAAATGTTAGACTTGAGCTAGTCAGTGAGGCTGCTAAATTTGAAATTGGAGACCCTCACTTTAATCAAAACCGACCCATCGACCTGCTATTAGGCCTTGACTTACGTGCGAGCATATATTGCATGGAAACACCGATGCGGTCCATTGGATCCCTTTTGGCACAAAAAACAGCATTTGGCTTGATTGCGGGGTGACCAATTTCGAAAACAACTCAACCAAAAACAACACCGATGCGGTCTATTGGATCCCTTTTGGCACAAAAAAAAGCATTTGGCTTGATTGTGGGGGACCAAATTCGAAAACGACTCAACAAAAAACCACAATTTTACTACTTAACACGTCGTCCCTCGACAAAATCCTTACACACTTTTCGGAGGTGGAGGAAACCCTTTCAAAGATTTTGAGGTCAAACGAGGACACAATTTGAGAAAACAATTTTAAAGCCACGACGCTTAGAAATCAAACGGGAAGGTATATTGTTACCCTACCCTAGTCATGGCCCAGTTTTTGAAAATGGAGCGCATACTAAGCCAGAAATCCGATCTCAAAAAACAATGCGCCGGGGTCATGTTAGAATATTTAGAGTTGGATCTCCCCCTGGATATAAATATGGCACCAAATTATTACCTGCCGCATCACCTGCCCCACTGACTGAAAACGAAGCTTAGAGTAGTTTTAAACGCCTCCAGTCCGACGTCAAACAATTTATATCCTGGACCCATTTTTCAGCATGATCTTGTTCTTCTGTGTCTACACAGCCGACATAACAAAAATGTGTCGCCAAATACTTATTGACTCAACTCAAACATAATATTGTTTCGTAACTTACCCAACGACCCTATTGAGGATTACAAACTCCTAACTGTTACGTTCGGAGTAATTTCTATACCGTTTCTGGCCATAAGAACACTGCTTCAACTAAATGAAGATGTAAAAGACACTAATCCCCCGCCATCAAAAATTTTGAAACAAATTATGTATGTTGATTATGTGTTAGCAGGTGGCCATACTTTAAACAACTGTACCCCAAATGTACTTGAAGCCCACAATCTTTGATGGCTTGGACCCACGTGGCTGAAATTGCCTAAAAGACAATGGCGCACACCAATTACGACCGATGATACAAATCTAGAAGCAAAACCAACAAACACGTCAACCACATCTAAATATCTATTAAATCGTTTTTAAAATTTATCTAATGCTTATTGGAAAAATACTGGTGCAAATAGGACTTAACTTCGAACATCGTCACCAGAAATTATATCAGAAGAAATTGAATCTGTCAATCAGCCCCTCATAAAATATACCCAGAGAAACTTCTTTCCAAACGAGTACAGACAGGTGGAATTAAAACAAAATACCTCTCAACATAGCAGCCTATTGACGCAGAACTCTTTTATGGATCGTAAAGAGGTAAGAGCAAATAAACGTCTCGTTCAGTCACCATCGTAGTCTTGTAGTCGAATTTACGCACAAAATTACACTACATGGAGGGAACCAACTTAGGATACAAATTTTATGCGCCGAATATTGGATATTTTAAATAAGAAACTTATCAAAGATCGTGATCCATAATTGCAAAACATGTGTTTTGTACATAAAACACACACAAAATCAGATTATGGTTTCTTTACAGCCAGAACGCTCAACTCTGTCAATCTTCATGTGGTTTGCCACAAAAGCTCTACATTTAGAAGCAGCAAATGATTTGCCGACCCAAGCATTCTTGGCAGCATTCTCCCGCTTCATTGGAAGGCGAAGATATCCAGCGCTCATTTACTCAGATATTGGGACAAATTTCGTCGGCGCTGCAGAACTCAAGAAAAAAGAACGACTAGAATTTATGCAAACTCTTTATAGACAAATAAACCCAACATTATAGCCATCAAAACATCGTATGGAAACATATACCTCCTGGTACGAAAAATAATGTTCAAAATAAAATTCACCTTTAAAGAGCTGTCTGTAACTTTCGCCAGAATAAAATCATGCCTGAATTATAGACCCTTAAGTCCTGCTAGCGATGACCCAAATAATCTTGACCTATTGACTCCTGGACACTTCGTGATGTAAGCAGCGAAAACCTGACTCTCAACAATCGTTGGAAACAACAAGATCAACTATCATTTATTTTTCCAAAGATGAAAATCCGAATATCTAGCCGAACTACTTCGCAGATATAAATGGAAGGTTCCACAAGTCAACGTCAACGATTTAGTCGTTATAAAAAACAACAATTTGCCGTTAATGAATGGAAATAGGCCGAATTAGCAAAACCGATAGCAACTGTAGAGTTGTCGACATTCAAACAAAAAATGAGCTCATCACCAGGCCCACAAATATCGTTATGCCAATACAAAATTAAAAATTTTACATTTTTTATTAATCAACCATATTTTTAATTATAGTCATGTCAGCCAGCATTACCGTCGCCAATTATTCAACCTCAACTTTTCCTGATGTTTTATTATCATCACCAACAACAACTCGCCACAAATAAAGAAGAAATATGTATGTCTATTGATCTCCACTGAGTCATGCGAGCCGGATTGTTCAGAGATGAACCTCTTTTTTTACCCATCACTGTACATTAAATTCTTAACATTCCTTTATTTTTTGCAATAGTAATATTTTACACAAACAATTCCTTTACCGCTAATTTGTACTCTCTTTTGTCTTTAAAGTTTATAAAACTTTAACTTCTTTTCTTATTAATTGTAAGAATCATTGTATCGTTGATCGTGAAACTAGAAAGTAAAATTTGGAACATTAAAATATAACTAAATTTAAACCAAAACTAAATAGTGAAAACATACATAAGTATAAAAAAAGTTTTTAAACTTTTCTAAATGTAAAACAAAAGAAATTTGTGACTTAATGAAAATTAAATACAAAACAAATAAAAAGTGAACCGTGTTTTTTATAATTAAGGAAAACCACCCTTAAATAATCACTTTTCTCCCATTTACCTACACTCTAAAATATTATTCCAAATTTAGCATATGGTTACATAAGCCCTTAGAACAGAGGGAGTTCAGATTCTTAATTCAATTATAAACACCAATTCTGATGAATTTTCCGGTATAGATCAGGTAATAAATCAGGAACATAGGGCAAACATAGGTGATCTGGATAAGATTCCAGATATTGTCAAAAGCTTGAGAGTTTTCGGGAAATAATATGGAATTTATATCATGGAAAAAAAGTGTGGAGAGAAATCTCCAAATTTACGAACCAATTAAAGGTACTGCCAAATATTACAGGATTATAAGTGTCATACGGAATAAAATAGTGGGACAAGCAGACAATGTTCTGGAATCATACAATACACCACTGAACTGAGATTATATCTCACGCTGCCTTGTTACCCACTACGCGGACAAAGGATATGTTTCATCCCTGGAATATCAACTAACTTCACTCGTACAAGGAAGACAAAGCATTCAGGAATTCTATCACGAAGCCTATGGATGTCTTTCACTGATTCTTAACAAATTGTCTTCGTTAGAAATAGGAAATGAAGCTATCAACGTCCTTACCAAAACCTACCGCGAGAAAGCACTCGACACATTTGCTAGGGAATTGAATGGCGATATGCCGACACTCCTGGCTATAAAAGAACCGCGAGATTTGCTGCAAGCACTCGCTTTGTGTCAAAAATTAGACAACGCGTTCAAGTGCAAAAAAATACGTAACTCCACCACAACTTCCACCATACCAGGCTAGGTTCGACCAACGAAATCACCTCTAAAAATACAGCGAAATTTCCATACTCTGGCAGAACAAGAAAAATACGATCTTGCCGAAATGGAAATGAAGATAAAAATCACCATGAAACCTTGCAAGAATATATGAACGGCTTTTCGGAATATCAAGAAGAAAACCTTGAAAACCCTGAAGAAAGTTTTACAGATGTTCATTTTTTAGACTAAACCAATCCTCGTTACCCTACCCGGAAGAAAGTTTTACAGATGTTAATTTTTTAGACTAAACCAATCCTCGTTACCCTATATTAATTGTAGCACTAACGACGGAAATTTTCTAAAAATTCTTCTAGACACAGGTTCGAATAAAAATTACATTCAACCAAATTTAGCAAATAATACTATTGAAAATGAAAATCCATTTTATGCTAATTCAATAGGAGGTTCTATCAAAGTAAGTCACCATGTCGTTGCACATCTTTTTGGAAACAATGAAATTCCTATAAAATTTTTCATACTCCCAACTCTAAAATCTTTTCACACCATATTAGGGAACGAGAGTTTAAAGCAGCTTTCCGCAATAATATACATAGATCGCAGTTTGATGGTTATAAGAGGCGGAAAAAATAAAAATAAACCAAGACTTTTCTAGTGATGTTAACACAATTGAAGTTAGAACCCTACATATGACTACAGATCAGAAAGATGCTTCAACTAAATGAAGATGTAAAAGACACTAATCCCCCGCCATCAAAAATTTTGAAACAAATTATGTATGTTGATTATGTGTTAGCAGGTGGCCATACTTTAAACAACTGTACCCCAAATGTACTTGAAGCCCACAATCTTTGATGGCTTGGACCCACGTGGCTGAAATTGCCTAAAAGACAATGGCGCACACCAATTACGACCGATGATACAAATCTAGAAGCAAAACCAACAAACACGTCAACCACATCTAAATATCTATTAAATCGTTTTTAAAATTTATCTAATGCTTATTGGAAAAATACTGGTGCAAATAGGACTTAACTTCGAACATCGTCACCAGAAATTATATCAGAAGAAATTGAATCTGTCAATCAGCCCCTCATAAAATATACCCAGAGAAACTTCTTTCCAAACGAGTACAGACAGGTGGAATTAAAACAAAATACCTCTCAACATAGCAGCCTATTGACGCAGAACTCTTTTATGGATCGTAAAGAGGTAAGAGCAAATAAACGTCTCGTTCAGTCACCATCGTAGTCTTGTAGTCGAATTTACGCACAAAATTACACTACATGGAGGGAACCAACTTAGGATACAAATTTTATGCGCCGAATATTGGATATTTTAAATAAGAAACTTATCAAAGATCGTGATCCATAATTGCAAAACATGTGTTTTGTACATAAAACACACACAAAATCAGATTATGGTTTCTTTACAGCCAGAACGCTCAACTCTGTCAATCTTCATGTGGTTTGCCACAAAAGCTCTACATTTAGAAGCAGCAAATGATTTGCCGACCCAAGCATTCTTGGCAGCATTCTCCCGCTTCATTGGAAGGCGAAGATATCCAGCGCTCATTTACTCAGATATTGGGACAAATTTCGTCGGCGCTGCAGAACTCAAGAAAAAAGAACGACTAGAATTTATGCAAACTCTTTATAGACAAATAAACCCAACATTATAGCCATCAAAACATCGTATGGAAACATATACCTCCTGGTACGAAAAATAATGTTCAAAATAAAATTCACCTTTAAAGAGCTGTCTGTAACTTTCGCCAGAATAAAATCATGCCTGAATTATAGACCCTTAAGTCCTGCTAGCGATGACCCAAATAATCTTGACCTATTGACTCCTGGACACTTCGTGATGTAAGCAGCGAAAACCTGACTCTCAACAATCGTTGGAAACAACAAGATCAACTATCATTTATTTTTCCAAAGATGAAAATCCGAATATCTAGCCGAACTACTTCGCAGATATAAATGGAAGGTTCCACAAGTCAACGTCAACGATTTAGTCGTTATAAAAAACAACAATTTGCCGTTAATGAATGGAAATAGGCCGAATTAGCAAAACCGATAGCAACTGTAGAGTTGTCGACATTCAAACAAAAAATGAGCTCATCACCAGGCCCACAAATATCGTTATGCCAATACAAAATTAAAAATTTTACATTTTTTATTAATCAACCATATTTTTAATTATAGTCATGTCAGCCAGCATTACCGTCGCCAATTATTCAACCTCAACTTTTCCTGATGTTTTATTATCATCACCAACAACAACTCGCCACAAATAAAGAAGAAATATGTATGTCTATTGATCTCCACTGAGTCATGCGAGCCGGATTGTTCAGAGATGAACCTCTTTTTTTACCCATCACTGTACATTAAATTCTTAACATTCCTTTATTTTTTGCAATAGTAATATTTTACACAAACAATTCCTTTACCGCTAATTTGTACTCTCTTTTGTCTTTAAAGTTTATAAAACTTTAACTTCTTTTCTTATTAATTGTAAGAATCATTGTATCGTTGATCGTGAAACTAGAAAGTAAAATTTGGAACATTAAAATATAACTAAATTTAAACCAAAACTAAATAGTGAAAACATACATAAGTATAAAAAAAGTTTTTAAACTTTTCTAAATGTAAAACAAAAGAAATTTGTGACTTAATGAAAATTAAATACAAAACAAATAAAAAGTGAACCGTGTTTTTTATAATTAAGGAAAACCACCCTTAAATAATCACTTTTCTCCCATTTACCTACACTCTAAAATATTATTCCAAATTTAGCATATGGTTACATAAGCCCTTAGAACAGAGGGAGTTCAGATTCTTAATTCAATTATAAACACCAATTCTGATGAATTTTCCGGTATAGATCAGGTAATAAATCAGGAACATAGGGCAAACATAGGTGATCTGGATAAGATTCCAGATATTGTCAAAAGCTTGAGAGTTTTCGGGAAATAATATGGAATTTATATCATGGAAAAAAAGTGTGGAGAGAAATCTCCAAATTTACGAACCAATTAAAGGTACTGCCAAATATTACAGGATTATAAGTGTCATACGGAATAAAATAGTGGGACAAGCAGACAATGTTCTGGAATCATACAATACACCACTGAACTGAGATTATATCTCACGCTGCCTTGTTACCCACTACGCGGACAAAGGATATGTTTCATCCCTGGAATATCAACTAACTTCACTCGTACAAGGAAGACAAAGCATTCAGGAATTCTATCACGAAGCCTATGGATGTCTTTCACTGATTCTTAACAAATTGTCTTCGTTAGAAATAGGAAATGAAGCTATCAACGTCCTTACCAAAACCTACCGCGAGAAAGCACTCGACACATTTGCTAGGGAATTGAATGGCGATATGCCGACACTCCTGGCTATAAAAGAACCGCGAGATTTGCTGCAAGCACTCGCTTTGTGTCAAAAATTAGACAACGCGTTCAAGTGCAAAAAAATACGTAACTCCACCACAACTTCCACCATACCAGGCTAGGTTCGACCAACGAAATCACCTCTAAAAATACAGCGAAATTTCCATACTCTGGCAGAACAAGAAAAATACGATCTTGCCGAAATGGAAATGAAGATAAAAATCACCATGAAACCTTGCAAGAATATATGAACGGCTTTTCGGAATATCAAGAAGAAAACCTTGAAAACCCTGAAGAAAGTTTTACAGATGTTCATTTTTTAGACTAAACCAATCCTCGTTACCCTACCCGGAAGAAAGTTTTACAGATGTTAATTTTTTAGACTAAACCAATCCTCGTTACCCTATATTAATTGTAGCACTAACGACGGAAATTTTCTAAAAATTCTTCTAGACACAGGTTCGAATAAAAATTACATTCAACCAAATTTAGCAAATAATACTATTGAAAATGAAAATCCATTTTATGCTAATTCAATAGGAGGTTCTATCAAAGTAAGTCACCATGTCGTTGCACATCTTTTTGGAAACAATGAAATTCCTATAAAATTTTTCACACTCCCAACTCTAAAATCTTTTCACACCATATTAGGGAACGAGAGTTTAAAGCAGCTTTCCGCAATAATATACATAGATCGCAGTTTGATGGTTATAAGAGGCGGAAAAAATAAAAATAAACCAAGACTTTTCTAGTGATGTTAACACAATTGAAGTTAGAACCCTACATATGACTACAGATCAGAAAGATGCCATCGGAAAATTAACTGCCAAATACCCAAAATTATTTCTAGACCAAGTGAAAAAATTGACCTATACAACAATGGTGGAAGGCGAAATCAGAACAACTTTAGACAAAGCTTCACTAAAGGAAGAAGTAGAAAAGCAGATTATCGAACTACTTTCAAACGGTATAATCAGACCATCTAGATCACGATACAACGCACCTGTTTGGATAGTGCCTAAAAAATTAGATGCTTCTGGAAAAAAAAATTTCGGATGATAGTGGATTATCGTAAACTTAACAAAATAACAATAGCAGATAGATATCCCATTAACAAAATAACTGATATCTTGATGCAGTTAGGTAATTAAAAATGGTTTTCGGTTATAGATCTCAAAAGTGGATTCCATCAGATCCCAATGAGAGCAGGATATCGAATAGACTGCATTTTCGGTAAATAATGGCGAATATGAGTTCACGAGACTCCCCTTGGATTAAAGAACGCACCCGCAATTTTTCAGAGAACACTGGACGACATTCTCCGCCAGCATATTGGAAAAATATGTTTCGTGTATGTAGACGATATACTAATTTTCAGCGAAACCGAGAAAGAACATTTCGAAAACGTTGAGACAATTTTCCGAACACTAAAGAGCGCAAATATGAAGGTACAGCTCGATAATAGCAAGTTCATAAAAAAGAAGTCGAGTTTCTGGGGTTCATTATCTCATGTGATGGCATCAAAACAAATCCGAAAAAACCCCTGACAGTCCTTTTAAGGGAGGAGGAAGGAAACCTGCCAAAAACTCAATCAGGTTAAAAGTTAATTTCTTTTAATAAACGCAGTAGAAGCCTTTAATAAGCTTAAGAATACCTTAGTCGGCCAGGAAGTTGTACTGGCATATCCCGATTTAAAAAAAGAATTTCAGCTCACTACCGACGCATCGAACTTCGCGTTAGGTGCGGTATTAACACAGGAGGATCATCCAATAGCTTATATTTCCATGACTCTGAGTAAATCCGAAGAGAGTTATGCTACTGATGAGTGAGTGCTCGCTATCATATGGGCCTTAGAGAATTTAAAAAATTACCTCTATGGATCTGCTAAAGTAAAAATAATGACCGACCACCAGCCTCTCACACACGCTCTCAGTAACAAAAATACTAACAGCAAGCTAAAAAGGTGGAAAGTTACCTTAAAGGAATATAACTACGAACTGCAATACAAGCCAGGAAAAACTAACGTCGTGGCTGATGCCCTTTCAAGAGCACCACAAGTGAATTTCTTAACACCCACGCAACACACCGACGAGAGTTCATCCGAAGAATTGATAGCATTTGCCAATATTCCTATAAACGTTTTTAAAAATCAAATATTTTTGCTTACTGATGAAATTCCAACTTATAAATTCGAAATAGTTTTCCCTACCTACCATCGTCATACTATTATCCAAAACATTTACAGTGATGAAGAACTTGTATCTTTGCTCAAAAGATATCTTAACCTATCAGTGATTAACGGCATCACTACCGATGAAAGAACCTTAGGAGGATTACAAAGAGTCTATCCCATTCATTTTAGAAATTACAAGGTGAGATTTTCAAGAGAAGTCGTTACTGATCTGACAAATGAATCTGCACAGGAAAGAGAAATAATAAAGGAACACAAAAGAGCACATAGGAACGCGAAAGAAAATAAATGTCAACTTATTTTCCTATCATGCAAGCTAAAATTAACAGACTAGTTAAACAATGTAGAGTTTGTAAAGAGCAAAAATATGAAAGACATTCAAACAAACCAATACTGAAGGCAACACCGATTCCAGAATATCCCGGCCAAATAGTTCACCTAGATCTCTTCTATATAAACCATAAAATAATACTTACAGGTATTGATAAGTTCTCTAAATATGCTCAGGCGAAAATAGTAGAATCACGTTCTGTAGAAGACATTAAAGAACCTCTTCGACAGCTAATAACTTGATTTGATTTTCCCAAGCAAATTGTTGTTGACAATGATAAATCCTTAGCAGCCACTTCAATAAAATTCATGGTAGAAGATCAATACGGAATAGAAATTTTTAAAGCCCCTCCATATGTAAGTACCACAAACGGACAAGTAGAAAGATTTCATTCTACGCTGAATGAAATCATGCGCTGTATCATAGCAGAAAAGACTTATGATTTAGTTTCAGATTTACGGTATCAGGCATTATATAGATATAATAACTCTTTCCACACTACCACAAATTTCAAACACATAGAAATATTCTTTGGTCATAGAGTAAAAACAGACCTCATACAGTTAGAGCAGTTTAGGAAAGACAATATTAAAAGATTAAAAACAAAACAGGAAACAGATTTAAAGTATCACAATAAGAATAGGAAGCCCTATAAAGATTACGGAGTAGAAGAAGCAATTTTGGGACAATAAATAAGCATCCAAGAAACAAAGCCTCACCGAGGTATAGAAAGGAAATAGTTGCAGAAAATAGACCAGATATAATTATTACGAACAAAAACAAAATAGTACATAAAAGTCCTATTAGAAATTAAAATTTATTATTTTCAGATTTTTCAGCACTTTAAGTGTTGCTGAAGTAGAAATATTAAACTACTAAAACTCACCAGTAATTACATTTGATACAGGACATTCAAAACTACAAATAGGATCCTTTAAATAAGTCCATTCGGTTAACATCTCCGAATATCAAATAGCGCTGCAGGAAATAAATCAAACAATCTATCAGAAGATAAATCCTAAAAATCCCATCCGTCATTTCCTTAATTACGAATTATCCCAATCCCAACTAGCTTTAAATAAGCTTACGTTAAGAAAGAAAAACAAAAGATCAATTGATTTCCTCGGAACTATCTGGAAGTGGATAGCCGGAACACCGGATCATAATGATTTGAAATGGAAAAATTAACGAATTATCTGATAATAATAATAAACAATTTGTAATAAATACAAATGTCATTAATGTTATTAATAAATTAACAGAGAGGACACATCATGTTTCAAAAGTCCTTGCTGATAGCGAATCAGTGCAGAATGCATTAGTAATATGTATACAAGAAAAAATAAATATAATAAAAGAAGAATTAATAAATATAGAACATGCAATTAATTGGTCCAAGGTAGGAATTATAAACTCATTTATACTATCAGAAGATGAAATTAACATTTTAAAAGAAAAAATTGATGAAACTAAACTAGAATATATTAACTTGGAAGAAGCTTTAGAATTTAACGATACAAAAATAGCAAGTAGCTAGACCAATTGATATTTGTTATAGATTTACCAATTACAGATAAAGAGACCTCCGAGTCTAAACTAATAACACCCGTAAAGAAAAATAATATTATATACAAAATTAAATATAATGAAATAATAATAATATGTAAGAAAAATTTATTAGCAGTAAGAAAACCATGTAAAACAACGATATAAAAGTAAGCAACAATAATAACTTGTTAGATATAACTAATGACAAATGTCTGCCTAATCTACTTAAGGGGAAGAAATCACACTGTACTTCCACAAATGGATTCCACATACTAAAAGTTGAAAATGTAATCCCTGGTCTACTGATGTTGAATGAGTTTAATGATAGCATATAAATTAATGGGGAACAACTTAATCTGAGAGGAACATATCTAATTCGATATCAAAATACATCTACAAAGATTGGTAATCAAGAATATAGTCTCACTGAGACAATCCGATACAAACCTTTGCCAGCCATTATACATGCACCATCCATAAGTTCCTATGAAGAGACACTTACTCTACAAAGTTTAGAACAGCTTCACCAACAAATTAGAGGATTTGCTGTCAGCCTTGCATCAATTGCTTTTATAATTTTAATCATAACAACAGCAATAATCTCCAAATATCTAAAAAGTGCTAAATCAACAAAACTAAAAATATCATTTTTAAGTCCGATTGCATTAGAGGCCTTGAGCCGCACAAATTTGCTAATAGCAGATGTTATTACTCAGACCCTCTACGAGCAGCTTTTGGCTATTCAAAAACGATGCACAGTGGTCAATTTCGCGAGATAGCGGTCAAAACTCAATAACTTTTGACCGGATTGGTATTTTTTTACGCAATAGGAGGGACTTTAAGCTTCAATTTGCGTGTTCAAACGTAAAAATCGACTGATAGGAACGTAAGTAATGTGGAGTTTAAAATGCATTTTAATTTTTTGTTGAGTTTTCATGTAAAATAATTGACAACAACCCATCATTTATTATAACGAACCCAGACGTTCGAAATTAATGGCGGAGGAGTTAACAAAAAAAATGTTAACTTTACTTAATTGTATGTATAAACTGCAATATTCAGATTTCCACATAATTTTGCATGTTGTTTTCCGTTCCCATTAAAATTGCTGACACTATGTCTACCAGTAATAATAAGTAAACAGGTGATTTCTCAGTAATTAGGTAAACAAAAATCAACAATTTAATAAATAATGTATCTCTTAGTTTTTAAGTTACAGTTTATAATTAACATTCAATAAAGAAGAGGGTTACTCCTAAATAAAAAAAAAATATATTTTTTTTACGAAACAAAAGTTTCATTAACTCACTCTTATATTAAATAGAATAGACATAATCTAAACCGTCATGTAACCATTGTTACGTTAGAAATTGTCAAAACTTCATATAAAAAACTGTAAAATGGAGTTTTTGTGTGAAGTTGCGACATTGTAACTTTATGAACTCTAATGTTTTAATTCTTTTTTTTTCTTAACTTTTCAGATCAATTATGCTAAAGCTGTTTTCGATGAACGTGAGCTTTCGGTGGATAATTTCTAAATGCCTGCGACAATAGTAACAACATTAAAAAAAACATATTCATGTCAATCACCTATTATTTTTAAGAAGTGTTACCTTAATAAGAATTAAAAGCGGTTGTTTGCGACTTAAAAATGTTTTTGTCATACTTATTTGTTCTGTAAAATGCATAAGCTAGTTTTTAATTTTAAAAACAAATATGAATCAGCGCGTGAGGCGTTTTCTATCCAAAAAAAAAAAAATAATTGTGTATATGTATGAAGGAAACCAAACCGAATAGCGCAACGTCGACGGTTTACAATTGCAAAATATAGTTTTGCAGCGCGCTTTTTTGTTTTATTTTTATAATGTCATTTTAGTTATAAGCTCTCTTCAGTAACTCAAAGTTAGTACTAATTGTTACTGGAAAAATGTTCATTAACTGGAAAAACTAACAACGAGAGAGTAAGACAAGAGAATAAAAATGTGAGAGAAAAAAATTACTTGAAAGTTTTTGCTAGTAAAATTTTTACTAGCAAGAATTAGTCAATCAGCTGTTCAGGGTTTTATTCAGAAAAAATTTTTTTGGAAAAATTTAAAAAAAAATATATTTTTGCAATATTGAAAAAAAAAATATATGTATTTAATAGTTTAAAGAATATAAAAGTAAATACAATTTTGTCGATGTATTGTTTTTCGTTTATTTAGCGAGGATATCTAGCGATAAAAATTCGATTTTCCATTTTAAATTTAGGTTTTCATTTTAGGTCTTTTTGTTTTTAAATAATAAATAGTAAAATCGGGAAGATACATTTATTTTTCCGGTACAATTCTGGTTTTAAAATTGGTATTGTACAGTTTTTAATATATTTTGAATAATACACATATTTATGTGTTTTGGAATATTATTAAGGAAAATATTATGGAAATTACTTTTAAAGAAGAATGTTTATTATCAGTGACTATTGTACCTCAGATACAATTTTCACACCACTAAAACTTCTAAAACATTCCAACAAACGAAAAACACCTGCAGACGGACACACTTACCTAGCTAACAATAAAAGACGAAAATACTAAATTATCAACTGACCTCATATAGCTAGTTTTTGCTAGAAAAGTTACAGAACAGACCTATATTTAGGTATTGTCAAATCACTAGACAAACCTGAAAATAGCGAATCACTCCTATCGCTAAAAAAAACTCTGACATTTTCTATCGTTAATGATTTCAATAACAAATTTACTTTTATTTTACGGTAGAAATATTCACGATAGAAAATTTCGGAGTTTTTTTCATGGTGAATATTTTCAGGTTTGTCTAGTGATTTGTTCTCTAGTTTGTTTTTATTTATTGTGCTCTATTAAACAAGATGAGTTACCATTACTGCGGTGCCTATTATGCAACTTTCGATCTTCGACTGTAGTCAAAAGAGGTGATCGAACGAATTTTCATTTGGTTTTATGGCGCAAATAATGCTACTGTGAATTTAACTCAATTGTATTATTCAAAATAGTACATGTTTATCAGCTGGCACTATAAGTAAATATTGTTTTAAAAATTTATAAACCAAAAATTGAAATAATTATTAATAAAAATTACTACGACGGAATTAAGGATCGATGATTCACCTGATGAAGATGAACGCACGTTGGAACCAATTTCCAATTTAGTTCCTGTGTAATTTCTTCCCATTTTTTTGCCGCTTGAACTTTTGTGAATATTCCTTTTGCCAGCTGTATTTTTTGTTCCTTTAAAGAAATGAGATTTTTCAATTGTTGTTTTGTACTTATAACCTTAGACCTGTATGAAATTAAAATAATTTATACAAAAAACAAAAAATTCACAAATACTTACATCAGTTGAAAAACTGACACAAACCATCGAAAGCAAAATATTGTTCGATTGAAATTTCGTTGTACAACGAATAATATGAATTTGACAATCGATTTTTGATGTGTTAACGAACATCGAAAATCGGATGCAACTAATTCACCGTATTAGTTGCATTTGGGCCGCATTCTTTAAGTGTCAGAGTGTTAATGTTAGGAGCTAGTGCGTTGATTTGAGTTTGGATGTTTCGTTGATAATTTTTAGTAGGACATAACCTATAATAAAAATTATATAAGTTTAGATTCGTATAACAACCAGGGCTATTTTATTTTTAGGCTGTAACGCTAAACAAATTAAAAAAAAAATTTTTGTATTGAGTACGAAATTTTACTTAAAGTCACTTCTGAACTTAACTTAATAATTAAAAACTTTAGTGCCATTAAATGTGTGACATTTTTACACCTTACATAATTTTAGTATTAAATTTCTTTTTAATCGGTGGGTGTTATTATTCGCAACAAGCACTCCATAAAACTGCCTTTGTTTATTTCATTGTTAAACATATTGTTTTTACTCACGCTTTTACCCTCGGAGACCCATTTAAAAACAAAAGAGCATGCGGAGGTTCGGCAATATTAATAAACGCCCGCCTAAAGCACCATCCACTATGTGATTTCTGTGCAGATTATATGAAAGCAACCAACATCTACCTCGAAAACTTTGATCGAAATATATTTATTTCTTCAATTTATTCCCCTCCTAGATTTTCTATATCTGAGAATCAGTACCGAGATTTCTTAAAATTAGTAAGACCTCTTTTTATAGCAGCTTGCGACTATAACGCAAAACACACGTTCTGGGGGTCAAGACTAATTACTCCAAAGGGTCGTGTCTTGTTTGACGCAATTTCATAAATGCACTTATTGGTCTACAGATCCACACAAAATTCCTGATGTTATTAAATTTGGCGTAGTAAAGGGTCTTTTAGGAGATATGATAAAAAATAAATATAAATAAACATCCCAGTGCTCATTGTTCGGAAAACGTACTTCTAAGAATACCAAAAGACACGAATCGTGTCTTACTGATCTTGATAAAAACCTAAAATTAGCTGTTCAAGATGCAACAATAACCCGGAAACCAACAAGATATTATCGAATAATTCTACAGACGTCAAACTGCTCTTGGCAGAAAAGAGAAGAATTCGAAGAGAGTGGAAATAATACAGATCTCCTCAACTCAAAAACTGACGATCACGAAACGGCTAAGAGAGCTACTAGAATCTCGAAGGATTGCTTCACTATAAAGATATTGGGTCATTCCATGTCAAATCAACACAGTGATTTTACTTCACTATCTCAGAACTTGATCGAATTTGATGAGAGGTTCCCCTTACAGAAACTAAGAAAAATACAAAATTTTATTGAAATCCGACGATCGGTTTAGAAATTATAGCTATATAAACTTAAAAAAAAACAATTACGGTACGTGAAATTTTTGAACTGCGATTATGAATCTGCTAAAGATAGAAAGCTGGAAAAGGTGTCATTTTTTTTAGCTTTTTTCGTGCTCTTTTGGATTCAATCATAAAAAGTTTGGGTCAATGAGAAATTTTTTTCATCAAATTCAAAATCAAAATTTTTATTTCAAATTTAACAAAAATCGGAATTTTAAATTTTTTTGAAAAAAGTTATTGTGTTATTGTGTACTTTTTAACAATTTGTTCACAAAGTTTCATGATGGTATTTTAATGGTGGCCGTCTGAAATAATTTTTTTCTAAATTGATACTGTGAAAAGATACCCTTCACTACTTGTTGCCATATTGCAATCCAATGTTTTATTATATTTCACTTAAATACACTCATAACACAGATTGCCTCAGATGTTTTTACACACACAATCTTCATATTAAATAAATATACCATAATGAAATTAAGTCTGGATATTTAGTACAGTCGATTTATTATTCTTGCGATGCTGTAAACATCTCGTTGGCTTGGACTTGGTAAGATCTACCCGTTGCTGTGGTTGGGTTCAATTTGCCTAAAGTATAAGTTGTTGGCATAGCTAGGATGTCCACTTTCCTAGGGTACGTGAAAGATGGCGAGGGCCCTTTTGGGTGTAGAAACGAAACGGTAACTTGCTTTTCAGCTTTATCCTTTCAGTCGACATGTGCCAACCACCACTCTTTGTCATAAACACAATCTACAAAGCCACCAATTTCTTCGAATGGAAGGGATGATGTTTATTTTTTGTATTTCTGAATCATCAGAAAAAGAAAAAATCTTTGTTACTCTACTTTTGTCTAGCGGGATGAAGGCATGCAATTTCTGTGTACCAGAGACAGCTACTGCTTCTTCAAACCTATCTTCATTGATATACTCTTCATTAGTTGTAGGGAAAAACTTGATTGCTGGTAAGTTCTTTTCACCCCACTGAAAGAGCTGGAAGGGCGTTAAAATTTCGTTGTCCAGGAGATTTTGAAGGCTTGGCCTTGGCGGCCAGCCATCAAATTCATCACAAAGTCCCTTTCCGTGCGAAGTAGCATAAAAGTGCCACTCAGCCTCTAATCCATCGAAATCCTCCTTGTGGAGGCATAGGTTCAGAAAATTTTTACGGTTTTTATACTGTGCTGCTTAACCGTCTGAAAAATAGTACACCTTCTTCTTTAAATTTCTTAGGCGATTTCTTAGCCACTGGATTAATTGTTTCTGAAACACATGCACTAGAGCTGTGTTGTGTGTTAGGCAATCTGATATAAACACAGAGCTTAAGTAAGCTAAATCAAGTTTTCAAGTGTCCTAGCCATAGAATTGTTCCAATGGAACCCTTGAGCCTCATCTTGTAGTACAAAAGAATAGTCCTACGGAAAATCACATGTTACCACAGTTTCGTTTTCTTCCAAAGAATTCTTTGTTTCTGAGAAAAACATAGGTTATTGTTTTGCAATAAAATCGTGTTTCACATACATATTACGTGTTTAGTAGCTAAACTACTTTCGTAACTTTGTTTTTAAAATATGATCCCATTGGAATACCATCATGAAATTTGACACATGTATTCTAATCAGTCAATGATATCAGACGTGTGTGCGCATACAAATTTTCGGTGAATTTATTTGTAATAGATCATTAAAATTTTTTATTTATAATAGGTCATTAAAAAAAAATCGTTAAACTTAATTAAAAAAAAAAAAATAAATTGTATGAGTGTTCCCAACAGATGTAATTCGGAGAAAGAGCTTAGCTCCACCCGTAATAGTCTATGGATCCCTGAGGAAGTTTCTTTAAGAAAATCTTTGGAAAATATTCTCTCGACTAGAGACAAAAACCGCCGCCGTTCCTGC
The DNA here is from genome assembly GCA_949628195.1 of Phasia obesa. NCBI lineage: Eukaryota > Metazoa > Arthropoda > Insecta > Diptera > Tachinidae > Phasia > Phasia obesa. The sequence continues at coordinate 101,944,358 of OX451217.1, read as the reverse complement.
TCACTCAACATTGTTGCCTCTTCCGATGAGAAAACTTCTTCTACTTCAATAAACGAAGAAAGACCAAAAAAGCAAGTAGGAATGGATAGGTATATTACCGTTGTTAAGCGTCAAACATCGTAAAGGGCAATATAGCAAACTTGAATGAGGAATCGAAATCTCAACAAGCCAATCCACTCTTCAACAATCTCGAGGTGACATTGCAAACTCTCGTCCAATCTATAAACACTTTTACGGCCTCTATGTCCACCATGATGCAGGAAATGCTGAAAATGCAATCCACTATCTTGCAGGCTATTTTAACAAAAAAATGATTTGTTTAAAAATATGTTTTTGGAATGCGAACGGCCTCCGCCAACATAAAAACGAACTCGATTATTTCCTGAAGGAAAGGCAGATCGATGTAATGATGATTGCAGAAACTCACTTGACGTCTACAAGCTTTTTCAAAATAAATGGCTACGTATTATACGACACTAAAGATCCCCGTGGAAGAGCTTGCGGAGGATCAGCAATTCTCATAAAGAACAGAATAAAACATTATTTACTGAATGACATATGTAAGGATTATCTTCAAGCAACAAATATTTGCATCGAAGTCCTTTCTTGCAAATTTGTTTTATCATCGATTTATTCACCACCTCGATTTTCTATAACGGAAAATCAATATTCTAACTTTTTTAACTCTCTTGGTACTCGATTTTTAGCTGCTGGCGACTTTAACGCCAAACATACATTTTGGGGCTCACGATTAATATCCCCAAAAGGTCGTGTGCTTTTTGACACTATTTCCAAAATGGGCTTAGATGTACTCTCAAGCGGACATCCCACCTACTGGCCGACTGACCGACAAAAGATTCCAGATGTTATTGACTTTGGGGTTGTAAAAAGTCGCCCTGTAGAATGGATGCAAGTGGAGCCATCATTAGATCTGTCTTCAGACCACTCACCTACAATTATTTCAATGCGTTTCCCTTTTGAGATTGGCTCTCCGTTTAGGAGCTTGACTACGTCTGCCACCCGAGTAAGTTGGCTAAAGTATAGAAAGTATTTAAGTACTCATATTACAGAAAATATCGTGTTAAGAACACCTGAAGATATTGATGTGTCTATTGGAAATTTTACCGAGAGTCTCAAACGAGCAGTGCAACATGCTACCACTGAACATGCTGGGTGTAGAAATAGAAATAACAGAACTTATTCTTTAGAAATTGAACACCTTCTGGCAGAAAAAAGAAGAACAAGAAGGGAGTGGCAACTTTACAGGTCTCCTCAGCTGAAAACAAGGCTACGAGAATGCACAAACCAACTAAGGAATTTGCTTGAAACTCAAAGAACGGCTTCACTTAAATCATACTTGGAACGTCTTGATGGTACCCCTCAGTCCGACTATTCGTTATGGAGGGCTTCTAGAGATTTAAAAAGACCAGTTGAACGTAAACCTCCCTTGCGAAATCAGTCTAGTGACTGGGCTAGAAATGATTCCGAAAAGGGAAATTTATTTGTTAATCATTTGAGAAATGTTTTTACTACTACCAACTCAAATCGAGCATCTGAATTGCCGCCAGTTGTTACTAGACCTCCGGTATCTTTAAGACTTAATTTTCGTGATATTGAAAACGCCATTGGTAATCTTAATCTCAAAAAAGCCCCGGGTATGGATAAAATCAGCAATAAAATGCTTTTGGAGTTACCTCGTATAGCTAGAAGAATAATCCTTTTTATTTTTAACGCTATTTTACGCCTTGAGTACTATCCGGCAGAGTGGAAGACATCTATGATTACAATGATCCCTAAGCCAGGGAAGGATCTCACCAAAGTAGAATCATATCGGCCAATTAGCCTACTACTAACAATTTCAAAACTGTTCGAAAAATTGCTAATGAGGAAGTTGTCTCCATTACTGAATGAGATTGAATGTATCCCTTATCATCAATTTGGCTTTAGGGCTAAACATAGCACCATTGAACAAACTCATAGATTAGTAAATGTGATAAGAAGGTCGTTTGAAGACGAAAAATACTGCTCTGCTCTTTTCATTGATGTTTCCCAAGCATTCGATAAAGTGTGGCATGACGGTTTAATGCACAAAATAAAGTTAAACTTGCCTGCAAACACTCATAAGCTTTTGGAAGGTTACATATTTGGCCGCAAATTCATAGTCAAAGAAGGTGATTACATAAGCTCCTCTCAGCCTATCGAAGCAGGAGTTCCCCAAGGTAGCATAATGGGTCCTACCTTATATCTGATTTATGCCGCTGATATGCCAACAGACCTCAAAATTCACACGTCAACTTTTGCGAACGATACTGCATTTGTCAGTGTTCATGAAAACCATCTACAAGCATCACATAATTTACAGGATTATATTTACAAGTTGGAGTCATGGCTAGAGCTTTGGAAAATCAAGGTTAATGAACAAAAATGTTTGCATATCACCTTTACATTGCGTAAAGAAACATGCTCGTCCATCAAAATAAATAATCAAATTATTCCGCAACTCAGCGAAGTCAAATACCTTGGAATTCACCTCGACCGCCGTTTAACATGGAAGTCTCACATAGACGTGAAACATACGCAGATCAAATTAAAAGCAGTGCAACTTAATTGGCTTATCGAGAGAAATTCATGCTTAAAGTTGGATTGCAAACTTTTATTGTATAACGCAGTTTTAAAGCCTATTTGGTGTTACGGGATCCAACTATGGGGTACCGCTTCGGTATCTAATATTGAAAAACTTCAAAGATGTCAAAATAAAATTCTACGAACAATTACTTCAGCTCCGTGGTACGTTAGGAACTCTCGAATCCACAAAGACCTAAGCGTTCCTCTGGTAAAAGACGAATTTTCAAGGTACGCGACAAGGTATGTTCACAAACTGGAATTCCATCCCAACCCACTTGCACGAGACATCCTTAACTTTGGTGGCCATACTCGGCTGAGAAGGAGGGATACCCTTTCATCAATCCGAGCGCTTAATAGATGACTGATAGAAGTGTATCACTTGCAGTACCATAAGTTTTTGTCTAGCACTGGTTAATCTTAAATTTTAATTTTTAATTATAAGATTTGTAGACTTATTGTTAGTTCAAATTTTTTGAAGATACAATAAATAAAATAAAGCTTTAAAAAAAAAAAAAATATCACCAATGACTATCACAAGCATTAATTGGTTGAAATATAGAAAGTATCTTAGTACTCATTGTTCGGAAAACATCCCGCTAAGAACACCTGAAGACGTAGAGCGCAGTCTTATTGATTTTGGCCAAAACCTCAAATCAGCTGCCCAACATTCAACAATAACCCGACAATTACCTAGATACAATCAAATTTATGCTGCAGATATCGAACGGCTCTTGGCTGAAAAAAGAAAAATTCGTAGAGAATGGCAATCACAGAGATCTCCTCAACTCAAAAGCAGACTTAAAGAATGCACGAACCGGCTAAGAGACATGCTGGAATCTCGAAGAGTAGCATCCCTGAAAACCCATTTGGGAGACCTAGACGCAACTTCTCAATCAGATTATTCGTTATGGCGTGCTTGTAGAAACCTTAAAAGGCCAGTCTTACGTAAGCCTCCCTTGCGAACTTCAGCTGGAGGCTGGGCAAGGAGTGATATCGAAAAAGGAAATTTATTTGCTGGACATTTGAAAAAGGTTTTTTCCCCAAATATATCGACCGATATAGTTGAGTTGCCAGTTGTCGAGGCTAGTGCTGCAGTCCCGATAAGATTTGAATTTGGTGATCTTGAAAAGACAATAACGGATTTAAACACCAAAAAAGCCCCTGGCGTTGATAAAACCAGTAACAAGATGTTAATTGAGTTGCCCCGTATAGCTCGCAGAATCGTTCTTTTTATTTTTAATGCCATTTTACGTCTTGAATACTTTCCCACAGAGTGGAAGGTGTCCTTGGTTACCATGATTCCTAAACCAGAAAAAGACCACACAAAAATTGAATCATACAGACCAATAAGCCTTTTGTCAAATATGTCAAAGCTGTTTGATAGGATGTTAATAACTAAGTTAACCCTATTGTAAACGACAAAGGATGTATTCCAAACCATCAATTCGGCTTCAGGAAAAAACATAGTACGATCGAACAAACTCACAGGTTAGTCAATGTTGTTAAGAATACTTTTGAAGAGAGAAAATACTGCTCTGCGCTTTTTATCGACGTTTCTCAAGCATTCGATAAGGTATGGCATGAAGGCCTAATATATAAGCTAAAACTGAATTTGCCCGTAAACCTATATAAACTGCTAGATAGTTATTTAACCAAACGAAAATTTATTGTAAAGGAAGGAGATTTTTTGAGCTCACACCAGTCAATCGAAGCCGGAGTTCCCCAAGGTAGTATACTGGGGCCCTTTTTATACTTATTGTATACTTCAGACTTTGCTGACGACACAGCCTTTTTGAGCATTCACGAAAGACCCGAAGTAGCATCACGATATTTACAAGACCACATATCCAATTTAGAAAAATGGTTGAAGAAATGGAGAATAATAGTTAATGAACAAAAATGTACTCACATAACCTTCACACTGCATAGAGAATCTTGTCCCCTATTCGGATAAATAACCAAATGATACCACAGCTTTCAGACGATAAATACCTGGGTATACATCTTGACCGTCGCCTTACTTGGAAAAGCCACATTGATTTCAAGTTAACGCAAATGAAATTAAAAGCAATACAACTAAATTGGCTTATTGGCAGAAACTCCACCCTGAGCTTAGATTGCAAACTTCTACTGTACAAGTCGATCCTCAAACCAATTTGGTGTTATGGGATTCAGTTATGGGGCACTGCCTCAGCTAGCAATGTAGAAAAAATTCAAAGGCGCCAAAATAAGATACTACGTATGATTATATCTGCTCCCTGGTATATAAAAAATTCGAACATCCACAAAGACCTAAACATGCCATCAGTTAAAGCAGAAATAGCGAAACATTCAGTCACATATCTAAAAAGGCTTGAATCTCAACCAAACCCTTTGGCGCGTAACATGCTGAAGAGATACTGCTTTTCTTGGCCGTACATTATAGGGATGAACCGCAAATAATTGCAAAATCCGTGAAACAAATATTATTTTTGTCTAGCACTGGCTGGACTTAAAAAGTATATTTTATTTTAGACTTAAGATACGAGTAATTATTGTTAGTTCAAAAATATTGAAGATACAACAAATAAATTATGAAAAAAAGAAAAAATTCCGCCTGTTTGTCTGCTTTTCTGTTCTCATCACGTAAAAACGACTAGATGGATTTTAACAAAATTTTCTGAGGAGGTACCTTAGCATCCTGATTCCAATATAGGCAAAAATATGTTATTTTTAAGAGAAAGTGGAGAAAACGCAGTGAAAAACGCAATTTCCGGATTAAAAGTACTGAAATTTTCGGTTTAAAACTGGATTATTATATAAATTAAATAAATAAACCATAACTGAAGCACTATAAAAGTAGGAGTCTTGCAATTGGTGTGGAATACTTTCCAAGAAAAATCTAGCAAAATAATGTCAGGACGCCCACGATGAGGCAAGCACAGCTAGTATTATTCTATTAACATATGCAACTCATTGTGTTTTGTAGATTTTTATTACATATAGAGTATTTTTGGCTTCTCCAAAATTAGGAAAAAGGAACCCTGATGATCTGGCCTGAGCAACCAGTGAAATAATTATACGAACTAGCTCTTTTCCCAAAACAAATAAATTGCATTTTTATTATAAAACGTTATGGATAAATAGCATAATATTAAATAATTATGAAAATTTGAAATTATTCTTAGTCGAACTATTTATGTATTACATGCAATGAAATTTGTAGTCAAGCTTAAGTTCGTTTTTATTCTCTCTAAGAAAGAATTAATTCAATTACAAATTAGGTAATAATATTAAAGAAAAATTAGGAAAATTAAATTTTTGAACATCAGCAGAGCGGAATGCACATTTTCTAGACAGCTACGTCCGTCATCAGCACTCTTCGTATCTATCTACTTAGGGTAGTGTTTAGTTGTAAGCATCATCTAATTAACCAACCAAACTTAGATAAAGGAATACGAGAAAACTTGTATTCAATTATCAATCGTCAGTTGGTGAGAACGAAGTCTACCTCTACCTTAAGCTTCCCACTTGTTGAATATTTTTACTTTAATATTTACCACCTTATGATTGTTGTTCATTCACCCAACCTTCGGTTTAAATAATTATTATTTAAATTCCCAAAAATTGCATAAATATTTGAATTTTAATTTTTTACTTAAACTTTTTTACTTCAACTTGTAAGATTTGAGCACTTATTGTTAGTTCATATAATTTGAAGATACGATAAATAAATAATATGAAAAAAGTGAAAAAAGAGAATCGACGCACAGTGGTTCAGAAACGTTTTTCATTGGCCAAAACTCTGTAACTTTTTAACTAATAAAGATTTTTTAGTAGTTCTTTTTTTAGTCAATAGACAACATCTTAAGCTTTTACCGAGTTTAGGCCTTATTAAAATCGGTGCAGCGGTTGCTGAGAAATTCAAGCCTAAAATCGAACTTTCGATTTGCTTTTCCTAATTCTTGTTTGAAATTCCGTTTCAAATGTGCCAACTCATTTTTGACCCACTTTTCCTTAAACAATTTGGCTCAAATTTGGTCCACGGGTCAATCTTGGATGACAATACAATGTTTTGCTATCCTTAGGATGGCCCCTATTTTCACTGAGGTATTTTCCGTATTTTCATTAGGATTGTCCAAATTTCAACTTTATGCCTAACAATACTTACATATTTCCTAGCTTTTGGTCAATTTTAAAACAAAACAGTGTAATTTAATTTTTCTTTAATTATATACATATTTATTTATAGTTATAAATAGATTCTAGGTAAATAAAATAACATTTAATATTAATGTGTGTGTCCTGTAGCAGTGCCTTAGCTTCGGCATTTAGTTCCGAATGATTCAATTTCCATTGACTTCGAATGCTAGAGATGAAGGGATCTGAAGTTGCCAATAATATATGAAATACATCTTCATTTGTAGAAATTCGTGATATTTTTCTGGTATTATGTTCTCTGTAAAACCTGTAATCCTTGTTTCTGTTTTCCTGGGCTTCCTCTGACAAATCTCCAATTGGTAATAAATGGTGCTTAATGACCTCTTCTCCATGATAAAGAACTTTATGCACTGTTGCTGACATATTTCTATATTTGTATTTGGATGTATATATAGCAGCGGTTTCCTTGGCGTAATCACCAAATTTTTTAGCATTAATTAGTTCATTGCACGCAAGTACTTCAGTAATTGTTTTAAATCTTGAAATAACATCTATATCAACACCTGTTATATCAGATGTAGTTTCGGGATCCAAAAAAAAATCTTCTTGCGGTGTTGCCATCATTTGTGTTACCCGATCCTTGTTTTGGTTGATCTATAATCAACCCGTGCTTGAGAAATGCATCTTGAACTTGTTTCTTTTTCAATTTTCTTATCTCTTTGTTGGTGTCATTATTTCTTACTGATCCTGAAGCTCCGAAGTCCAAATCATAGCTTATTTTCAGTATGTGTTCCATAAATCTTATCCTCGTATGTAGCGGTGATAATCCAAATTCAAATGCATCAATACTACTCCGACTTTGTCGGTTCTTGGTTTAACTGACTTGATGTTGCTTTACATATAATACAGCTGGATGAAGCTTTTGTATCAGTCAAAACCTGGGCAGTTTTTCCGTCTATCATAGATAGTATTAATTGGTAATTCAATTTAATAGTATGTTCCTCTATCTCTAACTCTAATGGCCTTAGTGTTGAAATTTGAGCTCTAATGTCACTTACTTCATTCTTAATGGTATCATGAGTTTCCTTTTTAAATTCAAATTTTATTGGTCTGCAGTATTTTGTAGACGATGGAGTTTGCTTTTTATACTGGATTTTAAGGAAATTTTACCAAAAATTGTTTTGTGTACTAAAATTCTCAATTTTCGAATAAAATTAACTTTTTAGTTAGATTCCTCTCTTTCCCCTTACGTTTTGCTATCTGCAATTTGTACTTTTGGCAGTGAATGACTTCTAAAGTAAATTTACTAGCAATTTTGATAGAAATTTGTTTGTAAAAATGTTGAGTATTTTCATTAAAATAGAAAAAAGTGTTCTACGGGCGGATCCGGGCGGGCGCAAAAGTATATATAGGCTTAAAGAGAACACTTTTGCCTTTCTTTAGGTGGTTTCGGTTGTTTGTCCTTTTTTGTCCTTTAGAAGTTATATACTACTAAACTTCGAATTTTGCGAATATATGGAGGTTTCCAATTTTAAACATAACACCCTATTTACAAATTATACAGGGTGCGCATATACCATTTCTTAAAAACAACAGTTCACCCAACATAACAAAAAAAAAAACCGCAGCTCAATATCAATAACAGTTTTTAAGAAATCGCAATTAATATGAGATCAAATATTACAATTTTTATTTTATTTTTAAATTAACATAAATTCTTTGCAGTATGCCACGCCCACTACTACGAATATTTTGACCCAATTTTTCGGCTACCTTAGCTTTGATATGTTTTCTTTCTGGTGACATAAAAATTTTAAGAACCTGTGTCAACAAAAAATATAGGTTTTGGCCAATGAAAATGAATTCTGAACCACTGTGCGACGTCCACAATCAATTTTGCGTCAAAAAATTAGAAAATTTTCAACATTGGGCATGTTAGCAACAGCAACCGTTCCTTATTCAACAATACTCTGGTACTGATATTTTTATATATTATTATAATATATTATTATATATTAATGTTATTATTGTTTTATGGCATTCATAGGTTATAAGTTTCTGCCCGTGGGTCTTATGCTAGATACTTACACACACTGTGCGCTATCATGACATAAAAATTTTAAGAATCTGTGTCAACAAAAAATATAGGTTTTGGCCAATGAAAATGAATTCTGAACCACCGTGCGACGTCCACAATCAATTTTGCGTCAAAAAATTAGAAAATTTTGAACATTGGGCATGTTAGCAACAGCAACCGTTCCTTATTCAACAATACTCTGGTACTGATATTTTTATATATTATTATAATATATTATTATATATTAATGTTATTATTGTTTTATGGCATTCATAGGTTATAAGTTTCTGCCCGTGGGTCTTATGATAGATACTTACACACACTGTGCGCTATCGTCGTAGCCTCTTTCAGGCATAGTCTGTAAGTATCATCTTCCATTTTCTTCTTGGCTAGTTAATACTTGAACTTTGGAGTACACGTTCACTTGCATTTTCTAACCGACTAATTGTCAAGTGCAATGAGAACCTCTTCCATACACCCGATTTTCCAGCAGGTGATCCAATGAATGCAGCAGCGCAAGCAATTCTCCATACACTCATTGTATATAACGCCTTCCGCAATGAGAGACCGAGGCAGTCTTTCTATTATTTTTCTGTCTACTAATGCATTGCGTCAAAAAAGATAATATCAAGTCATCAACAAAAGGCTATCAGCCGCATTCGATCAATTTCTCCGCAATGAGCAGGCTGGCTTGAAGATCTCGACTATCGCACAACTCTAATGACATGGAGGCTAAGATCAACATAGTACAAACAGAAGCAGCTAAGGCTGGCCTGATTATAAATATTGCCAAAACTAAAGAAATGAGAATCAATGCAACAGAGCATTCACAATAGACGTGAAGAATCTTGAAGATGTATACAAAGTATTTGGACTACAACAGGTGGTTCTGCAGACGACGCAATGTGGCATTTAATTTGAGAATGCGGTAAAAAATCTATTTCTATGGTCACCGATTTTTAAGTTTTGTAACTTATTTGAAAATAAATACAAGTGTAGTCCGAACCATCTCCTACATTCCTATAACCCAATATATATATGCGCTGGGTTGAGGTCGTGGGCACCAGAACAAGTTTCATGACCCGAGGTCATATCTGCACAATTTATGAATACAAAAGTTTTACAAAACCATTTTTTCTGCACAGCTTTGCAACGTTGTTTCTGAAGTATTTCGGCCTTTTTAATACAAATCTAAAGACAAAAACTTTTTATCAAATCGTCTTCTTGAGTATTGGGTCCTATTACTTTTGGCGAACCCTGCCTATAAAACGAAAAATGTTGAAGGAATTAACATAAAAATAATAGATATAGCATCGGAACATTTTTTTAAAATTAAAATCTTTATCAGCCTTAGAAGGCTGATGTTAGAGTGTGCGCTACAAGCGAAGCTATAATATTACGCTACAACACACTATAAGCCAAAGCATGCGTTTTTCTTATGTGTTCGCTCAAAACATGTCCGAGTGAGAGCGAAGCTTCATGCGAATTCATGCTACAAAGCAGATTACAATTATTATTCCGGCAAGAGAATTTAAAAAAAATAACACTAATTTCTTTTGGGCATAAGCAAACTGTTGCAAACCTGGGCTTTCCAACAACTAACTTTATTTCATTTTCATAATTATAATCAAACTTAAGCTAATACACAAATTTGCTTGTTCAGCGTTTTCATATTAATTTTACAAATTTAATTTTTGGCTAGCAATAAATGCTTTTATAATAAGTGTGTTAAATGTTGCAATTCTGTTAAACAGGAAATAGGTTTTACATTACATTTTATTTTTATTCAATATCGTCTGTCCTTAAATATGTATTCGTTTTTCGAATTAAATATGTAACTCGCGTTGTACCATGTTGTAGCTTCTGTTATATTCAACTGCAGTTGGTTTCTAGTATTACTTGTTTCCATTCTTAAAATGGTTTTACACGACGTGTATTTGTCATATGACTTGTCAGTTTTATAACCCATATGTAATTTCATGTTTATCAAAATAGCCATTTTACATACGGTTTTAGTTTTTGCTTTCAAACGTACATGTGTATTTACATGTGACATAACCTACAATATATAATTTTGCCGCCACAAATAATTTATTTTTCAACCACAGCTGATGCAAAGATGCAAACCTAGTGCTTTTACCACATTTTTAGCGCTTTCGGTACACAAAAAGCATAAAATAAGAAAATATCAAGTTGGCATTAGATGATGTCAGATGCATTGTCACATCAAAATATAACACGTTCTAAATGAAAAATGTCATATGTATTATTGTACACATGGAAAATACACATGTTATGTTTGAAAGGGTTCTCATGACGTGTATAGAATTTACACATGGAAAAGTGACAAGTCATATGACAAATACACGTCGTGTAAAACCACTTTTACTTGTTAAAATAGTTTATAGTATGTTCTTAAAGAATTGTAAAAGACATCAGAAAAATATAATAAAGTTTTCAGTTGCGAATCAAGCTATCAAGTAAAGGCACGTATTCAGTTAATAATTCAGGTGCAAAAAAACTGGATTTACGACCAAATCGACAAATGCTGATTGATGCTTTGACTTTATATGGAATATCTTTTCCTGAATATGCAACTACTTATATCACAATTAAGGAATTTGTACAAATATTTGCATAGATCACAAGCTGATAATGATTTTGATGATCGAACCTCAAATATAACAGTTCGGCCAACATAGATGATATCTTAATATAATCAGAGGATTTGAACACTTATTTAAAGATTTCTAAGAAAGTACTCTGTTGTACATATGAAAAATGCTTAAAACTTAAATTAAAAAAATGGAAATGTGGATATAATGATATCGAATATTTAGGATATGCTATCAATTGTCAAGGAATTAGGCTAACTGATAGACATTTATCTGCAATTAAAACATTTCCAATACCTACGAATAGAAAGGAATTGCAATCTTGCATTGGACTATTTTCATATTTTAGAAGATTTGTTCCCTCATTTCCTAAGATAGCAAAACCCTTATGAGATTTATTAAAAAAAAGGAAAAGTTAAACAACTTTTTTTTCAAGCAATTGTATGAATGCTTTTAACGAATTAAGAGAACGACTTATGAAAGCACCAATTTTAGCAATTTATAAGTGCATTTGGATTTGGTGCTGTCTTACTGCAAAGACAAAAAGATGAAAAGTTTCATCCCGTTGCTTTCTTTTCAAAATCTACTTCAGACGCAGAGTCCAATTATCACAGTTTTGAGTTAGAAACGTTATCAATTATATATGCCTTCCGTCGATTTCGTACTTATTTGGAAGGTGTGCTATTTAAAATTATTTCGGATTGTAATTCATTATTCATGACTTTAGAAAAGAAACAGGTTAACCCAAGAATAGCACAATGGGCCTTAGAACTAGAAAATTATAATTATTCAATACAACATCGCACTGGTTTGTCTTTGGGTCATGTAGACGCTTTAAATAGATGTTATAAAAAAATTTTGTAATTCGAATATTCAACAAAAAGTCGCTTCAGTTGATGCGAATGAAATAGACACACAAATACAAATATTACAGAATCGCGATGAAAGTATCAAGAAATTAGCTTTAAATTTACAAAATGAAGATGATGACAATTTTGAATTATCTGATGGATTAGTGTTTCGTAAGAGAGAATTGAATAGTTTACTTCTGAATGTACCTCGCAATTTGGAAGAGAGTGTTATTCGTTTGATTCATGAGGAAATTGGACATCTTAACAAATCTTTTGATAAAACATAATTACTGGTTTCCAAACATGCAAAAGCAAATCACACAGTACATTCAAAGATGTTTAAAGTGTATAATATATAATGCACCAATGCGTTTACACGAACAAAATTTTTATAACATTCCTAAAACTCATTTACCATTCAAAACCATTCACATTGATCATTTTGGACCATTACAATCATTGTCTTCAAAGTGGATACATATATTGGCTATAGTGGATGGTTTCACAAAGTTCGTTCGTCTTTATCCAGTAGATCTACAAGTGAAGGAGAAGTATGTTGTTCAATGCTAAAGTATCTTAAATGCTATAGCAGACCAAGACTTATTATATGTGATAGAGGTGATAGAATTTTAAAGTCAATGCTACAAGTGGTTTTACACGACGTGTGTTTGTCATATGACTTGTCAGTTTGATAACCCATATGTAATTTCATGTGTTTGTCAAAATAGGCATTTTAAATACGGTTTATAATTTTTGCTTTCAAACGTACGTGTGTAATTACATCTGACATAACCTATAATATATAATTTTTCCGCCACACTGTTTTGTATTGCCAACCACAGCTGATGCAAAGATGCAACGTAGTGCTTTTGGTACGACAAAAAACCTAAAATAACAAAATATCAAGTTGGCATTACAGGATGTCAGATGCTTTGTCACATCAAAATAGAACACGTTCTAAATGAAAAATGTCATATGTACTGTACACATGGAAAATACACATGTTATGTTTGAAAGGGTTCACACGACGTGCTTAGAATTTACACATGGAAAAGTGACAATTCATATGACAAATACACGTCGTGTAAAACCACTTTAAGTAAACTATTTGGACCTCGAAACATGCTGACTTGTCCTCAAAATTGTCTGATATTGAACTTGCAATCAATAATTCTATCCACAGTACTACAAAAGAAACTCTAGGCTTCTTTTTGGAAAAAATCAACGTGGAGTTATAGTTGATGAACTTAGTGACTATTTAGATGTTAGAAATTCGGAAGCAAAAGATAGAAACTGAAATGAACAACGATTTACAGCTTTAGAGAGAATTGAAAAATCTCAAAAGTATAGTGAAAACTACTTTAGAAAACATATTATTCCACCAAAATTATACTCAGTGGGGGATTACGTTGTTATCAAGCTAAATCACAACAGATAGTTGGATATCAGTTCTAAACTAAAAATGTAAGAAGTAATCTGTAAGAACTATATATATATATATATAATGTATATATATATATATATATATATATATATATGTATATATATATATATATATATATATATATATATATATATATATATATATATATATATATATATATATATATATATATATATATATATATATATATATAAGACTATGTGAAATTCAATCATCTCCTTATTACTGTTCAAAAGTTAAGCTATTTTCACCAACGTCCGTCTTTTATGGGGACACCATTTAATTTAAAATTTTTATAGCTGTAATAGCGACCATAGTAATACACATTATGTGTAAATTTCAGTTGTCTATCTAAAACGGCTCAAAAGATAAGGCATACATCAAATTTCATTAACTATAGGGACACCCTTTCATTTCCTTAAGTCTCTATCTATAACGGTTTAGAAGACTTCCATATATGTCAAATTACGTCAGCTATGAGGACACCCTTTAAGTTTTTTGTACTTTTTATTGTGGACATAGTGATATTCGCTTTGTTAAAATTTCAAATGTTTATCTGTAAGCGTTCAAAAGAAAAGGTCATATAGATCAAATATCATTAACTTTAGGTACACCCTTTAATTTCCCACTTTATACTTTACTATACGTATTCATATACGTTCTGCGTAAATATCAATATCTGTATATAACTGTTTCAAAGATAGGGCAACATAAATTAAATAACATCACCTATTGGGACACCCTTTCATTTACAATTTTAAATTAAAGACCTATTGTTATAGAGGACTTGGCCACAAAGATTATTTGTAAATTTCAACTGTGTGTCTATAACGGTTCAAAGGTTTAGTCATATACAGCAAATTGCAGAACGATTGGGAAACCCTTTAATTCATAATTCTAAATATTTATACTTGACAGTATACCAGACAAAGTAGTGGAAATTCTGCCTAATTTTCAAGTGTTTATCTATAACGGTTCAAAAGATAGGGCCATATAGGTCAAATTACTCCAATTATCGGGACACCCTTTAATTTCTAAATTCGAATTATATACCTGTTATAGCGGACTTAGCAATACAGGTTCCTTGTAAATTTCAGCTGTCTGTCTATAACGGTTCAAAAGTTTGGCCAAATACATAAAATTACATTAACTATTGGGACACCCTTTTATTTTTAAATTCTTTTTGTTATAGCGGACTTAGTAACATAGATTCTTTGTGAATTCAACGGTCGGTGTACAACTGTTCAAAAGTATGGGCATATGCATCAAATTTAATTAACTATTGGAGCACCCTTTAATTTATAATTTTTCTTATAAAGGTCAATGTAATCGTCATTCAAGGTTTTATCTTTAACGGTTTAAAAGATAGGCCCATAAAGGTCAAATTACGTCACCTATGGGGACACCCTTTAAATTTTAAGCTTGTTTTTTATTACTTTTTGTTGGTCCTAGCTATAGTGATACGCAATTTTTTTAAATTTTGAATTGGTGCCCTTTAGGGTTCTTAATAAACGATAAAAACATGTATGTTGTATGGGGACACCCTTTAATTTTTAAAATAATGAACTATTTTTAAAACGGGAACAATCTGTAAGCATAAGCTTTCAAATAAATAAATAAATTTTAAATTCGGTTTAGAAATGGCTGAGTTCTGCGGGCACGTCTGCGACTTTTTTTGAAGTCGGTTAAAAAGGAAAATTATACGAAAAGTATCGTGGACCTTATGTTATTAGTAAAAAGATATTTAAAACTGTTGGTTAACACAGTTACCATATTTGAAGCTAACAATTTAAGAAAATAGATATTACTAAAAAGTCACTATTTCTAAATTATTAGAAAAAAAACGATTCTCTTTATTTACTTCCTTAAAATATTTTTTTTTTGTTTTGTTTTTGTTTGCTATTTTGCTTTAATAACTTCTCTTTGTGTATGAATACATTTTGAATACAATTTTTTTGAATTTTGAAATTAAAATTTTTTTTTGTAAAAAAGAAATTTTAAATAAAATGTAAATCGATACGGAAAATTTAAGTATTTACATGTCCTGTCCCGTGATAACAAACCACAGGACAGGAACTCGCTATTTTCCGATCGTCTTCTATTTATTTGATGTATTTATTTTTTCTTTACAAAAAATGTATTTATAGTATTAATTGAAATGAAAAACTATGTTTCTGAATCCATTACAAAACACTCGCTTTGCTCATTTCTAGTTTCGCTTCGATTGTAGCGCGCTCAGAGTGCTAAATCAGGCTAAACATTTTATTTTAAATTTGTCGTACGTGTGTATTTTTCTGCATGAGTTTGTCTGTTTTACGGTGTCAGAAAAGAAACACGGACGAGTTGACGCGAGTTGTTATATATAAAAAAGGATTCATATATAATGCGTTTAATTAAGATACCTATAATAGGTATATAGGTATATATAAGATACCTATTTATTTATTTATTTATTTAAGGTCTACGGATAAAATCCTTGCAGACCGTTTAATCTAATAATAGTAATTACAATAGTATTTTATTCACAATTATTGAGATGTAAAATTATATTACGCTTTATGACATTTACGTTTACAGAGAAATCAATTAGAAAATATAGTTCGTTAAATGTTTTACATAATCCTCTTAAAGAATCAGCGTTAGCATAATTAGTATGAAGACCTTTTAAGTAAATTGGAATGAAATTCCGAGTTGACCGCTGTGGCACATTGAAGTTAATATTACTTAATAAAAAGTCAGAAGAAACAGCTCCATTAATCAAATTAAGTAGAAATGAAGCATTTAGCATAGTTCTTCTACTTTGCAAGGTTGGTAGCTTTATTATTGAAAGCCTAACAGTATATGATGAGAGAACAACATCAGGATTCCATCTAGAGTTGCCCAAACAGAAGAGAAGAAACTGTTTCTGTACAGATTCAATATTTTGAATATAACATTCAGCGTCAGGGTCCCAAACAACAGATCCATATTCCAAGACTGGTCCTATAATAGGTATGTTATCAACTTTTTTTATTTTGACAGATTCATCTATATATCATATTTGTTAATAACAAATTTATAGCCGTAATATAAATTACATATAACTTATATAATTTAAATTCCTGAAAATTTTGAAAAATAAAATTTTATTTTTACAAGTAAAAGATTAATAAAATTGTTAGAATAATTGTACTTTTTCAATGCAATAAGTTATGCTCGTTTTTGTACATATATAATATTATAGTGCGTTTCCATTATAAGCAAATCAACTTGATTTCAGCAAAACATATCGAAGTGTTTCCACTATCTCGTAAATGTTTTAATGTTCGAATTTTCGTAATTAATTTGAAGTTTATGTTGTGTATAATATTTTTATTATAAAACAAAGAAAAAGGTGTTATTAAATAAAATGGAAGATAAAATTGAGATTTTCTTAAATTTTATGGTGTATAGGAAAGATATGCTGATAAAACGCTACAATTTTGTGTCAGCAACAAACCCAATTATGCCGGCAAAGAATTAGAAAATTCGCATTAAAAGTCTCTTCTAGCAATAAAAGCACTTTTTTTATTTATTATTTATTTATAATATACTACCTATACCCATAGACAAAAAATGCACGAAAACGTACGTTATTCTCGGAGAAGCCTATGTCAAATTATTGCAGTTCTCGAGATGTAGGATAATTACTTTTTATGGGGTTTTATTTGTGTTTTTAGTTTGTAAGCGAGGTCCATTCTGTTTTTTGCTCAACTGTAGGTAATGGAGAGTCACCAGAATCACTGACTTTGTCTTTTTCCTTTCTGAAATTTTATATCAAACACATCATAAATTATTTTGCATTTGTTTTCTTACTAAAATTTTATTTACCTATATCTTGTAGTTTGATTTTGAAACTCTAATTCCACCCATAGCTCCTAACTCCAGGCGCATCTCTTTTAAGATATGAGAGTTCCTCTTACAGCCCCTCAAAATATAAATTTTGTACGCCCAAAGGTCGCACGGAACGGAATTAAACTATTAAAAATAAAAAAATGAAATTGAAGATGCGAACACAAAGAGTTAACTTTTTTGTTTTTAATTGCACTCGGATTTTTAGTACTTACATATGTATATGTACTTATGTTCAAATACAATAGATTAATTTTCTATATACATATGTATTTATAAAACACATTACGCACAATGTAGTTTCTTCAATTAATTTACACATTTACTTATATTTGTATTTTATTTTTGTTTATGGTTTTATTTTTTTAAATGTCAAACAAAACTGTTACTTTTTCGAATTTGTTAATCACCATGCTTGATTGACCCGGTGTTGCATTTGTAATCACAGAGGCTACGCAGGGTTGTATATGTAATTTACGATATGATTTGGTGCAAATCAAGTCATATAAAGTGATTTGCTCCTATGAAATAAGATTTATTTTATAAATTTATATCAAAATTTGTTATAGAAGTATTTAAAAATATAATAAATAAAAATATAATTAATTTAGTATCTGTAGATATATCGGGTAAAACTCGTTATATTTAAAAGTATTTTTATTTAAAACACAATTTTTGATATGATTTTTATATTAATTACTCTAATATTGAGTCATATGTTGTTTTTATTGGTAGGGTCCGGAAAAAACATTAGGACCCAGGACTCAAGAAGGCAATTTGCAGTTTTTGTCTTTAGAAGACCGACAAATTTTTTATTGTAGAACGTTTGTATTCATAGATTTTGCACAAAATATTCGACCATGGATCAGAATAATTGTTAGCTATAATTATGCAAAATTTATTTAAAAGACAAAAATTAAGTTAAAAAATTATTAGTAGATATTAGTTTCAGCACGTTTTATCACTTTGCTGTCACAATTAATTTTAACTAAAAATGAAAATGTATTTTAAACCCTACATAACTCTTTTCTTATCGGTCGATTTTTATATTTTATACCAAATCAAAAGTTATGGATTTATGCGACGTAAGAAACCGAATAAAAACTGGCACACATTCATTTGGCAATTGAACCCCATATGGCGGTCATCACATATTTCAAAAAGAACCAAGCTAAATATATTTAACTCCTGCATAAAACATCTCTCCTCTATAACGAGTGATTTTTTAAGAGCTTGAGAACTTTTTTTTAAAAAAAAACGCATAAAATTTGCAAAATCTCATCGGTTCTTTATTTGAAACGTTAGATTGGTCCATGACATTTACTTTTTGAAGATAATTTCATTTAAATGTTGACCGCGGCTGCGTCTTAGGTGGTCCATTCGGAAAGTCCAATTTTGGGCAACTTTTTCGAGCATTTCGGCCGGAATAGCCCGAATTTCTTCGGAAATGTTGTCTTCCGAAGCTGGAATAGTTGCTGGCTTATTTCTGTAGACTTTAGACTTGACGTAGCCCCACAAAAAATAGTCTAAAGGCGTCAAATCGCATGATCTTGGTGGCCAACTTACCGGTCCATTTCTTGAGATGAATTGTTCTCTGAAGTTTTCCCTCAAAATGGCCATAGAATCGCGAGCTGTGTGGCATGTAGCGCCATCTTGTTGAAACCACATGTCAACCAAGTTCAGTTGTTCCATTTTTGGCAACAAAAAGTTTGTTAGCATCGAACGATAGCGATCGCCATTCACCGTAACGTTGCGTCCAACAGCATCTTTGAAAAAATACGGTCCAATGATTCCACCAGCGTACAAACCACACCAAACAGTGCATTTTTCGGGATGCATGGGCAGTTCTTGAACGGCTTCTGGTTGCTCTTCACTCCAAATGCGGCAATTTTGCTTATTTACGTAGCCATTCAACCAGAAATGAGCCTCATCGCTGAACAAAATTTGTCACATTTGAACATTTCGAACCGAACACTGATTTTGGTAATAAAATTCAATGATTTGCAAGCGTTGTCTGAAATCTCACGTGATCTGTCAAATACTAATGCATGAAAATCCTAACCTCAAAAAAATCACCCATTAGATGTGAATCGTGGAATGCAGCACAGAAAGATGTTAATTCGCTACAGGTTTTCATTAATCGCTGCCTGCGTACAATTTTAAACATATTCTTGTCGAGATTCGGAAAAAAATGGAACTGGTTAGGGCATACCCTACGAAAACCCGTTGACGATGCAACAAGACAAGCTATTTATGGTTAGCCCCTGTTCATTGCTCCATACCTCGGTTGTTATGAGTGCGTATCTCATACATCCTTGGATAGTATCGATGAACTTTCCACCAACCTTAAATGTCAGATCGTCGGCATACGCAATCCTGTGGAGTCCAGTTTACAGGGAAGGCCCACAACGGTGTAACCTCTCCACCTCTAACGAGACTTCCTTGCCCATCCCTATCGCAATATCCCGGTTCAAGGAGAACCTTTATAGACTAACTTGTTTATCCCTTGCGAGGCGTTCCTGTCCATCCCTTCTGAATTCTTCCCTAGGCCAATTAAGACCGGAGTTTCTTAAGATATTAACCCTTCCATCTATTGTGAGGCTTCCTGATTTATCCCTTTCGGATCCTCACGGTCATGTTTTTTTTTATTTTTCTTAACCAATTTTATTTCTATTATTATTGAAGAAACATACCGCTATGAACAACAGAAGATGTGGACCAGAGTCTAATTTATTTTGATCAAAACCTTAAATTAGCTGCCCAACATGCGACAGAAACCAGCTAGATACAATCAAATTTATTTTGTAGATGTCGAGCGGCTCTTGGCTGAAAAAAAAAAAATTAGAAGAGAGTGGCAAGCACACAGATCTCCTCAACTCAAATCTAGACTTAAAGATTGCACGAAACGGCTAAGACAGCTGCTAGAATCTCGAAGAGTAGCATCTCTGAAAAATTACTTGGAAGACCTCGACGCAACTGCACAATCAGATTATTCATTATGGCGTGCATGTAGGAACCTTAAAAGACCTGTCGTACGTAAGCCTCCCTTGCGAACTTCTTGTAGAGACTGGGCAAGGAATGATACCGAAAAAGGCAATTTCTTTGCTGGACATTTGAAGAAGGTTTTCACCCAAATTGTATGTACTGATATAGCTGCGTTGTCATCAGTAGAGACTAGTGCCGTAGTACCCCTAAGATTTGAATTTAGCGATATTGAAAGGGCAATAGCAGATTTAAACACCAAAAAGGCCCCTGGCGTTGATAAAACAAGTAACAAGATGTTAGTTGAGTTGCCCCGTATAGGTCGCAGAATTATTCTGTTTGTTTTTAATGCCATCTTACGTCTTGAGTACTTTCCCACAGAGTGGAAGGTCTCTTTGATAACTATGATTCCTAAACCAGAAAAAGACCACACAAAAGTAGAATCATACAGACCTATAAGCCTTTTATCAAACGTGTCAAAGTTATTTGAGAGAATATTAATAACTAAGCTGAATCCAATTCTTAGCGCGAAAGGATGCATTCCGAACCATCAATTCGGCTTCAGAAAACAACATAGTACGATCCAACAAACACACAGATTAGTAAATGTAATTAAAACGACATTTGAAGAAAAAAATACTGTTCTGCGCTCTTTATCGACGTTTCTCAAGCATTCGATAAGGTTTGGCGCGAAGGCCTAATATTTAAGCTAAAGCTGAACTTGCCAGAAAACTTGTATAAGCTCTTAAAAGATTATTTAACGAATCGCAAGTTTTTTTTCTAAAAGAAGGTGACTTTTTAAGCTCGCCACAGCTCATTGAAGCCGGAGTTCCCCAAGGTAGTATTTTGGTACCAATTTTATATTTACTGTACACATCGGATATGCCAATTAGCACCCTAGTCCACACATCAACTTTTGCAGATGACACAGCTTTTTTAAGTATTCATGAAAGTGCCCAAGAAGCATCACAACTTTTACAAGACCACATACTCAATTTGGAAAAATGGCTAGAAAAATGGAGAATAAAAGTGAATGAACAAAAATGCACTCACATAACTTTCACATTGCGTAGGGACTCATGCCCTCCTATTCGCATAGTTAAGGTATGTTATGTATGTCACTTATATACATATATATACGCTTTATGCTCGGATTCAAAACCACGAATTTCGACTTTTGCACAGTTCTTACAGATCATTTCCGGGGCGATATTTTAGAATGAATTGATATTCTTGAATTGGTTCCAACCTTAGGCACTGGCCGCTCTACCACTTTCTCTATCTTTCTAGGGTCAACTTTTAGCCATGTGACCTAAAATATAGCCTGAATAGCATACGCGATCTTTAAATAAATTGCATTTCCTAGGGCTTAATTTATGACCGGCATTTAATAGTCTTTTAAAAACTACCAATCGAGAGAGGTGTTCACCAACAGTGTGGAAGTGTACAACTATATTTTCTGAATAAACTAGTGCTTAGTCTCTCAAAGGTTGCTGGTGTATTACAGAGCCCAGAAGATATTACATTAAATTGCCAAATGCCTGATCCACAGGAAAACGCTGTCTTTTCTTTGGAGTCTGGAACAAGTTCCACTTGCCAATAGCTGGGCTGCAAGTCCATAGAAGAGAACCATCTGCTACATGGGTGCAGATGGTTCTCTGCAAAATGTCGTCCATTCTGGGAAGAGGATACGAATCCTTACGCCTATAATCGCCTATAGTCCACACAAAATCGAAGAGAACCGTACTTTTTCCTTACTAAAACAACGGGTAATGACCACGGACTAGCGGATTTCTCCACGATGCCCTGGGAAGTCATTTCTCAAATTAAATCAGCTTTAACTTCTCGTCTGGCAAAAGGTGAAACCCGAATAGGAGGGCAATCGTCACTGTTAATGTTATGCTTAACCAGTTAGGTGTGCCCAAAATCGTATGAGCTTTTAAAAACACGTTGCTGTACTTTTTAATAAATTTTCAAATTAAATTTCCTCGGAGGACTTAAGTCCGGTAAGTTCCACAGCACAGGTTCAGGTCTAGCTGCGGATTGGTCTGCTTTTATAACTTCTGCAGGATATAATTTTCCTAATGGAGTATTGGTTTCTAATTGCACTGTTTGATTCGTGACATTAATCAATCAAACGGGAACGGAGTCCTGATCTGCCTTCATCAAAGTACGACCTATGATAAAACCTTTGGATGAGCTAAATCGTGAAAGAAGAGAGGTAGCATTTGGTGCTTCCTCTGCATTCACCATATCAACTGAGCTGGCGTCGAATTGATAAAGTCGTTTTCTCTGGATACTAATCAATAAGAATTCTGTGGAATCTTAATTCCTAAAACTGAGATTTAAATCATTGTGGACGTCTTTTACGATTGGGAAATTATAAGAAGAAAATTGATTAAGGTGTAGACATAAAACGGGAGGCATATGATTCCTCAAAAAAGGCAATTCGTATCCATATTTAATTTATATAAAAAATATTTAACACACGTATCTAAAATCACATCGAAAACTTGATTTTTTTCCCATCATCTGACACAACATTGGCTTATAATCACTTAAACAGGGATTTTAAATTAAGTTTGAGGAAAGAAAATACCGCAGGAAAGAATAATTGCAATTTTCATATCGATCGATATTTCTTTCCGTTCAATTTTCCTTTCCGCGCGGAACTAATAATACCACCCATTTACTTAATGCCTCATTCACAGGTCAACAAAGGTTTCGACAACGGTGGTAGACGTATCACAATTCAGACACTTGGTTAAGTATTTGATGGTTCCTTTAAATTTGTATGCAAAAAATTTTTTTTTTCTGCTCATTAGCGCATCCATTTAACTTATTCCAAAAAAAAAAAAAAAATGCAAGAACTCATGAAAATCTTCCTGTTTTCTAGATAGAAAATTTTTGTTCATTTTTTTATTTTGGAGAAAATCATAAATGGCTGTATAGCTGTTTTACTAAGCTTCGTCGCTAAAAGGGTCTTTTTAAGAAAACATAAAGAATTGTAAAACTTGTTTTTTTGGTGAGCAAAAATATTAGTGTACTCGCCTGAGTACAATGGGATAGTTTGAAATTTTGTTCGGATATATTTTCTGCGATGAGGAGATGAGGAGGAAATTGATGTCGACAACTTTCTATCTCCTTAGGTTAGTGTTTAGTTGTAAGCATCATCTATTTAACCAACCAAACCCATATAAAGGAATACGAGAAAATTTTTATTCAATTATCAATCGTCAGTTGGTGAGAACGAAGTCTACCACTACCTTAAGCTTCCCTCTTTTTGAATATTTTTACTTTTAATATTTATCACCTTATATTTTGTTGTTCCTTCAGCCAACCTTCGGTAGTAGATAGATACAAGAGTGCTGTTGACGGACGTGGCTGTCTAGAAAATGTGCATTCCGCTCCTGCTGGTGTCTAAATTTAAATTTTCCCAATTTTTCTTTAATGTTATGAGTGCGTATCTCATACATCCTTGGATAGTATCGATGAACTTTCCACCAACCTTAAATATCAGATCGTCGGCATACGCAATCCTGTGGAGTCCAGTTTACAGGGAAGGCCCTCAACGGTGTAACCTCTCCACCTCTAACGAGACTTCCTTGTCCATCCCTATCGCAATATCCCGGTTCAAGGAGAACCTTTATAGATTAACTTGTTTATCCCTTGCGAGGCGTTCCTGTCCATCCCTTCTGAATTCTTCCCTAGGGCAATTAAGACCGGAGTTTCTTAAGATATTAACCCTTCCGCCTCTTGTGAGGCTTCCTGACTTATCCCTTTCGGATCCTCACGGTCATGTTTTTTTTATTTTTCTTAACCAATTTTATTTCTATTATTATTGAAGAAACAATTATGGAACAAGATTAACGTGAGTACCTGCCTAGTCGGCCTAACCTCACGGTGGTATTACCACCGAGTGAAACTTAGGCGTAGACAAGCGCCCCCATTGTGTAGTATAACAACACTTTACGATTGCCACCAATAGCTTTTTGTGTGTGATACAGTCACAATGAGTAGCAATTTATATAATATGGCAAGCCTTTCCAAGGCAAGCCTAGATCCACATTATAACCTCTTGCTTAGGGTTTTGGAGACTATCACACTTGATCGACCGTGCACCATACCTACATAAATCGATCTTAAACCACAACCACCACTTGTACACCCGAAGGGGACCTCACCAATAACCGGTCACAGAGAGGATAGGCTCTCTGTGGGACCACCGATTCCCATGGTACCAGTCCTTTGGGGACTGGTCGGGCCCCGAAGAGGACCCGTGTAATAAAACAACAGACCTTTCCTTCCAGATTTAGGCTCTAGGAACCCTAGCGTTTGGTGCCCCTATTATCCCCGAGTGAACCGAGTCAAAGCATTTGCCATTCCTGCAGTGCCAATTGGAACCCCCGGGGGTATTATTGAAGAAACGGTGTCCACCCACACAGAGCTCCTTATGGGGGGTAAGTCTACACGGAAACTGGAGGCCGACCGGTACCCTGAGTTCGCATACTGCGTTAAAAAAAACAAAATTTTTCCGATATTATTAATTTAGAATTAATAACTAAAATAATATAATCTCAGTTGCGTTTTGAACTTAAAATATCGATACAGCCTAAAATATGCGTAATATCAACTATATATATATATATATATATATATATATATATATATATATATATATATATATATATATATGTATATATGCCCTTTATTCAAATCAAAAATTGCATTCTACTTAAAACTCTATAATATAAGAATAAAGTGTGTGTTTGTCGCAAGCGTCAGCAGTAGATGCACGCGCTACACACTTAGTTAAGGTATGTTATGTATGTCACTTATATACATATATATACGCTTTATGCTCGGATTCAAAACCACGAATTTCGACTTTTTCACAGTTCTTACAGTTCTCACCACACGCGCGGCGGGATAATCGTCGGCATGAAGATGTTCATTTCCGGGGCGATATTGTAGAATGAATTGATATTCTTGAAGTGGTTCCAACCTTAGGCACTGGCCGCTCTAACACTTTCTCTATCTTTCTAGGGTCAACTTTTAGCCAGATGTGACCTAAAATATAGCCTGAAAAGCATACGCGATATTTAAATAAATTGCATTTCCTAGGGCTTAATTTATGACCGGCATTTAATAGTCTTTTAAAAACTACCAATCGAGAGAGGTGTTCACCAACAGTGTGGAAGTGTACAACTATATTTTCTGAATAAACTAGTGCTTAGTCTCTCAAAGGTTGCTGGTGTATTACAGAGCCCAGAAGATATTACATTAAATTGCCAAATGCCTGATCCACAGGAAAACGCTGTCTTTTCTTTGGAGTCTGGAACAAGTTCCACTTGCCAATAGCTGAGCTGCAAGTCCATAGAAGAGAACCATCTGCTACATGGGTGCAGATGGTTCTCTGCAAAATGTCGTCCATTCTGGGAAGAGGATACGAATCCTTACGCCTATAATCGCCTATAGTCCACACAAAATCGAAGAGAACCGTACTTTTTCCTTACTAAAACAACGGGTAATGACCACGGACTAGCGGATTTCTCCACGATGCCCTGGGAAGTCATTTCTCAAATTAAATCAGCTTTAACTTCTCGTCTGGCAAAAGGTGAAACCCGAATAGGAGGGCAATCGTCACTGATAATGTTATGCTTAACCAGTTAGGTGTGCCCAAAATCGTATGAGCTTTTAAAAACACGATGCTGTACTTTTTAATAAATTTTCAAATTAAATTTCCTCGGAGGACTTAAGTCCGGTAAGTTCCACAGCACAGGTTCAGGTAGCTGCGGATTGGTCTGCTTTTATAACTTCTGCAGGATATAATTTTCCTAATGGAGTATTGGTTTCTAATTCCACTGTTTGATTCGTGACATTAATTAATCGAATGGGAACGGAGTCCTGATCTGCCTTCATCAAAGTTCGACCTATGATAACACCTTTGGATGAGCTAAATCGTGAAAGAAGAGAGGTAGCATTTGTTGCTTCCTCTGCATTCACCATATCAACTGAGCTGGCGTCGAATTGATAAAGTCATTTTCTCTGGATACTAATCGATAAGAATTCTGTGGAATCTTAATTCCTAAAATTGAGATTTAAATCATTGTGGATGTCTTTTACGATTGGGAAATTATAAGAAGAAAATTGATTAAGGTGTAGACATAAAACGGGAGGCATATGATTCTTCAAAAAAGGCAATTCGTATCCATATTTAATTTATATAAAAAATATTTAACACACGTATCTAAAATCACATCGAAAACTTGTTGATTTTTTCCCATCATCTGACACAACATTGGCTTATAATCACTTAAAACAGGGATTTTAAATTAAGTTTGCGGAAAGAGAATACCGCAGGAAAGAATAATTGCAATTTTCATATCGATCGATATTTCTTTCCGTTCAATTTTGCTTTCCGAGCGGAACCAATAATACCACCCATTTACTTAATGCCTCATTCAAAGGTCAACAAAGGTTTCGACAACGGTGGTAGACGTATCACAATTCAGACACTTGGTTAAGTATTTGATGGTTCCTTTAAATTTGTATGCAATATATTTTTTTTCTGCTCATTAGCGCATCCATTTAACTTATTCCAAAAAAAAAAAAATGCAAGAACTCATGAAAATCTTCCTGTTTTCTAGATAGAAAATTTTTGTTCATTTTTTTATTTTGGAGAAAAATGGCCGTATAGCTGTTTTACTAAGCTTCGTCGCTAAAAGGGTCTTTTTAAGAAAACATAAAGAATTGTAAAACGTGTTTTTTTGGTGAGCAAAAATATTGGTGTACTCGCCTGAGTATAATGGGATATTTTGAAATTTTGTTTGTATATATTTTCTGCGATGAGATGAGGAGGAAATTGATGTCGACAACTTTCTATCTCCTTAGGTTAGTGTTTAGTTGTAAGCATCATCTATTTAACCAACCAAACCCATATAAAGGAATACGAGAAAACTTTTATTCAATTATCAATCGTCAGTTGGTGAGAACGAAGTCTACCACTACCTTAAGCTTCCCTCTTTTTGAATATTTTTACTTTTAATATTTATCACCTTATATTTTGTTGTTCCTTCAGCCAACCTTCGGTAGTAGATAGATACAAGAGTGCTGATGACGGACGTGGCTGTCTAGAAAATGTGCATTCCGCTCCTGCTGGTGTCTAAAATTAAATTTTCCCAATTTTTCTTTAATATTATCACCTAATTTGTAATTTAATTAATTCTTTCTTAGCGAGAATAAAAACGAACTTAAGCTTGACTATAAATTTCATTGTATGCAATTCATAAATAGTTCGACTAACAATAATTAAAATTTTCAAAATTAAAAGTTTTTAAAAAATTTCATACCGAATTTGTACCTCGTACTAACTAATTTAAATTTGTTTTAACCAAGTTATACTCTTATGATGTATAGTCAGAGACTAAAGTTTAAATACATCTAAAAATAGTTTGTTTAAAGAAAAGTAAACGTTTCAGAAAAACTTTAGTATACAGTTTTATTTGTCTTCAAAAATAACAGAAAACAAAAACTAAAAAATCTTTGTACATTGCAAACGTAACAGAAAATCCCTCAACAACAAAATAAGGCAGACAAAAGTTTAAATACATCTTGTAAAACAGGAATTACCTATCATTTCTCAAAAACAAAGTACAGTAATATTTTATGTTTCGTTCAAATTCTTTTCTTACAAGCCACTACTTGTTATTATTAGCTTTCTTATAGCCATCATTGGAAGTTCTATTGAAAATTATGGGCAAAGATAAGGATTTTGAGTCCATCGTTAAACATTTAATAATAATACATTTTAAAGACGGAAATTCTTATCGAGAAAGAGGAAAATTATTAAATGAACCCTTTTCTAGTATTCAAAATATTAGAAAATATAAGCAAACTTATTCTGTAGATAATATAACCATCTCGTAAGAGAAGTGAAAAAGAATCCAAGAACAAGTGACCTAAAAATTTCAGATGATATCGCTTCAACAGGTCTGTACATCCAAGAACTGTACAAAGAGCATTACGAGAAAATGGTTAGAAAGAAGCCACTCATAAGTGAAAAAACAAAAGACTTAGACTCGAGTTTGTAAATAAGTATAATAACAAAGACGCTGAGTTTTGCAGAACAGTTCTTTTTACAGACGAGAGCAAATTTAACTTATTTGGAAGCGATTTGCAAGCATCTCTCGACATCTTGGGCCTTGGATCCCGTTAGATTTTTTAAAAGGACAACGATCCCAAGCACACACACTTTCAGTTTATTATGCTCCCAGACAGCTCCATTGCCCACCTTAATCACCAGATTTAAACCCAATTCAGCACGTTTAAGATTTAATGAAGCGAAAATTAGTAAAAACTTCAAGAACGAGCGGAGAGTCGCTAAAAGTAGCTCTTAAAAAAATCTGGTCAGAAATATTGCCTTCTAAAACAGAAAGCTTGGTACTATCTATGCCACGCCACTTGCAGGCAGTTATCGATAGCCATGGCGGTCCAATAAAGTATTGAAATGTTTTTCTTTTTAAATTATTTCATAAATGTAATAGCACTCAAAGATGTA
The DNA here is from genome assembly GCA_949628195.1 of Phasia obesa. Classification (NCBI taxonomy): domain Eukaryota; kingdom Metazoa; phylum Arthropoda; class Insecta; order Diptera; family Tachinidae; genus Phasia; species Phasia obesa. The sequence goes on along the minus strand of OX451217.1, from coordinate 101,915,194 downwards.
AATATGGTTGCATTTAAACTTGTGTTAGTGAATTTTATCGTATTTAAATAAATTAGCGTTATGTTTGTATTGAAGTCTATATTTTTTGTTATTTATTAGGACAAATAAAACTGCATACTATAAGTTTTTCTGAAACGCTTACTTTTCTTTAAAGATACAAATTTTGACGTGTATTTAAACTTTAGTCTCTGACTGTAAATATAAATTAATTTCAATTTAAAAACCAAAAAAACAAAAAACCTGTTTTAATACAACAATATTGGGTGTATTTTTTCATTCTTTTTTTACAACGGTATTATTGCTGTGTTTTTAAAATAAAATAAAAACAGTAGAGGCAAATGAGCCTCTTTAATTAAAGTAATAAAAATCTTGATACAAATATTCAAACAAATAAAAAAAATAATTTGTGGCTAAATGCTGATACAGTTTTTCGTTCCCATTCTTGCTCATCGCTTTTGTTAAGTAAAAATAACAAAAAACAAGTAAAATAAAAAAAATCGACTTCTGATCTCAGTATAACCAAAACAAATATGGATACTGAAGAAAAACCCAAAACGCAAGTGGGAATGGATAGATACGTGACATTATTAAAAGGAGGACGAAACCCTAAATCTTCTCAATTAGCCCCAATGTCTAAAGTACATAAGGATAAGGAGTCGAACTGCATAAGCTCTGAAAATCGTTTTGCTATCTTAGACAGCGAAACAAGGGAACTTAAAATGGCACCCAAGTCGTTCAAACCATCACCAATTAATTAAGAGAAAAAAGTTCAAACGACTTAATAAAGAAGTTAATTTCAGTTATTGGGAAACTCATTTTATGTAATTCTTATCAAACGTGGTAACATCGATAACACAAAAATTCAATTTATCGATGAAAGCAGTTATTGTAAAACAGTAAATGATTTTTAAAGCTGCAAAAATAACTTTTATACCTATCAACTGAAGAGTAGCAAAGGCCTACAGGTAGTAATTAAAGCTGGCCATCAAAAAGCGGGATTTAAGTAAATAATGTAGATAATCTCAGAAATCGAGAACATGTCCCCAACCACTATTTCGCGTAGAATTGGAACCTGAAGATATCAGATTGAAGAACAATGAAACGCAAGCTATTTATAATCGGAAAAATCTGTTATACCGCTAAATAAGCGTAGAGGAACAATGTAAGTGCTCAGGACCCGTCCAGTGTTTAAACTGCCAAGAATATGGTCATACGAAGGCCTATTGTTAGTTGCCATCGGTTTGTGTCGTATGTGGTAGGAACTACACTGCAATCTACAGGGGCTGTCCTGTTTATTCTATTGCAAGGATGTCGTCTCATAGATTAATTACACCTCCTAAGCAGACACAATACAACCAACCACCAAACATGTTTTATTCGCTGGCATGCTAAAACACAATCATAACCCAGTGCATAAAGCACCACTTAACCAACCCGAATCAAATTTTTCACCCAGGACCTAAAGAACAAACACCGTCTGTCAACTATAGCCGTCTGGAAGACACCATTGAGTCTCTAGTTCAGTCGCTAAACGTCTCTATGATGTTATGTTTATATAACTCTTTATAATAAAACACGCTTAAAAGTACACTAATACTAATACAACAAACTATCATAAATATGATACTTTGTTGAGTCTATAATATAAACATTATGATGGGAATGAGCTAGTCAGCGCATTCTCAGAGTGTGTATGCATTATTGCTTCAACAAAGTATGAAGCTCGTGTTACATACATAAGGTATGGTAACTATGACTTGTCAAACACACTACCCCTCCCTTTTCCGGAAAAGAATAATCTATACTAGATTGATTATTCTTTTGTATAATACAAACATAAAAGTCTTTTACAAAAAATAAAAATGAAGTATTAAAAGAATATTTTTGTATGATTAAATAAGAGGATATTTAACTGGCTAGCATTCCCTTCCCTTTCAAAAATAGAAGAGACAAAGGAATAAGAAAAAATATTTATCTTGTACAATTAATTTTAAATTGCTAAAATATTATTATTCAATAAAATTGTGAAAATAACTTTAACCAATAAAATAATTATTCTAAATTATTTGTATAAGTTTTAAGTAAAAACTAGCGTTGAAAAAGTATAAGAAAGTAAACAAAAAATATAAAACGTTATTAGATGTTATCCCATGTCATTCATAGATATTTGAAGTTTGTTGGGGATTTATTTATTTAGTGGCAGTTTTTTGATTCTGTTCTTATGGACAGTAAAAAGTTTACCATTAGTGTCCATTAATGTGACATTGTTTGAATTATCAATTTCATTGACTGTGAAGGGACCTTTATAGACCGCATCCAGTTTGTGTCCTGATTCATTGCGGAATAGAACAGAGTCATTAACACAGAGTGTAATAGGATTAGAATTTTCATTGTATATTTTTTGTCTAAGAAGTTTAGCATTTTCAACGAGGCTAGCAGCTCTACGTTGAGTTACTTGGGAGTCTAAATTTAACTTCCTTTTCGTAAGCTTCAACGTTGTAATGGGGTGCTATGCTATTGGTATTGGTAAAATCTAGCTCTCTTGGAATTTTCCCGTATCCATGAGCTGTGGATGGAGTTGTATTATAATAATATACAAAGAATTTTAACCAATTATCCCAATCTGATTTGTCTGATGAAACATAACATCTTAAGTACTCGTTGAATGTTCTGTGAAATCTTTCAACTGTACCGAGTGTTTCATGATGGTAAGCAGTAGAGTGTAATTTCTCTTGCTTCCGTTAGTACCTGATTTATATATTCAATACCTAGGTCCGTAACTATTGTGTTCATTGGACCATATATTAAAATAAAATCCTCCATAATGTCTTTCGCAACATTTCTGGATGATTTATTTATTATTGGGATAGCTACTAGGTATTTAGTTAAATCGCACATTATAGTCACAGCGTTTTCATTCTGTGAATCAGACCGTGGAAGGGTTCCTATTGTGTCGATTATTTTAGAGGAGTTGGTGTTATAACGAGGGGCTCCTTCCCTTTAACCGTGGTTTTGTTGGTTTGGCATTGAAGGCATTGTTTTACATATCTAGCTATATCTCTAGTTATACCTTTCCAATGATATTGAAATATAATTTTTTTTATCATACGAGTTATGCCTGGTATATGGTATTTTTGCATAATTCTCAGTTTTTCAGAATCAGTAGAAACTTTAGTAAGTTTTGGTACGAGCATAATTGTTAAATTAAAATCTTGCAAGATTATATTACCTTTACATTTGAAGGATTCCATATTTGTTCCTAGGTAATTAAGCATACTGTCATCTAGTGAGAGTAGCAATGTTCTGAGAACAGTATTATTAGCTATTTTTGCAAGCTTTAGAAAGAGTTGACTTAGGTCGACATTTCTGTTAATAATTAGATCTTTCAGCTTAAATTCGGAAAAAACTTGCTTCCCCTTATGGATAATTACTTTATCCTTAGTAAAATACAATCTAGGTATTTTGCGATGCTCCTGGGTATTTAAAGCCTCATATATTTTAAAATTGGCTGATTCTGTTTGTTGTGTAGGAGTTTTGTTCGTACTTTCTCCTCCTGTTTTAGTCCGAAGTCTTGTTGTAACTTTCAGGACTGTATTGACTTCAATATTTTTAATATCCTTAAACTCTATACGTGACAGTGCGTCTGCTTTGTTACTTTCACCCTTAGTGAAAGATCTAGAAGCGTATGAAATTGGCATTAGTATACCCTGTTTTTTCTGACTAAGGACAGCACCATAAGCGTGTTTGCTTGCGTCTGTTGTAATAAAAAATTCTTTAGTAAAATCAGGGTATTGTAAAATGTTAGGACTTAGTAATTGGTTTTTGAGGTATTGGAAAGATTTTTCGCAATCTTAGTTCCACTCAAAAGGTACATTTTTTCTTGACAATTTAGTAATATGTCGAGATGATTCAGCAAAGTTTGGTATGAACCTTCGGTAATAATTACAAAAGGCTATGAAGCGTTTAGCTTCATCACCATTCCTTGGTGTTGAATAGTTTTGTATATAGAAAATTTGCTATCATCAGGCGATATACCTTGATCAGTACAATTGTTGCCCAAAAATGTTACTTCAGTGCGGAAAAATTAACGTTTGTCTGGATGTAATTTCAGATTATGTTTCCTGCATAATGCAAATACGTTTTTTAGATTTCGTAACATATGTTGTTTTGAACAACCAATCATTACAAGGTCATCAATATACTGAATGCTTGTGCTGGAGCTAGACCTGAAAAAGCCAACGACATCATGCGTTGGAAGGAATTTGGGGCTATTTTTAGACTATACGGTAATCTTGTAAATCTGGAGGATCCTTTATCTGTGGAAAAAGATGTGATATCTCTAGATTCCTCTTCAAGCTCTATCTGATGAAAACCTGTCATAAGATCAAGGCAAGAGAAGAATTTAGCTCTGCCCAATTGATCAAGAATGTCATCTATGCGAGGTAACGGAAATTTATCAGCTATTAAATTTTTATTAACTGCCCTGTAGTCTACTACCAGTCTCCATCTCTTTTTTTGGGTATTACCAGGTTTCTTTGGTACCAAGAGTATGGGACTATTATGATCTGAAGTGGATGGTTCAACAATATCGTCTTTAATTAGCTTTTTTTAAGTCTTTGTTTATAAAAGTTTTTGACTGATATGTTTTCAGTTTCTAAAGCGAAAATGTCAATAAATTCATGGCATAAGGATTTTAGATCTTTTTCAACAAAAGTTGGGAAGTTTCTTGAAAGTCTTTCCATTTTTTCTTTGGACTTGGCAGGTGTACAATTTTGCTTGGCAATTTTATAATCTTTAAGGTTTTCGGTAACAAGTTTAATATCAGAAATCACCAAATCTTGTTCAGTGGTATTAATTATTTTTACTAGTGGGTTTGGTTTGGAAGTTATTGTATTTCCGACGTAAACGCCGATATACCTTATCAAAACATTTTGTTCGGATGATTCAAATTGTATGGATCTTATAACTTCAGATCTGGCAGGGAGTGATATTGAGTTTATGGTTGGACCGTTTCTAAGGGGTATTCCAATGTCATGATCAATTTCATTTGATTGGATAATAATTAGATCCCTATCATTGGAATATTGTAAGATACAATTATACTTTCGTATGAAATCCATTCCAATTATTCCGTCTGCCTGTATTTTGAAATCATCCGTGACTACATGAAAAGTATGTTTTAATAAATATTGGTCTATTTTTAATTCGGATTGTACACTGCCTAAAGTTGAAACTATGCCTTGGCCAATACCATTTAAATTTTTTTATTGTAAACATTGATTGATTCATTTAAGATCTGGTTGTGCTTGATAATTGAAATATCAGCTCCAGTATCTATTAATAAAATTGAAGATGTTTCATTAAGGGTAGTTCTACAGCGTAAATAGCTACATAAATTAAAGTTATTATTGTAGGTTTTTGTATTTACTGAGGGTCGCTGCTCGTTTCCCGAGTTGTTTTCCGCAGCTACATTTATGTTTCTAGTTAGTGAATTATTATTACGGTTTCTATTATCGTTATTACTGCGATAAGAACCTGAATTATTGTTATTATAATTACGGTTGTTACTGCCGCTATTACGATAGGACCCGCCATTTCGATTGAACCTGTTACTTCTGTTCTGATGGAAGTTTCTGTTTTGGTTGAAGTTGTTACTTATGCCATGGTTACTATTGACATTACTATGACCTTGGTGTCTAAAGCCTTAGCTTAGGATAGAGTTTTCATGACCGTCGGCTTCGGTACAACTGCTTATGAATTTAGTCAATACTTCATTCATGTTATTAAAGTTACCCGATTTCATGATCATTTTAACTCTATCGTTAGAGCTATTTTTGGTTATAGCCGTAACAGCTGAACGTTTAGCATATTTCTTGGCTATTTCGTGGGGTAACCCATCTGTAACATAGGCGGTTTCTAATTTCTTCGTTAATTCCTCCATTTCTTTGGCGTAGGCATTAACGTTCTTTCCGGATTGTTTTGTGCTCATTAATTTGGCATTTATTACATCAACGGATTCGCCTTTAACCATTATTTTTAGTTTTAAAATTATTTGTTCCAGTGTGGTTTCTGATGAAATTAACTTACTCGCTGTTCCTTTCAATTTTGTTTTAATAAGGTTTACAGCTACTGATTCGTGCGTTTCCTAAATCGTATCTACTAAATTAATAGCGTCGATAAAGCTTTGCAGGTTTTCAGATTTTCATTGAAATCTGGAATTAACCTGGAGGCTGTATTTAGAAATTCTATTAAAGTTTGGGGCATTTTGGATTTTTGTTTTTGTTCCGTTTCGGGTAAAAGTTCAAATACTATTGGTTCATGGATTGAGTGTGGAACAAGGACAGTTAAGAAACTGGTATATAATACAAGGAATTGGTAAATAAAACAAGAGAGCGGTCATTATGTATACTTCCGTAACAAAAGACGAAGAAAAAAAATAACTTTGATCAGAAAAGTATTTCACAATTTTTATGGATGTATATTATGGATTTAAATTTCCCTCAAACAATGCTCTTGCGCGTCGAATGGAAAACAAACAACAATAATCTTTATATTAGACTTTGTCTAGATTGTTAGCCAAGGATGCAGCTCTAGTGTAAGTTTTCCTCAAAGATCTTTTGTGTAATTGGTAGATCGTCACTAAGAGCTGCGCGGATAATATACCGATTAATTTTATGAAATAAACGACAGGGAAGTCAATTTTAATCACCACGTCATTCACGACATTAGCATTAGGTTTTTCAATTTTTGACTCCGTACCGCCCATTGTAATGACACTTGATAAGTCTATATAGGGAAAAAGAAACGTATAATAATGGAGTACACTTGTTATAATAAAAAAAAAAATTTAAATCAGTATTGTTTCTTCGTAACTCTATTTTATATTCTATTTTTAAAGAGAGAAAAAAATCTTTCTTTCATTATTCCTTTCCCTCTTGGAGAAAAAAAAAAATTAAGGGATTAGGCTGATCTTTCTAGAACTGTTACGTCCGTTAGTAGCTGGACCGTTTACATGTGCAAATTAAAGGTTTACAAACAAATTTTACTTAAATTAAGTTTACACGGCCAACGACTTGTTAGTATGTTATTTTTTTCATCCTATGGCGTGTTAGTACTTATCATTTAAGGGTAACTTTGTCATTACGACCGTCACCATGTTTTGCAGAGTGAATAGTGGCAATGGCATATGGCGATCGAAACGGTTAAATATATATATATTTTTTTTGTTATACCAGTGCAGGGACTCGGTTACTTAGTTTTTAGTATTTATGTATAAATACATATTTTTCTTTTTTTGTGTTAGTTTTTTTTTGTAATTTTAATGATAATGAACAATAAAATGCGAACTAATAATGAAAATAAAAATTAATTTTAATAGAGGAGTTGAAGATCGCTTAGAAAAAAAAATTAATTGAAACCACTTATTGAATTTTTTTCTTATATAAATACTTTTGTATCAAAAATAAAAGATGAACCATATTAATTAATTATTTAAAAAGAAATATTTGTTTTCCTTACTTTTTATTTTTTTTGTGTATCTTGTAGATGTTTATTTTTTTTTTCTTACAATAATTACAGTAGTAATATCAATCGCTATATAAGATGATGGAATTTAATTCTCAGCTATAGCAGGAGTATAAAATGCATCAATGGTGTTCAGAGTTAAAACTTGGCAAACGCTGGATATACACGTCACATACATTGCCTCTACAAGTCAAATTACTGCTCCTGTTTTAGTGTAGCCAAGTGTTGATCTATACGTTCACTAGATGCTTCCTTTTGTTTTTGAATGAATTTCATTTTCGCTTCCCTTTGAGATTTTAAATTATAATATTCAGTTTGATAAGCTAAATTACTATCAGCATCATCAACATTTCTTTCCTTTTCCATTTGCTCTTGAGCTTCTTTGCGCTTCATAAGTTTTTCAGCTTCAATTTTTTTTTTCACCAGATTTTGCATTTCATCACAATCTTTTTTTTTTAGTTTTCTCAAACTCTATTCAACGTTTTTGTGGCAAGAAAAAATAAATTTAACTGGCAGGATCGCCATGTTATGTTTCTATCACTCTTTATAATAAAACACTCGATTGCAGTTTTCTTTTTATGAACAGCCGCTTGTGTTCTGTTTGCTACACTTTATTTTATTAATTTCACAAATAATTCTTACAGACTAAATGCTTAAAAGTACATTAATACTAATACAACAAAGTATCATAAATATCATAAATATGATATAAACATTATGATGGGAATGAGCTAGTCAGCGCATTCCCAGAGTGTGTATGCATTATTGCTTCAACAAAGTATGAAGCTCGCGTTACATACAGAAGGTATGGTAACTACGATTTGTCAAACACACTACAATGAGTTCTATGGGTAACATCATGCAAGAAATGTAAAAATACAATCTATGATATTGCAGGCAGTACTTAGCAAACCATGAACTGTTTAAAAATATGCTTCTGGAACGCAATCGAGTACTTTCTTAATCAAAAAATTGATTCCATGCTGATTTCAGAGACCCACTTAACAACGAATAGCTTTTTTTAAATCAATAGGTATATATTATATGATAATAAGAATCCTCGCGGACGAGCACGTGGTGGATCGGCAATACCTTTAAAAGCCCGAATCAAAAATTATTTATTGTGTGACTATTGTGACGGTTACCTTTAAATATCTGCCTTGAAGAATTTCATCAAAAGTTAGTTATTTCTTAAATTTATTCACTTCCTAGATTTCAAGTATCAGAGAGCCAGTATAGCGACTTCTTCAAATCACAAGGTCCCTGTTTTATAGCATCAGGCGACTACAACGCTGAACATACATTTTGAGGATCACGACTAATAACACCGAAAGGTCGTGTTTTGTTTGACACAATTTCAAAAATGCGTCTCAATGTGATCTCGAGTGGACAATTCAACTATTTGCCTACTGATCGACAAAATGTACCAGATGTTATTGAATTTGGCGTGTTTAGGGATATTTCAAGAAACCTAATCTCAGATCATTCACCCACTATTCTTAGTACGTATTGTTCGGAAAACATCTCGCTAAGAACACCAGAAGACGTAGAGCAGTGTCTTATTGATTTTGATCGAAATATCAAATTATCTGCCAAACATGAAACAGTAACCCGGCAAATAGGCAGATTTAATCACATTTGCAGATGTCGAGCGGCTCTTGACTGAAAAAAGAAAAATGCGGAGAGAGCGACAAACACAAAGATCTCCTCAATTTTAAACTAGACTTAAAGATTGCACGAAACGGCTAAGAAACCTACTAGAATCTCGAAGAGTAGCATCTCTGAAAAATTACGTAGAAGATCTGGACCCAACTCCACAATCAGATTACTCATTATGGCGTGAATGTAGAAACATTAAAAGACTAGTCGTACCTAAGCCTCCATTACGAACTTCTTGTGGAGACTGGGCAAGAAATAATACCGAAAAAGGTAATCTCTTTGTTGATCATTACTAAACGTTTTTACTCCAATTGTCTCGACTGAGCTGCCACATACAGATGTTTGTCCGGCAGTTATCCTCAGGTTGGAACTTCGAGATATTGAAAAGGAAATAACAGATTCAAACTCCCAGAAAGCTCCTGGCATTGATAAAACCAGTAATAGGATGTTATTTGAATTGCCCCGCATAGCCCAAAAAATTATTCATTTTGTTTTTAATGCCATTTTACGTCTTGAGTATTTTCCTCGAAGTGGAAAATTTATTTCATTACTAGACACCTAAGCCTGGAAACGACCACACCAAGGTTCAATCATACCACCCTATTAGCCTTTTATCTAACATATCAAAGCTGTTTGAGAGAATGTTAATAATTAAGTTGAACCCAATTCTGAGCTCGAAAAGATGTATTCCGAACCATCAATTTGGTTTCAGAAAACAACATAGTATGATCCAACAAACACACAGATTAGTATATGTAATTAAAAAGACGTTTGAAAAAAATACTTTTCTGCACTTTTTATCGACACTTTCATTCGACAAGGTATGGCACGAAGGCTTTATATACAAGTTAAAGCTGAACTTGCCCAAAAACGTATGTATATAAGCTCATAAAAAATTATTTAACTGAATGAAAGTTCATACTAAAAGAAGGAGATTCTTAAGCCTGACTCAGCTCATTAAAGCCGGAGTTCCAGAGGGTAGCATTTGGGACCCATTTTATACTTATAATAAAAATGCAATTTATTTGTTGGGTAAAAGAGCTAGATCCTATACGTATTACACTGGTTGCTCAGGCCAGATCATCAGGAAAAATTTTTCCTAATTTTAGAGAAGCCAAAAGTACTCAATAAATAATAAAATTCTATAAAACACAATGAGAAGTATATATGTTAATAGAATAATATTACATAATATTAGCTCTTTTCCCCCAACAAATAAATTGCATTTTTATTATAAAACGTTATGGGTAATTAGCATAATATTAAATAATTAATAAAAGTTTTTCTTTTAAATATGGTTGGGATCTAATGGTTTAAGTAAGGTTTTCAGTTTACTTATTACAGTTTTCTTCGTCATTTTGGCAATATTCAACTTTACTTGTGTTACTTTCGCAACACCTTTAAATTTTTATATTTTTGGCTATAGCGAACATAATCTTATGTAATATTCGCAAAAATCGCGCCACTAACAAAACACCCTTTAAATTTTAGTGTTATAGCGGCCATACCCTTTCTATAAATATATCAACAGCATACCTATTAAGGTTCAAAAAATACGTGAAATACGTGCAAAACATGTCACACGACGCAAAACCTTTTAATTTTTAGTGCCAATACATCTTCTGTTAAAATTTCAAGAGTTTACCTATTACAATTAAAAAATAAGGCTATATATACACATACGTGCAAATCATGTCAAATATAAAATCTTTAGATTTATTTTTTATACTTGTTTATATAGCGAACATAGTTATAATTACTGTGTGTAAATTTCAAGTGTCTGCATCTTACGGTTCAAGCAATTTTTATTTATTGTATCTTCAATATAATTGAACCATCAATAATTACTCATATCTTAAGTCTAAAAACACAAATATACTTGTTAAGTCCAACCAGTGCTAGACCAAAAAATGTATGTTTCACGGTTACTGTTACTTGCGGGTCATCCCTCTGATATACGGATGAGAGAAGCAGTGTCCCTCCTTAGTCGAATGTAACCAGGTTCATTTAGTATGTTACGGGCCAGCGGATTCGGATGAGTTTCAAGCTTCTTTAAATACCTACAATGAAATTTATAGTCAAGCTTAAGTTCGTTTTTATTCTCCTTAGAAAGAATTAATTAAATTACAAATTAGGGGATAATATTAAAAGAAAATTGGGAAAATTTAATTTTTAGACACCATCAGGAGCGGAATGCACATTTTCTATATCTTATGGCAAGTTTCGCTATTTCTGCTTAATTGAAGGTGTAGATGTAATTATATGAAGAATCTTATTTTGGCGCCTTTGAATTTTTTCTACGTTGCTACCTGAGGCAGTGCCATAACACCAAATTGGTTTTAGAATTGATTTGTACAATAAAAGATTGCAATCTAAAGCAAGAGTAGAATTTCTGCCAATAAGCCAGTTCAGTTAGACTGCTTTTAGCTTCATTTGTGTGAATTTTGATTCTATGTGGCGTTTCAAAGTAAGGCGCCGGTCAAGATGTATGCCGAGATATTTCACGTCTGAAACCTGTCGTATCGTTTGGTTATTTATGCGAATAGGGGGCACCATTCCTTACGCAGTGTGAAAGTTATATGAGTGCACTTTTGTTCATTCACCTTTATTCTCCATTTCTTCAACCAATTTTCTAAATTGGATATGTGGTCTTGTAAATATAGTGATGCTACTTCGGGTCTTTCGTGAATGCTTATAAAAGCTGTGTCGTCAGCAAATGTCGATGTGTAAACTCGGTTACTAGTTAGCATGTCTGAAGTATACATTAAGTATAAAAAGGGCCCCAATATACTACCTTGGGAAACTCCGGCTTCGATTGACTGGGGTGAGCTCAAAAAAATCTCCTTCTTTCACAATAAATTTTCGTTCTGTTAAATAACTAACTAGCAGTTTATATAGATTTACGGGCAAATTCAGTTTTATCTTATACATATATTAGGCCTTCATACAATACCTTATCGAATGCTTGCGAAACGTCGATGAAAAGCGCAGAACAGTATTTTCTCTCTTCAAATGTCTTCTTAACAACATTGACTAACCTGTGAGTTTGTTCGATCGTACTATGTTTTTTCCTGAAGCCGAATTGATGGTTTGGAATACATCTTTTGTCGCTTAGAATAGGGTTCAGCTTAGTTATTAACATCCTCTCAAACAGCTGTGACATATTAGATGAAAGGCTTATAGGTGGTATGATTCAATTTTTGTGTGGTCTTTTTCTGGTTTAGATATCATGGTAATCAAGGACACCTTTCACTCTGTGAGAAAGTACTTAAGTCGTAAAATGGCATTAAAAATAAAAAGAACGATTCTGCGAGCTATACATCTTGTTACTGGTTTTATCAACGCCAGGGGCTTTTTTGGTGTTTAAATGCGTTATTGCCTTTTCAATATCACCGAACTCAAATCTTAGCGGTACAACAGCACTGGCAACGACAATTGGCAACTCAACTATATCAGTCTATATATGTGGGGTAAAACCCTTTTCAAATGTCCAGCAAAAAAAATGCCTTTTTCATTATCACTACTTGCCCAGTCTCCAGATGTAGTTCGCAAGGGAGGCTTACGTAAGACTGGCCTGTTAAGGTTTCTACAAGAACGCCATAATGAATAATCTGATTGAGGAGTTGCGTCAAAGTCTCCCAAATAGTTTTTCAGGGATGCTACTCTTCGAGATTCCAGCATCTCTCTTAGCCGGTTCGTGCATGCTTTAAGTCTGCTTTAAATCTGTGATTACCATTCTCTACGAATTTTTCTTTTTTTCAGCCAAGAGCGGTTCGACATCTGAAGAATAAATTTAATTGTATCTAGCTAGTTGTCGGGTTATTGTTGAATGTTGAGCAGCTGATTTGAGGTTTTGGTCAAAATCAATAAAACTCCGCTCTACGTCTTCAGATGTTCTTAGCAGGATATTTTGCGAACAATGAGTACTACTTTCTATATTAATGCTTGCGATAGTCTTTGGGGATATGATGTTTTGTTTGTCCCATATATAGACTATAGTGGGTGAATGATCTGAGGATAATTCAAGTGACGCGTCAACGTTAATCATTTCTCTCGGAATACCCTTAATCGCGCCAAAATCTATAACATCAGGTATTTTTTGTCGATCAGTAGGCCAATAGGTGGGTTGTCCACTCGATATCACATTCAGACGCATTTTTGAAATTGTGTCAAACAAAACCCGACCTCTTGGAGTTATTAGGCGCCCCAAAACGTATGTTTACAGTTGTAGTCGCCTGATGCAATGAAACAGGGACCTAGTGATTTGAAGAAATCGCTGTATTGACTCTCTGATATTTGAAACCTAGGAGGTGAATAAATCGAAGAAATAACTAAATTTTGATGAAATTCTTCAATGCAGATATTTGTTGCTTGTAGGTAATCTTCACAAAAATCACGCAGTAAATAATATTTGATTCGGACCAATAAGTATTGCCGAGCCTCCACATGCTCTTCCACGAGGTTCGATAGTATCATAAAAAATATAGCGATTGATTTTAAAAAAGCTATTTGTTGTTAAGTGTGTCAATTTGTTGGTTCTTGAGAAAGTATTCGAGTTCATTTTTATGTTGGCGTAAGAAACATATTCTTAAACAGTTCATGGTTTGTTTAGTACCGCCTGCAACATCATATATTGCCTGCGTACCATTTCTTGGATCATGCTGCTCATATAGCTCGTAAAACTGTTTAACGAATGTTCAAGAAATGAAGACGTAAACGCGAATAACACGTCACTTGCTATTATAGCGGCCATAGTAGTACAACTTGTGTACAATTTTCAAGAGTCTACCTGTTGGTTCTCTTGTAAACCAAGTGAAATAAAAACAATTTTTAAGAGCGACTGTACTTTTATTTATTTTAAAAATATTTGCACAAATTAAATGGCTTTTAAACAATTTGTTTAACCGTTCTACCTTGATTTACTTTTAAATAAAGAACACAATTTTGTTCTTTACATCTTCTTTTAAACCAGTAGTTAATCATACGATAAAGCCGTTATTCCAATTTTTGTATATGCATACTTACTTATGTACATACATACCAACCACATTGAGTGCATGTAAATATGTTTGTGTGTATATGTTTAAATGAGTGAATATAAAGAAAAAGAGTTTAAGGAATAAACAAAGTTAATTTTGGTATATGAGACAGTGGCGGCGGTAACATTCCGTCTCTTGTAAGCGAACTAGGGATCTGTGAGCTTGCCATCCTTAATATTACCGACGTCTAGTACTGCTATTTTGGATATGGGCCTCTCAAACATACTGGCGCTAGTTTTTACTTTGACGCGATGAACTTGGCCATCTTTGGCAGTGATTATTTCGGTTATTATGCCTTTTGGCCAGCTGTTACGGGAAAGCGTATCGTCTACAATTATCACAATGTCGCCTACGGGTGGTGTCTTCACCTTTTCGAACCACTTGCTGCGTCGTATTAAACTTGGACCGTATTCACGAACCCATCTGCTCTAAAAGTGGTTTGCAAACTGCTGGGCCTGATGCCACCGTTGACGAAGATCGTAGTTAACTTCACATATGGGTTTGTATACATCAGCGGACCCGAGAAGTAGATGGTTTGGTGTAAGGGCGTCGTCCTCTGCATGGTCTAGAGCCACAAATGTTAGTGGACGGGAATTTATTATGAATTCAACCTCCCATAGAGCATTTCTTAATGATTCGTCGTTAAATTTAAATGCAGGACACATAGCGTAGAGGGTTGATTTTACAGTGCGCGATTTTACAGTGCGACGACTTATAAAATTTTGAATACACATGATGCCCGAGCTTGTGTCAAGACTGTGAGCAACTTCAATATGAATTGCACGAATTGTTAGGCAGGTAAATAGAACTCCCCATCTTTTTTCTTTGCGCCTGCCTACTACCACAAAAAATGGGCCGAAAAAGTCGATGCCTACATAGGTAAATGGGCGTTTAAAACTGGCGAGCCTTGCTCTTGGTAAAGATGCCATTAAGGGCGTCTGGGGTGCGGTAGATTGATTCTTACAACGTTGACATTTTGACCTCATATTTTTATAAACGTCCCTTAGTTTTGGAATATAAAAATTTGTTTTTATTCTGCATATTGTGGCTTCGTGAAGACAATGATGAAAGTTTTCGTGGTAGTATCGGACTAACAAAAATGTTATATAATGATTATTTGGCAAGATGATAGCGTTATTACAGTTTAGAGACAACTCTGCCACAAGCACGCAAAATTTCGTCATCATCCAGGAAAGTATTTAGTTGTTTAGCTTGCTACTAGGGTGTATTTTCTTTTTATTTTTAAGACACCATATTTCATTAGAAAATTCGCAATCTTGGGCATACCTAACCCTCCGATGAGTGACAGTTCTGAACTTCACGGCCGTGTAAAAAGGTCCCTACGGACCTTTTTTGTAAATCATGTTTTTTTTCATATAAAAAAATTGTTTTTTTGTTTTTATTGTTTATAACTAAATTCTACATACAAAAATAATTTTTTTAATTTTTTTAATTTTTTGCTTGGATTTTCTTAAGACTATTATAAAAAAGTTTAAAAATTATTGTTTTTGAGTGTGTACTTCTTGTCCCGCCCTGTGCGCAAGTGATGCAGCGATGTAAAAGTGTGCTATGTTCTCCGCAAACAGCGTTGCCGCAGCAGAAGCAGTATGCCCGCGTTTTCCGCTGCCGCCCGTACTCAGAACGGCAAAGGCGACATGACTGTCGCATTGCCTTCCATCGGTCTTGGTAAAACCTGAAATGAAAAGAAAAGTAAAAACAAATAACTATATATTCTATTATTGAATTTGAAGATGTTTT
This sequence comes from Phasia obesa, assembly GCA_949628195.1. Classification (NCBI taxonomy): domain Eukaryota; kingdom Metazoa; phylum Arthropoda; class Insecta; order Diptera; family Tachinidae; genus Phasia; species Phasia obesa. The sequence goes on along the minus strand of OX451217.1, from coordinate 101,899,214 downwards.
TCTTACCCTAACATCGAATGCTTCCATCGCATTGCGTGTCCTTGGATATGAGGTTATAAGGTTGTTCAGGGCACGTAATTCGATATTTGGTGTGGTCAATTGTTTCGTTAGCAGTAACAAGAACGACCGCCGTCTGTCACTCCTTTTTATAGGCTTCATTTCGTTGTAAATCGTAAAAGCAGCCAATGCACCGACGTCCAGCATATTATAAAACATGGCCAACAGCCATCGTTGTGTTGCTCTTTTGCAGCTGTAAGTGCCTAGCATTTGATCCATGGTATCAACGCCGCATTTATTGGCGTTGTAATCTAATATGGCATAGGGCTTCCACTTCTCGGTTTGCTCGTCAACGAGGCAGGTGTAGTGCAATGTGGAGAGCACGTTCACCACTTTATTTTTTTTTCGGCACGTATGAGCATAACACTATATCCCCTTCGTTGAACCCAAATAATGTACTATTGATGGTGCGCTTCGGGTTCATCTTGAACTCCTGTGGAACGAATGTTTTGTTGTAGCGCACTGTACCAACATATGCGGTCTTCCTACTCAACAAAATACGCGCCAAGTCAAGAGTGGTAAAGAAATTATCCGCGTAAATAGTACGGCCAGCATCGAAATATTTTTCCACAAGATCCAGCACTACGGTCTGCCCTTGGTTTATCTCCCGTTGTTGGTTACCCTTCACAGGATAATAACTCTGTGAGTCGTATAACCACCATACTTTCAAACCATACTTAGCTGGCTTTGACGGAATATATTGTGTGAAGCGGGTGCGGCCTCTGTAAGGGAACAATTGCTCATCAACTGTTAGTGCTTCATGAGGAGTGAGGAGCTGCTGCCAAGTTATGTTGCAACATTTGCCAAATATCGTCAATAGCCGCAGTTTTGCTGTTGATGAGTTTTAGTTTGTGCGTTGATAAGTGCGGACGCGATTTTTTTTTTAAGCTCGCAATTGCCAAAAACAAAAACAAAAAGTGTGAATAAATTCAAACAAAAGCAAAAAATCAAACTTGTTTTTAATACAACAACAAAGTGTTCTGTAAACATTTTTTTTCTCTCTTTTTTCTTTTTTTACAACGGCATTATCACTTTGCTACTTTAAAAATAAAACAAAAACAATAGGGGCCAATGAGCCTCTTTAATTTAAGTGACAAAAATGTAGACAATTTAGATTTAAATAAAAACAAAGAAACTGAAAATAATTTGTGTTTAAACACTACGCCAGTATTACGTGCCCAATCTTGTTCGTCGCTTTTGATAAGCGATGACAATAAAATAACTACAAACAAGTCGCCTTTTGTACAAAGTGTTACCAAAACTAATATGGATAGTGTAAAACCCAAGACGCAAGTGGGAATGGACAGATACATTACGGTATTAAAAAGAGGTCGAAGCCCTAAATCTTCGCAGCTTGCACCAATGTCTAAAGTACATAAAGACCAGGGCTCTAATGGAATAAATTCCCATAATCGTTTTGCTATCTTAGATTGTGAAACAAGTCAACATAAAACGGCAATTAAGTCGTTCAAACCACCTCCAGTTTATTTAAGGGAGAAAAATTCGAATGACTTAATAAAAAAAATTAATTACAATTATTGGCGAGAACTCATTTTATGTAATTCCCATCAATCGTGGTAACATTGGTGAGACAAAAATACAATTTATTGATGAAAGCAGTTATCGGAAAGCAGTAAACGAGTTCGAAAACTGCAAAAAGAACTTTTATACCTATCAGCTGAAGAGTAGTAAAGGTCTACAGGTAGTCATTAAAGGTGTAGATTTATACGTTGATCCAGCTGAAATAAGAGCCGGACTCCAAAAAGCGGGTTTTAAAATAAAAAGTGTAGATAATCTCCGTAATCGGGAACGTGTCCCCCAACCACTATTTCGCGATGAACTGGAACCTGGAGATATCAGATTGAAGAAGAACGAAACGCACCCCATTTACAATCTGAAATACCTGTTACACCGTAAAATAACTATAGAGGAGCCGCATAAGCGTCCAGGACCTGTCCAGTGTCTAAATTGTGAAGAATATGGTCATACTAGGGCTTACTGTAAGTTGCCTCCGGTTTGCGTTGTATGTGGCCCAATGTGACAAAGCAAGGTATGACTCGAAAGTTAAAAAATGCAGCAATTGCGGTGGAAACCACACTGCTAACTACAGAGGCTGTCCAGTTTCTTTCCATGGTAAGGAAAACCACTCAAAAACTAAATACTCCTGCTAAGCACCAACAATATCGAGTAAATCCTCATTATCCTCAGTTAGCCCAACTAACAACACAACATGTTTCATACGCAGATATGGTAAAAACCAATCATACTTCAGTACATAAAGCGGCACCGACAACTAATTCTACTCCTAATTTGCAATCGCATCCTAAAGAACAAACACCATCTGGTAATTTTAATCGTCTCGAAGCAAGCATCGAGACATTAGTGCATTCGATAAACAGTTTTATGAGCTCTATGAGCAGCATGATGCAAGAAATGGTACGCATGCAATCTACTATGTTGCAGGCGTTACTTAACAAACCATGAAATGTTTAAAAATATGTTTCTGGAACGCAAACGGCTTGCGCCAACACAAAAATGAACTCGAGTACTTCCTTAAGAAGGAAGAAATTGATGTCATGCTGATTTCAGAGACTCACTTAACAATAAATGGCTATATCTTATATGACACCAAAGACCCCCGTGGCAGAGCATGTGGTAGTTCAGCAATACTAATAAAGGCTCGAATCAAACATTATTTACAGTGTGATTTTTGTGAAGATTACCTACAAGCAACAAATATCTGCATTGAAGAATTTCATCAAAATTTAGTTATTTCTTCGATTTATTCACCTCCTAGGTTTCAAATATCAGAGAGTCAATACAGGGATTTCTTCAAATCACTAGGTCCCTGTTTCATAGCATCAGGCGACTACAATGCTAAACATACATTTTGGGGATCACGCCTAATAACTCCAAAAGGTCGTGTTTTGTTTGACACAATCTCAAAAATGCATCTGAATGTGATATCGAGTGGACAACCCACCTATTGGCCTACTGATCGACAAAAAATACCTGATGTTATCGATTTTGGCGTGATTAAGGGTATTCCGAGAGAAACGATTAAAGCTGAAGCGTCACTTGAATTATCCTCAGATCATTCACCCACTATCGTCTATATATGGGACAAACAAAACATCATATCACCAATGACTATCAAAAGTATTAATTGGTTGAAATATAGAAAGTATCTTAGTACTCATTGTTCGGAAAACATCCCGCTAAGAACACCTGAAGACGTAGAGCGCAGTCTTATTGATTTTGGCCAAAACCTCAAATCAGCTGCCCAACATTCAACAATAACCCGACAATTAGCTAGATACAATCAAATTTATTCTGCAGATATCGAACGACTCTTGGCTGAAAAAAGAAAAATTCGTAGAGAATGGCAATCACAGAGATCTCCTCAACTCAAAAGCAGACTTAAAGAATGCACGAACCGGCTAAGAGACATGCTGGAATCTCGAAGAGTAGCATCTCTGAAAACCTATTTGGGAGACCTAGACTCAACTCCTCAATCAGATTATTCGTTATGGCGTGCCTGTAGAAACCTTAAAAGGCCAGTCTTACGTAAGCCTCCCTTGCGAACTTCAGCTGGAGGCTGGGCAAGGAGTGATACCGAAAAAGAAAATTTATTTGCTGGACATTTGAAAACGGTTTTTACCCCAAATATATCGACCAATATAGTTGAGTTGCCAGTTGTCGAGGCTAGTGCTGCAGTCCCGATAAGATTTGAATTTGGTGATCTTGAAAAGGCAATAACGGATTTAAAAACCAAAAAAGCCCCTGGCGTTGATAAAACCAGTAACAAGATGTTAATTGAGTTGCCCCGTATAGCTCGCAGAATCGTTCTTTTTATTTTTAATGCCATTTTACGTCTTGAGTACTTTCCCACAGAGTGGAAGGTGTCCTTGGTTACCATGATTCCTAAACCAGGAAAAGACCACACAAAAATTTAATCATACAGACCAATAAGCCTTTTGTCAAATATGTCAAAACTGTTTGAGAGGATGTTAATAACTAAGCTTAACCCTATTCTAAGCGACAAAGGATATATTCCAAACCATCAATTCGGCTTCAGGAAAAAACATAGTACGATCGAACAAACTCACAGGTTAGTCAATGTTGTTAAGAAAACTTTTGAAGAGAGAAAATACTGCTCTGCGCTTTTCATCGACGTTTCTCAAGCATTTGATAAGGTATGGCATGAAGGCCTAATATATAAGCTAAAACTGAACTTGCCCGTAAACCTATATAAGCTGCTAGATAGTTATTTAATTGAACGAAAATTTATTGTAAAGGAAGGAGATTTTTTGAGCTCACCCCAGCCAATCGAAGCCGGAGTTCCCCAAGGTAGTATATTGGGGCCCTTTTTATACTTATTGCATACTTCAGACATGCCAACTAAAGGGTGATTTTTTTGAGGTTAGGATTTTCATGCATTAGTATTTGACAGATCACGTGAGATTTCAGACATGGTGCCAAAGAGAAAGATGCTCAGTATGCTTTGACATTTCATCATGAATAGACTTACTAACGAGCAACGCTTGCAAATCATTGAATTTTATTACCAAAATCAGTGTTCGGTTCGAAATGTTCAAATGTGACAAATTTTGTTCAGCGATGAGGCTCATTTCTGGTTGAATGGCTACGTAAATAAGCAAAATTGCCGCATTTGGAGTGAGGAGCAACCAGAAGCCGTTCAAGAACTGCCCATGCATCCCGAAAAATGCACTGTTTGGTGTGGTTTGTACGCTGGTGGAATCATTGGACCGTATTTTTTCAAAGATGCTGTTGGACGCAACGTTACGGTGAATGGCGATCGCTATCGTTCGATGCTAACAAACTTTTTGTTGCCAAAAATGGAACAACTGAACTTGGTTGACATGTGGTTTCAACAAGATGGCGCTACATGCCACACAGCTCGCGATTCTATGGCCATTTTGAGGGAAAACTTCGGAGAACAATTCATCTCAAGAAATGGACCGGTAAGTTGGCCACCAAGATCATGCGATTTGACGCCTTTAGACTATTTTTTGTGGGGCTACGTCAAGTCTAAAGTCTACAGAAATAAGCCAGCAACTATTCCAGCTTTGGAAGACAACATTTCCGAAGAAATTCGGGCTATTCCGGCCGAAATGCTCGAAAAAGTTGCCCAAAATTGGACTTTCCGAATGGACCACCTAAGACGCAGCCGCGGTCAACATTTAAATGAAATTATCTTCAAAAAGTAAATGTCATGGACCAATCTAACGTTTCAAATAAAGAACCGATGAGATTTTGCAAATTTTATGCGTTTTTAAAAAAAAAAAAGTTCTCAAGCTCTTAAAAAATCACTCGTTAGTAACCGAGTTCACACATCGACATTTGCTGACGACACAGCTTTTTAGAGCATTCACGAAAGACCCGAAGTAGCAACACGATATTTACAAGACCACATATTTAATTTAGAAAAATGGTTGAAGAAATGGAGAATAAAAGTTAATGAACAAAAATGTACTCACATAACCTTCACACTGCGTAGAGAATCTTGCCCCCCTATTCGGATAAATAACCAAACGATACCTCAGCTTTCAGACGTCAAATATCTCGGCATACATCTTGACCGGCGCCTTACATGGAAACGCCACATAGAAACAAAGTTAACACAAATGAAGTTAAAAGCAGTCCAACTAAACTGGCTTATTGGCAGAAATTCTACTCTAGCTCTAGATTGCAAACTTTTATTATACAAGACAATTCTAAAACCAATATGGTGTTATGGCATTCAATGAGGCACTGCCTCAGCTACCAACGTAGAAAAAATTCAAAGGCGCCAAAATAAGATTCTTCGTATAATTACATCTGCTCCTTGGTATATAAAAAACTCGAACATCCATAAAGATCTAAACGTGCCATCAGTTAATGCAGAAATAGCGAAACTTGCCATAAGGTATTTAAAGAAGCTTGAAACTCATCCGAATACACTGGCCCGTAACATACTATATGAACCTGGTTACATTCGACTAAGAAGGAGGGACACTGCTTCTCTCATCCGTACATCATAGGGATAACCCACAAATTACAGTAAATGTGAAAGATACATTTTTTTTGTCCAGCACTGGTTGGACTTAACAAGTATATTTTTAGACTTAAGATATGAGTAATTATTGATAGTTCAATTATATTGAAGATACAATAAATAAAAATTGCGAAAAAAAAGTCAAGAGTGGTAAAGAAATTATCCGCGTAAATAGTACGGCCAGCATCGAAATATTTTTCACAAGATCCAGCACTACGTTCTGCCCTTGGTTTATCTCCCGTTGTTGGTTTGGCAGTTTTCCAGAATATATCATTCCCTTCACAGGATAGTAACTCTGTGAGTCGTATAACCACCATACTTTCAAACCATACTTAGCTGGCTTTGACGGAATATATTGTGTGAAGCGGGTGCGGCCTCTGTAAAGGAACAATTGCTCATCAACAAAAGGAACAATTGCTTCATAAGGAGTGTAAGCTGCTGCCAAGTTATGTTGCAACATTTGCCGAATATCGTCAATAGCCGCAGTTTTGCTGTTGATGAGTCGCTGTTGTTGCTTTATACACATGAAGCGATCGTACGACAACGCAGTTTTGTATATTGGGCAACGCGTCGCGCCCCATAATTCCATATCTGGTTCATGGTATTGATCTTGTTATGGGCGAATCGTGGGATTCGCCAAATTCCATGCAGCTGTAACCTCCCTGCCTTTACGATTTGTTTCACGTAGCACTAAGTGTATTATTTCCTTTGTCATGATTGAAAACATTATTGTATAGGGGTCGTGTATATTTCATGTTGGTCCTGGTTTCTTTCTTGTGAAGTCGACCACGTTATGATTACGAGTGCGTGAAGTTGGTGGTGCTTTTTTACTCCATTGGGTGCCATCTTTACCAATATAGAAACTTTCATTCGTTTCCTGTCCATCATCTTCTTCCTCATCGTCGTCATCAGTAACTTCATTTAGCTCGACGTATCCTTCAGTTTCGGCATCTGACTCTTCAGCAAGTTGGTATGTGCGATCTTCATCATCCTCAACTTCATAATTATCAATTGCAGCAATACCAATTTCTTCATCTTTGTATTCGTCCATAAAATCAGCAAATCTACTATCAGCTGCACGCCTTTCATCCGCCGTCATTTGCTGGTAACGTGTACTACGGCGTACAACAATTTCAGCAACGTCCAAATTACTTGCATCTGCCAAATTTATATTTTTGTTTCTATCACACACGATTTTACTCTTCGCTGTCTAAACTTTGACTGATCTGGTTTACGAAACTACAACTTCTTTTATACTCTTTCGTACGTCTACCTAAACTCAAAGACATTAGGGATGATGATAAAAACAAAAAACTCTAAGAAAAAATTCTAAGAACAAAAATACTAAGAACAAAAAATACTAAGAACAAAAAACTCTAAGAACCGGTTTATTGCTAGTAGTATAAGATTAGAATATTGTGCCTTTCTTTGAAAGCAATAAAGTTCATGTCTTCGAATTTTTCTTAGAATTTTTTGTTTTTATCATCATTCCTAATGTCTTTGAGTTTAGGTCGTTGTAGTGGCCGCAGTAGGAGTAATTTCAGTTTGAAAAGGCAAAAAGGTCCCTAGGGACCTTCTCACTCTTCGGAGGGTTAAACAAAATATTTTTGGACTTTTGTATATATTCAAAACACATACCTTTATTTGTTGTATCTCCTCGTACAATATATTTAATTTTTCAATGTAAAGCACAAAGTGTGAAAGTGCTATGTAAAGTCGTTTCCAATTCAAAAATATTCTATGTTGATTGAGAGACTTTTTGTGGCGATAATAAGTAAGTGATTTCGAATTTCTTCTTTACTATGACCATCTAGTTCTGGAAATTTGGGCCACAAATTTTTGTCGTCGTCGGTTGAACCAACCTTTGTTGCGAAGTCTGCGGGGTTTGATTTTGACGGCACCCAATGCCATTGATTTAAATTTGTGGTTTCCAGAATTTCACCAACTCGATACATTACAAATGTCTTGAAGTTTTTTGGGTCCATGGTTAGCCATTTAAGGACCGTTTTAGAATCCGACCAATAAAAATAATCTGTAATATGAAGACGGATTGCGCTTCGAATTTTTGTTCCTATTAGTACCGCTTGAAGTTCTAGCCGAGGTATCGATATCGGTTTCAGTTGGGTGCCCTTGGATTTGGCTGCTACAATAGACACATCGACATTGTTATGAATTTGAACACGAAAGTTGCATACCGCAGCATAAGCATTTTCCCCAGCATCGACAAACGTATGTAATTGGACCGATGTCGTAAATTTGAGCAGCTTAGAATAACACCCGGGTATGGCAATTGATGATATTTTGTTTAGGTTTGAAAGCCATGAATGCCATTTTAAATTAAGACCCTCGTTTAGTTCATCGTCCCATATTTTGAAGTAAAATTTTAAGGCCGATGGTGTAGAGGGAAACAAGGCGTAATGGGTCAAAAAATGACATTAGGACTTGAAGAACTTCTCTTTTGGTAGGAACCACGTCTTTGTCAAAATCATGTCTTCGGAGCCACGAGAATCTAGAATTATACTGAAACACATCATTATTTGACTCCCAATACATACCAAGGATTTTTTCTGTAGCTTTAAATGAATTTTGAGTATCTGAGCCATCATGGGATAGGTATTTGCGTGCAAGTTCGGAATTAGTTATCCAGTTTCTTATGTGAAAACCGGCGGCAGAATGAACCAGTTTTACTTGAAGTGCAAGTTCTTTTACTTCTTCATCGCTGTCAACACTATCGATGAAATCATCCATGTAGTAATAATGTTGTATAGATTTAACAGCTCGAGGATACGATTGTTTAAATTCTTCAGCATTTTTATTTCTAATAAAATAACCGATGTAAGGTGCACAGCTTATACCGAATGTTAAAGCTTTCATTACGTACACACTAGGTTGTGGTTTGCTTTCAGAGTTTTCGAGCCATAAAAATCAGTGAACATGCATATCTTCGTCTTTAACGTTGATACGATGAAACATTTCGGCTATGTCACCACAAATTCCAATTTGCCCAATACGAAACTCAATTAAAATATTGAAGAGTAAGTAAAGCTGGGCCGCAAATTAAAAAATCATTTAGCGATTTGTTGTGTGACTTTGCTGCTGCGTCCCATACAAGACGAACCTTTCCAGGTTTATTTGGGTTAAGAGCCACAAATATTGGCAGATACCATGTACGACCCGGGTAGGAAAATATTTCAGATTTTAACACCTTTCGAGCATAACCTTTGGATACACACGTAATTATTATTGCGAGCTGACGTGTTTTTTAATAGTGTCCACAAAATCTCAATTTCTGATAACTTAAAGTTAAATAATTTTTGAAAAATAATAACATTATAGCCCTCAAAAAATGCTATCTAGGAAGCCTAAAATATAAAAGGAATAAGCTAGAAGAATTGATTTAATTTTTAAAATAAAAAATCAAATAAATTTTGAAAACAAAAAATCAAATAAATTAACACAAAAGTGTAGGTCAACCATAAACATACATAAATTATACAAAACAAAAATCTCAAAAGAACAAAGCAAACTAAAAAACAAAACAATGAGTTCAATGACCGAAAAATCTGTTTGCAATCAGTGCAACTGAAACATAACAACAACAAAATTTGCAAAATGTTCGAAATGCAATTCTAAATATCACCTCTCCATGCTGTTCAATAACTGAAACTGCATACAACAACGTAATTGGCAACAAAAAATCCGAGTGGACTTGTAATCGATGCAAGGTACGAACCAGGTCTGAGTCAAACATTTCATACCCGGTTGTGGTGTCTGAAGAAATATCCCAGCAAAAAAAACAGAGAGATGATGATGAAGACAGCAACAGCTCGAGCAAAAAATTTAAGGAGGGTCTAACATTGACTTCATTAAACTATGGGTTAGTCTCAGTACAGTCGAAGCTGAAATATATAAAAAATTCTATTCATGTCTTAAACAATAATATAAACGTGAAGAACTCACAAAACTCTACCATAATAGACGAACTCAAAAACTCCATTCAAACTATGGCTAACTCCGTAGCAACACTTGCAAATCAAGTTAGTGACCTATGCGCGAGAGAAAGTATGCCAGAACAAAAACTAATTAAATTAGAGAATAAAGTACATCAGATGGATCAAATATCATTAAAAAACAGTATAGAAATAAAAAACTTTCCTAATCCAGAGGTAAGTGCGAGGGAGATTATAACAAATATCGCTGTATCTCTTAACGTCGAAATAAATAACATAGACATTAATAATGCATACCGAGTGAAGCAAGCCGCAAACAAAACAATAATAGAATTGACTACCCAAAATAAAAAACGCGAACTAATGAGCAAAATTCAGCGTCATAGAATCGACGCAAGTATAGTTAATGGAGCAAACAGTGAAAACAAATTTATTTATATTAACCACCAACTTACTGCACGTAACCGCCGATTGCTATGGACAGCTAAAATTAAAGCTAAGGAGTGTGGTTGGAAATTTGTATGGTTTAGAAATGGCTCTATATGTGCAAGAAAAAATGAAAATTCCCCTCTAATATTTATAAACAAGACAACAGATATCGAATTAATAAACAATATCTAAAAATCCAAGCAAATGCACAATTATAAAAGCTAATTAAAACTTAATTCAAAATCACAAATTTTAAAATGAACTCTCACGAAATCTTATCGGTAAAAACCTTTAGTGAAATTGAAAATAAACACTTAAGTTATCCCTTTACAATAATATGCATGAATAATCGCTCACTAAGAAAACATTTCGAAAACATTTTAATAACAATTAATAATATTATAGAAAAAATTAAATTCATAGTGCTTGTTGAAACAAACATCAAAAACGAAGAAAGTCGCTTTTACAAAATAAGTGGTTTCAATTCCTTTTTCTTAAACAGAGAAACGCGTAAACAACTATTCCACCACCTCTTTGGTGGAATAGTTGTTTACGCGAAAGAACATATAAATTGCACACAAATTAATATTCGTTCGATCTCATACAAATAGAATTTGAAATAAATAAAAACCCTTTCTCTTTGTTTTCAATATATCGTCTACCAAAAAGTAATGCAACCAAATTTATAAAAGAACTAGAATCAACCATAAAACTTTCTCAAAAAAAGCAAAACATTGTTATTGTAACATCGATACGCTAAAAGACAATAATATAACAACAACATACATAGATATGCTTATGCCGAATGGACTACAAAATGTAACAAACGAACCAACACGTATATTAATTAAGAAAAACACACAAAGATGTATTGATCACTATATTGTTAAAACTGCACGTGCACAAAAACAACTGCATCAGCAGTAATTAAAACATGCATATCAGATCACTACACAACTTTCTGTTGTATCGAACATGTATTAGCAAACAAAACGATACATGATCAGAGATTCCCAAACGGTATTCGAGAACATACGTATATAAATAATTATAAAGCTAAAAAGATAATTAATGAAACAAATTGGAACAATTTAATAGTCGAAAACGACATAGACAATTTTTATAATAAAATTTATAACAAGTTTTGTGAAATCTACGAAAAATCAAAAGTAAATAATGAAGCAACAAAAAAAAAGGTCTTCGAATCCATGGATTACTGATAGTCTAGTGAAATGTTGTAAGTATAGGGATAAACTTTATAAAAAGTGGATAAACAATAAAAGAAATATAAATTATGAAAATGAATATAAAAAATTTAGAAATCTATTAAATAAACAAATTGTTATCGAAAAAAATAAATATTATAAACAAAAACAAAAACTATTAGAAAATCGTAAAAACCCCAGAGTAACTTTTCAAATGAAAAATGAAATCAACGGCAAAAACTCTATTAATATTGTGTTATATTAAAGAACTTTAAAAACCATAGCATTGAAAGTATCTTAAACAATTTTGCAAATAATTTTCATGAAAATGTAATAAAAATAATTCACACATGCGACATAAAAACTATCAAACACAAAGAAAACACTATTAAAAACTCAATGTACATTGAACATACAAATGAAAATGAAATTTATAATATATTAACTAAGTTAAATAAAAACAAAGGTCCAAGCATCGACAGAATCAGACCTAAAGATATAAAAGATAATGCTCTAACCCTTACTCCCGTAATAACGGCATTTATCAATGAGAGTATCAACACATCTAAAATCCCAAAAATACTAAAAACATCCACTATAAGACCCATATACAAAAGCGATAAAAAGATAATGTTAATAACTATAGGCCAATAGCAATATTACCGGTAATCGAAAAAGTGTTAGAGGAAGTCATAGTCAAAAGGCTTAATAATTTCTTAACCAAATATAAAATAATAAATCCGAACCAATTTGGTTTTCAGAAGGAAAAAAATATAAGTCAACTTCTAGGCAAATTTGCTGATAAAATTAACAACAATGAATAAATGAACAATGTTTGGTATTATTCAACGATTTTAGTAAAGCATTTGACACTCTATCGCATACAAAACTATTAGAAACACTGGAAAGAAACGGAATTAGGGGAAATGTGTTAACATGGTTCAAAGACTATTTAAATTTACGCAGCTATTGCGTCAAGATGGAAAACAAATAAAGTAAGGAGACTAAATCACAACACGGAGTCCCACAAGGATCGAAATTAGGTCTACTACTATACTTAATATACGCAAATGACATGCTTAACTCTCTTAAAGATTGCGACACTTATGCATACGCCGATGATACAGCGATGGTGGTTATACACAAAAATATAGAGACAGCTATAACAATTATACAAAACCAGCTAAATACTGTATCCAAATGGTGTCACGATAATGGGCTGGTAATTAATGCATCCAAAACAAAACTGATGCATATTAGACAGCCACACGTGAAACAAGTTAATATAAAATTAAAATATCATGACGTCAAGTGTATACACGACAATGCAAACAATATACTCGATAACGACACATGCAACACCACAATTGAACTAGTAAACACATATAAATACCTAGGAGTATTCGTAGATAGCACGTTTAAATGGAAAATGCACATAAAAGAGCTCCAAAAGAAACTACGTAAAGCCCGTTACTCGTTATATAACCTCAGCTACGTTGCTACAAACACAGTACTTCGGCAAATATACTTCTCTTTAGTCGAATCATATATAAGACATGGAATATCGGCTTGCGGAAACTCTTCTCACTGCAAAAGCCTGCAAAGGACACAAAATCACCTACTAAAGATATTATATAAAAAACAAATCAACAATCAAAACTTCACTTACTCCCGCCTACATACTCAGTCCAATAACAACGCCACAAGACACAACAACATTAGGTACAACAACACTCATCCAGAAACACTCAATATGCAACCGTATGAACAAACTCGAGCTACCAACAGTAACATAGCTATCGAAAATCTACCACGTCATCTTAATGTATTAAGCATCAAGAGTATATACGTACTCACAGTGTTGGCTGACCTAAACAATCCCTAAATATTGCAACCCATTTCTCATCAATACAACACACGACTACATTCTGAAGGCAGAGTTACAATCTCAAGAACGAAAAACAGCTATGGTGATCGAACACTAAAAGTATTATTGCCAAAAATATATAACGACATGCCAAGGAACAGAAAGGTAATTTCAAACGTATCACATAAGAAAAAAATTTATAAAAATTACTTATTGTCCTCGCAATAATAATATTTATACTTTACGAAGTAATTAATTAGTTAAGTAGTTAATTTCCCGCAGACAAGCCACAAGGCTTCGCGGGGTTTAAATACTAAGCATGAATTTACTTTATTTTGATTAAATAAAAAAAAAATATCAACTTATCAATTTCGGCTTGCATAGTTTGCTGCAACTGTGGATCCTTTTTAAACTTTTTACTGAAGACATTTAAGACGATGACGGGCAACCTCATAGCTTTCGGGTAGCCTCTGAGCTTCTTCTTTCCACAGAAGACCCACTTCGAATTGTTTATTTTTTTTATGGCGAAGTTTTCAAGAATTTTCATAGCCCTTTTTTTCGGCCGATAAAACACTCTTTTCTTTGGGCACTTCAAGGCCAAAATATTCTTTCACATCATCGTGTAACCCGTCATAACTTTTTTCGCATCCACATGTATGTATATTTAACAATGAAGTTTTACTGGTTTCTGTACCACTACCTTGTAACGTCCAGCCCAGTCGAGTTTTGGATGCAATTGGCTGACCACGCTTACCTTCCTTAATTTTTAATGGTACGGTTACCCTCCAATTGTTGACACCTATGAGAACCATCGGTTTAGCATTTATATAGGATTGTATAGGCAGGCCTCTTGAGTATGAGTAGTCTTTCATGATGTCATCAAATTTAATTGACTAAATGGGTAAACCAAGAATATGTACCGTTCGCACATCGTGGAGAGTGAATCTGCTTTCATTTTTAACGCTGGAAACTTCTATATCGACTTTAATTTAATTTTGTTCAGAACGAGTAGTTTCGCCAGTCCATTGTAGCTCTAAAGGCTCCCTTTTACCATGTAGACCCAATTTTTCAAAAAGCTTTGCTCCATTAGGGTAACGGATGAACCCTCATCTAAAATTGCGAATGTCTCGATTGAACCACCATTACAATGTATACGGATAGACAGGATTCTGAAATACTGAGTACCTGGACTTCTATTATTGTGTGCGTTTACGTTTCCACTGCGTCCCTGTGCAACTGTTTCAGCTACATTATTTATTACTGTATACCTATGCAACAAGGGGTGATGCTTTGCAGAACAGTTGCTAATATCGCATATCTTTTTTGAAAAACATTTGCGTCTATGAACATTTAAACACTGGCGGCATAAATTATTTTGCTTTACTACGTTCCACTTTTCGTCCAAGCTAAAAGCCTGAAATTCACCACAATGCTGAATTTTGTGTTGTTGACTTTTGCAGAAGTTGCAATTTATTTTATATTGATAGGCTGGCTCTGAATGAGTATGCACTGAAGCTCCTTTTTTCGCTCCTAAGGGGGATACGACTTGACTTGCAGCTCCTGCTATAATATAAATCCAATCGCTAAACGCTTTCACTACTGGGACCTTAGCGTCTTTTGTGTGCATTGCCCAATTTAATTTTTGATTGTCGGGTAATTTATCGACTAGCGTTCTTACGAGCAACGGATTATTTAAATGAGCTGTCAAGTCACAGGCCTCCATCGTTAAGCAAATATTTCGTATGGTAAGTGCATATTCGATGAGACTGTCGAGCCTGTCTTTAAGCGGAGGAATTTTTGTTGCTTTTGATATCATGATGTCTAATATATGCTCTGGACGACCGAAACACATCTCCAAAGTTTGAATTATTTCATTCACCATGGATGGGATAAGCAGTTTACTTTTGACTAGCTCTCTGGCACGACCTCGAGGACACGACTGCAGTCGCATTAAATTTTCTCCATTTGTGTGCTATTTTTAAAGTTACTTATGAATAGAGGCCAGTCTTCTGGGTTACCATCGAATGCTGGTAGCTCTTTCGGTATAACCTGTCTCGCTGCTAACTGCGCTGCATTGGGCTGGAAGCAAGAAATATTTAAAAAAGAATTTGAATTTTGGCAAACGTCACCTTTTGTGAGGATACTGTATTTTTTTTCCAAATATTGCCTTTAAATTTCCTTTTCTTCTTCCAACATCTGCAATTTCAATTGTGTATGGGAGTTCATAGAGCCGGACGATGAGCTGGGGCCACAAAGAGAACTACAAATTTGTCACCTGTTGTTTCTCTATTTTGCAAGATATTTTCTGTAACCTTTTCTGGATTGCGCTCTTTATATCCATCATTATTTACATTTGATGGCTGACGGGCTTTTTCCCCTGACGATGAGCCAGGTGCATCAGAAAGGGGTCCTTTGGTCTGGATATCAGGAGATACTTCTAAACCTGCGGTAAACTCAGCTGTGGCATTTATATGCGTCCGACACAGTTCTTTTCGTAGCACAATTAAGAATTTACCATAATTTAAAAGTGCTACAAGTTGATAATTCTTCTGTGGCACCGGACATTCGTATAACAGGCATACCATTTTACAAAAATGAAGATTTGAATCAAATTTTTGAAAACATCTGTGGCTCAGTTAAAACTGTTGTACCTTCCTACAAAAACATTTTTGAGTAAGGCATTTCAAAACAACTCGAGATGTTAACGATCCTCCTCTAATAGTCATAATGAATTCAGCGCACGATAAAAATTTCTTTTTAAAAACTGCCGCTGCTTTTCGGCGTAACAATAAAAAACCGTTCTGCCTATCTGATGCTGGCTTTGGGAGTAATAGGCCATTTTATATTAATGAAAATTTAACGCCACACAACAACGGAATTTTCAAAGCTGCTCTTGGCCTTAAAAAGGATAACTGCTTGAAAACCGTTTACACACTACGCGGAGGATGATATACCTATAAAAATTAACGTTAGTGAGCAGTTGAAGCAGTTTTTTCGAATGTAGTATAATTTTATTTCATTGTATTTTTAAATGCTTCTATTGTTTTTCGTTTCTTCCTCATTGTAATTGTTTTTGCTTTTTAAATCAATGTTTGGGTTTTTATTTCAATTCTTGTTTATATCAATGGCTAATTGCTCTATGACTCTAGAAAATTCCAAAGACACAATGATGGATTTGGTTAGAATTTAAGCGACACAAAAAATTGGTCTTTCGCTTTCACACATTAACGCTCAAAGTCTTAACAAATTGATGAATTCAGATTTGTTTTTGAGAATTCAAATGCTGATATTGTGTGTGTTTCCGAGACCTGGCTTTCATCATATACACCAAATAGTCATGTTGCCCTACATGGTTACAACGCTTTCAGGAAGGATAGGGATGGTTATGCCGGCGGTGTAGCTATATTTGTAAAAAACAATATCCCTTGCAAAGTTCGTCTCAGATCTTCAACAACTGCATCTCATAATGATAAAAAAGTAGAGTTTGTATTTGTTGAAATCAATTCCGATGGAAGGAAAATGTTAGTGGGGTGTCTTTATAGGCCACACAAAAGGGTCTCTTTTTCCAGTTTGTTTTCTACACTGGAAACACTGACGTTGAATATGCTGATATTATCATTGCAGGCGATTTCAACTCCAATATTCTTTCAGAAACTATTTTGGTTGACAATAAGGTGTCCTTTAGTTTATCACCGACAAATTCATTTTTTCCGACACACCATACAACAACGAGTAGAACGTTACTCGACATATTTTTTTTTGTTTCAAATACATCTAGTGTCCTCTTCTATGACTAAATATCTGCCCCCTGTTTTTCTTAACACGATTTAATTTTTCTTACATATAATTTTGGTACTCCTCCATCACAGCGCTTAGTTTATTTTCGTGACTTCAAAAATCTTGATTTCAACGCTCTTATTGAAAATTTCTATCGTATTAATTGGACTCAAATATACTCAATGCCATGTGTTGATGATCAGTCACTGTTCTTACGTAAAAATTGTGAGATTTTATATGATTTCTGTTAGGTCAAGGGTTATATCCACCAAATCTAAACCTTGGTTTTCCTCTGCCATTAAACGACTTATATATAAAAGAGATCTAGCATACTCTAGATGGAAAAGATTTAGAATCCCAGAGCTGAAAGAGGCATTTAGAACCTCAAGGAAAAATGTCAATGTCCACATAAGAAATGCCAAAACTAGGTACTTACTACCCGTTTTAGCTCTGCAATTGGCTCTAAACAAACTTGGCAATGCATACGGGATTTTGTGGAACAAGATTAACGTGAGTACCTGCCCAGTTGGCCTAATCTCACGGTGGTCTTACCACCGAGTGAAATGTAAGCGTAGACTAGCGCTCCCATTGTGTAGTATAACAACACTTTACGATTGCCACCAATCGCAATTTGTGTGTGATACAGTCACAATGAGTAGCAATTTATATAATATGGCAAGCCTTGTCGAAGGCAAGCCTAGATCCATATTATAGCCTCTTGCTTAGGGGTTTGGAGACTATCCAAACTCCGTCTGTTGAGAGTGCAACAGCACACTTGATCGACCGTGCACTATACCTAAATAAATCGATCTTAAACCACAACCACCACGTGTACCCCCGAAGGGGACCTCACCAATAATCGGTCACAGAGAGGATAGGCTCTCTGTGGGGCCACCGATTCCCGTGGTACCAGTCCTTTGGACACTGGTCCGGCCTCGAAGAGAACCCGTATGTTTTAACACACAGACCTTTTCTTCCAGATTTAGGTTCTAGGAACCCTAGCGTCTGGTGCCCCTATTTTCCCCGAGTGAACCGCGTCAAAGCATTTGCCATTCCTGCAGTGACAATTGGACCCCCGTGGGTAATGCATACGGGATGTGTTCAAGATTAACGTGGGCTCCTGCCACGATGGCTTTATCCCACGGTGCTCTTAACACCGAGTGAAATAAAGACGTAGACTAGCGCCCCCATTGTGTAGTATAACAACACTTTACGATTGCCACCAATCGCAATTTGTGTGTATACAGTCACAGTGAGTAGCAATTTATACAATATGGCAAGCCTTTCCAAGGCAAGCCTAGATCCATATTATAACCTCTTGCTTAGGGGTTTGGAGACTACCCAAACTCCGTCTGTTGAGAGTGCAACAGCACACTTGATCGACCGTGCACTATACCTAAATAAATCGATCTTAAACCACAACCACCACGTGTACCCCCGAAGGGGACCTCACCAATAACCGGTCACAGAGAGGATAGGCTCTCTGTGGGGCTACCGATTCCCGTGGTACCAGTCCTTTGGGCACTGGTCAGGCCTCGAAGAGGACCCGTGTTAAAACAACAGACCTTTTCTTCCAGATTTAGGCTCTAGAAACCCTAGCGTCTGGTGCCCCTATTTTCCCCGAGTGAACCGCGTCAAAGCATTTGCCATTACTGCAGTGACAATTGGAACCCCCGGGGGTAATGCATACGGGATATCGGGATTTGTAGTGCAGAACATACAAACAACTGTCACGCAGATGTTAAAGAACTAAATAGAAACTTTACTAATATATCTTCCGCCCCAGCAGATACAAGTTTTTATAATATCTTCAATGTGAGTACTGACTCTAATGAAGTCGATGTGAATACTTTGTAATTAGCTGCTGTAAGTCAAGCAGATGTTTTGACTTGTTTGAGGTTAGTTAAGTCATATGCAGTGGGTTGTGACAATATGCACCCTAAATTTATAAAAATTCTGCTGCCAGATCTCAAGAAATTACTGTCTGAAAGACAGTCAGGATTTCGCTCGCATCATAGCTGTATTTCTGCTTTAATTGATGTATCAGAGGGTATACGATACGAACTTGATAATACTAAAATAAATTTCTTGATTTTACTCGACCACTCAAAAGCATTTGATTCAGTTGATCATAGTATCCTTCTAATGAAGCACTTTTTCTCTTTTTCTCAAATCAACTGTCCCATTGCGATATTCATATGTACGCAGATGACATGCAGTTATACTTAAGCAGTGTGGTACACTCAGTTGCCCAAAACATTGTGCCTATTAATGATGATTTAAAGAAAATAGTTCGTTGGGCATCTGTAAATGAACTTTTGCTAAGCCCTCTAAAGTCAAAGTGCATAATAATACGCAAGAGAACGATCAGTCCTATTAACAATGTTGACATTTTAATTAATGGGGAAAAAAATTGAAATCGTGAATAGTGCTAAGAATCTCGGTGTAATCTTTAATAATAACCTTACCTGGAGTAGTCATATTAACACACTTGTAGGTAAAATATACATGAAGATAAGGTCCCTTTGGCTAACACAGTCTTATACACCTCTCATTCCTGCCTTACTTTATGGATGTGAACTTTTTGCAAGTTGTGACTCTATTTGTAAACACAAGTTAATTGTTTTATACAATAATATTTTGGGATATACCTATGGACTGCGAAGATATGATCATGTTTCTAATTTTTCCTCAAAACTATTCGGTGTATCTTTTGAAACTGTACTTAAAATTCGTGTTCTTTTATACTTTCGCAAACTTATTTATTTACAAATCCCCCGATATCTTTATGATAAAATTAGATTTGCCAGATTTCTTAGAGGTAATAAGATCATTATCCCGAACCATCGTTATTTTGTTTCTAAATGGCAATTTTTCATTTATGCGGCACGTCTTTGGAATCTTCTCCCAACAGCCCAACAAATTAATAGCAACGCAACCAGTTTTAAATTTTTTTTTAATTTTTATTTTTTTTAAATAATTTTTTAATTCTCACTTTATAATTTTGTTTTCCTATTTTATTAGTTCTGTTTTGCCTATAATATATTTAAATTGTGTGCGATTTTATCTATAAATTTATTTAACTATTATTTGTAAAATGTTTGAATTATATGTTAAAAACCGACGCATAGTACATTCTTGTACTTTAAATATAAGAGTAATCTTGTTGTACAGGAAATGGAAATAAGTAAATAAAATTAAAAAAAAAAATCACATCAAATAATTTTTAGGATTGCTTGGATATTACCGTAAGTTTACAACTAATTTTGCACAATTAACTAAACCAATGACAATTTGAATTAAAAAAGGAAAACCGATAAAAATCTACGAAAATTATCTTAATACATTTAACACATGCAAAACCATCTTAATAAATGATCCAATACTACAATACCTGGATAATTTTAAAACCCTTTATACTCACTGAAAGAATCAAATTCAAAACTAGTGCGCTGGAGATTGAAGTTAGAAGAATTTGATTACGAAATCGGGTATAAAAGAGCAAACAAAATACAAATGCAGATGCCTTAAGTCGAGTCAGAATACCAAAAGCAACAATCGACACAATCGCTATATATAAATATTAACGAAGCGGAAGACAACGATAACGTGTCAATAGCAACTAGTATTTGGGAAACGGGAAAGCTATAAACAATTTCCCGGGAAAGTTTTTGCTAATTTCCCGGGAAACGGGAAAATTAAAATCATGAGCAAAGAAAGTTCAGTGGTTCTTATTTTTAAATAAGCATTTCTTTTGCTATCACACAAATATTTAATCGGTATTGTGCTTAATAAAATGCAACCGTTTTTAAAATTGTAATATTTCTAGAAACTTACAAATATGCTATAGGCAGATCGTGCAAGACAAAGTGTAAAACTATTAAAAAAAAAGTCCTCAAAAAAACAGCCTGTCACGAGAAATATAAGAAACAAGAATATGACAAAAGGTCGCGTTCAATTCATGATGTGTGCAGAGTTGTGGGTTAAAGAATATGGTCAGGTTTTAGAAAATTTAGTTTCCGTTTTAAATCCTATTAAAGTAGCAGTAGAGGTCTTCAGTGGCAGGGGCACAAATTTGTTAATAGTATTTTCAGACCCTCTACGAGCAGCTTTTGGCTATTAATCTTTTAAAAACGATGGTTGAAAAGAAAAATAAATGAACGAAGGGATGATAAATTGATAATGTACCAAAAAATGTCATGAAACTTTATTTACAATCACGGAAAGACAACTCAATGATTTCCATATTCAAATAATTCTAAAAAAATCAAATAATACATTTATGCACCTTTTCAATCCTTTTCGAAACAAGCTGATTAAAACAATAGATATACCCTTATTTTCAGAAGAGGAAGTATTAGACATTTTCAAAAAAATTTTCCCTCAAACAATATGACAGCTATTTATACGGATGATGAAACCTTTAGAGTAGTTCAAACAGTATACTCAAAGTTATTTTCCAATAGTAGAACATTTAAAGTAGTAAGAGCCACAGAATTGCTAACGGACATACAAAACAGCGATGAACAGGAACAAATAATAATAGAATATCATAAAAACAACCAAACCAAACCAAACCAGAGGTAAAAATGAAACGCATTGGCAAAGGAAAATATGGGAAATAATAAATAACTGTGGTAAATGCGAAACCTTAAAAAATGATAGGCGACCACCAAAATCATTATTTCAGAAAACAGAAACTCCATGCAAACCTTTAGATATTATTCATATCGACATTTACACTATATCACATAAACAAATTCTTACAATAATAACTAGATTAATATTCAAAATTCGCTTGGACATACACAATCCAGGCTAGGACAAGTATATGTATTCTTAGATCCTTCAAAAATTTCTTAGTTCTCTTTGGAACCCCAAAAAAGTTGCATGTGATCAGGGAGTAGAGTTTAGAGCAAACAGTTTTAAAGACTTTTCCGGCAACAAAACATAGAAGAACATATAACTTCATTTCAACAAAACTTCTAGTAACTCGAAATAGAGAGGCTTCATTCCACATTGACAGAAATTTACAGGCTTATATTAGTAACTAAGAAAGAACCACGATGAAGTTCTTAAAGAAACTTTAATTACTTAACAATAATTCAATCCATTCTAACACAAAATTGGCTCCATACGAATTATTTTTTGGCAAAACCTACAAACAGTTCAATTTAACAATGAACACGAACACTTAGAAAAACTCAGAGAATTTCAAGACACATTATACCCTCTTATTAAACAAAAAGTCGGCCAACGCAAAGAAATCGGGACCACAACACTAAACATGAGTAGGAAGGAAGCTTTACTTTCGTAAAAACACGGGCAAAGTTATGTTTAGAAAAAAATGCCGTAGGAACAAACTAACGGATAGGTTTCCAAAACACAAAGAAATAGCAACATTACTCTCACAACAACAGAAAAACCCATAAAGCTAGAATTAAACTTAGAAAGAAATTAAACGAATAATTCCAGACTAGCACCAGCAACCTGCCAACTCATAGAAATCAAGGATCTTGAAAATAACAACGGACAACTACAATTAAAATTGGGTTTAGCTAGGATCACTAAGGGCAATAACAGCATATCATATCACTGACACTAACCAATATTTTAACTCTATTGAAACCATAATCTATACGCTGGACTCTTTTAAACAATCATCATATAACAATGCCATTTCCACTACAAGATTGAAGGCGAAACGAAACAGATGCAGAGGACCTCAACCGTCAAATAGACCACATAAGAAAACAGACAACAAAATTATGGAATACTTACAAACTAAGCACACAAATCGTAGACATATTAAATAATCTAACGAAACATATTAACATATAGTATCCACCAGTACATTAATAGTAATTCTCAAATGCTTAGTAATAGAATACAAATAGAGGAAGATTCAATGCAAGAAATAAAATATATAAATCAAATTAACTATAATATAGATTTATTACAAAACCACGTCGTCGATATTTCAGAAACAATAATACTAACTAGACCAAATATTATTTCTAAGGTAATACTAAGTAATCAAGAAATGGAAATCATTAATAACTACATAAAGAATCAATCTATTAACATATCATCAAATGACCAGTTGTATGAACTCTTACATTTACAAGCATATTATAACGATACAAACATTATATTTAATATAAAAATACCTATTGTAGAAAATAAGACTTATTAACTAGTCCAAATGATACCCTTACCAATAAATTTTACAACATTTTTCAACATATTATATACGAGCAGAATGCTGTGAAAATGTCATTGAACAAGAAGACACTACAGAATATACTAGCATAGGTCAGATATTGAACAATAGAACAGCTAAATGTCATTTCAATGACAACACTACTTAGGGAAAACATCATTTACCATAAAAGGCACAATCCTAATAAAATTCAATAATTGTACAATTAATGTAAATGGAATGATTTATGAAAGTAAGCCAACTGTATTTCGGGATGAAATACATATTATTTCATCCACCTATAGTAAAATACATCCTAAATCACTTTTACAATAAAATGAAACGAACTTCCCTGCAAGAAAAAGCTAAAATCTCAAACAACATAACTCTTATAACAATATCAACTATAAATATAATTCTTATAATAGCCATAATCACTACACTATGCACTTCAGCAATAATAAAACATACATAACTATATTTCAGAAACCGATATCGCTTTAGCCGCAATTTCATCAATGTGGCCATTGTTCTATTCTAAGGGGGGAGGAGGTATGAACACAAACCCAACGAATCCAAAGTAGAACGGAACAAGTTCAATGTACTTTATTTTCGCTGATTGCTCAACCTACTTACCTACTTAAGTTAATAACCTTTTATTAACTTTTCACTTAAAAAGCAAAATAAATTAAATGTAAAAATCAACAATAATGCATTTTAACCAATTTATGTTTTAAATCAAATTAAACTAAATTAAATAGCTAAGTAAGCAATTGCAAATATTGTGAAAATAGTCGTAAGCAATAAATTAAGTTGAATTTAAATTTCTTTTGTAATTAAAATCAAGAATACAAATCAGAATTAATTTAACAACCAAAAGAATACGTTTGTTTTTTAGTTAAAACTCTAATTATAAACCTAAATCGGGCGATGGTCGCAAAGCTGAAGTAGACCGAATTAGTCCCTTATTAAAGACAGAGTCTCTAGATTCTATCTTCTGAAATCTGTCTACCATTGAGTTTCTTCTGAAGTTTTTCTACCATAGATGTATTCCTCATACTAGAGCAAAGTCTCCTTCACACACTCCGCTTACGAAGACGTATTTATCTCTTCAGCTCTTTTTTTCTTTTCATTAAAGCGTGCCATGAGTTCGAATTTCTCCCACTCATGTAACTGTTAAAGACCTTTCTTATGTCTTTTTTCATGGATTGGAATTTTCCCTTCCACCAGTGCGGTGGATCTTTCTTATTCATTGTCAAGGGACAGTTCTGTTTTTGGCGTTGATAAGTGCGGACGCGAATTTTTTTTTTTAGCTCGCATTAACAAAAAACAAAACATACATTGTGTGAATAATTTCACACAAAAACAAAAAAACAAACCTGTTTTAATACAACAACAAAGTTGTCTGTAATTTTTTTTTTCTTTCTTTCTCTTTATTTTTTACAACGGCATATTGAATTGCTACTTTAAAAATAAAACAAAAACAATAAGGGCTAATGAGCCTCTTTAATTTAAGCAAAAAAAATGTGACAATATTGTATTAAATAAAGACAAAAAAACTGAAAATAATGTGTGTGTAAATTCTACGCCTGTTATACGTGCCCAATCTTGTTCTTCGCTTTTGCTAAGCGATGACAATAATATAACTACAAACAAGTCGCCTTCTGAACACAGTGTTACCGACAGTAATATGGATAGTGCAGAAAAACCTAAGACTCAAGTGGGAATGGACAGATATATAACTGTGTTGAAAAGAGGTCGAAGCCCTAAATCTTCGCAGATTGCACCAATGTCCAAAGTACTTAAAGATAAGCAGGCTAACGGAATAAGTTCCCAAAATCGTTTTGCTATTTTAGATAACGAAACAAGTGAACAAAAAACGGCACCCAAGTCGTTTAAACCACCGCCAATTTTTTTAAGGGAAAAAAATTCGAATGAATTAATAAATAAGTTAATCTCAGTTATCGGGGAAAATTCATTCTATGTAATTCCAATCAAGCGTGGTAACATTGATGAAACAAAAATTCATTTTATAGACGAAAGTAGTTATCGTAAAGCAGTAAAGGAGTTTGAAAGCTGCAATAAGAACTTTTATACCTATCAGCTGAAGAGTAGCAAAGGCCTACAGGTAGTCATCAAAGGTGTAGACTCATATGTTAATCCAGTGGAATTAAAAGCTGGCCTCCAAAAAGCAGGATTTAAAGTCAAAAGCGTTGATAATCTCAGATATCGAGAGCGTGTCCCTCAACCTCTATTTCGCGTTGAACTGGAACCTGGGGATATTAGATTAAAGAAGCACGAAACGCATCCCATTTATAATCTAAAATATCTGTTACACCGCAGGATAAGTGTAGAGGAACCACATAAGCGGTCAGGACCCGTTCAGTGTCTAAATTGCCAAGAATACGGCCATAAAAGGGCTTACTGCAAGTTGCCTCCGGTTTGCGTTGTGTGTGGAGCTTCATTGTTCCGTCCAATGCGACAAACCAAAGGATGACTCCAAGGTTAAAAAATGTAGCAATTGCGGTGGAAATCACACTGCTAACTACAGAGGCTGTCCAGTTTTTTCTGAGGTAAGGAAGTCAACTCAGAAATTAAATACTCCTGCTAGGCAGCCACAATACCAAGCAACTGCTCATTACCCTCAGTTAGCTCAACCCACAACCAAACATGTTTCATACGCGGATATATTAAAATCCAATCATGTTTTAGCACACAAAGCGACACCTACAAACAATTCTACCCCAAATATGCATCCAGAAGCTAAAGAACACACTCCATCTGGTAACTACAATCGTCTCGAAGCAAGTATCGAGACATTAGTGCATTCGTTAAACAGTTTTATGAGCTCTATGAGCAGCATGATGCAAGAAATGGTTCGCATGCAATCTATGATGTTGCAGGCGGTACTTAACAAACCATGAACTGTTTAAAAATATGTTTCTGGAACGCAAACGGCTTACGCCAACACAAAAATGAACTCGAGAACTTCTTGAAGAACCAACAAATTGATGTCATGATGGTTTCAGAGACGCATTTAACAACAAATAGCTTTTTTAAAATTAATGGCTATATATTATATGACACTAAAGACCCCCGTGGCAGAGCATGTGGTGGTTCAGCAATACTAATAAGGGCTCGAATTAAACATCATTTACTGTGTGATTTTTGTGAGAACTACCTTCAAGCAACAAACATCTGTATTGAAGAATATTATCAAAACTTTGTTATTTCTTCGATTTATTCACCTCCTAGATTTCAAATATCAGAGAGTCAATATATCAACTTTTTCAAATCACTAGGTCCCTGTTTCATAGCATCAGGCAACTACAACGCTAAACATACGTTTTGGGGATCACGCCTAATAACTCCAAAAGGTCGTATTTTGTTTGATACAATTTCCAAAATGCGTCTGAATGTGATATCAAGTGGACAACCCACCTATTGGCCTACTGATCGACAAAAAATACCTGATGTTATTGATTTTGGCGTGACTAAAGGTATATCGAGAGAAATGATTAAGGTTGAAGCGTCACTCGAATTATCCTCAGATCATTCACCCACTATTGTCTATATATGGAATCAGCAAAATATCGTGTCGCCAACTACTTGCACAAGCATTAATTGGTTGAAATATAGAAAGTATCTCAGTACTCATTGTTCGGAAAACATACCGCTAAGAACACCAGAAGATGTGGACCAGAGTCTAATTTATTTTGATCAAAACCTTAAATCAGCTGCACAACATGCGACAGAAACCAGACAACCAGCTAGATACAATCAAATTTATTTTGTAGATGTCGAGCGGCTCTTGGCTGAAAAAAGAAAAATTAGAAGAGAGTGGCAAGCACACAGATCTCCTCAACTCAAATCTAGACTTAAAGATTGCACGAAACGACTAAGACAGCTGCTAGAATCTCGAAGAGTAGCATCTCTGAAAAATTACTTGGAAGACCTCGACGCAATTGCTCAATCAGATTATTCATTATGGCGTGCATGTAGGAACCTTAAAAGACCGGTCGTACGTAAGCCTCCCTTGCGAACATCTTGTGGAGTCTGGGCAAGGAATGATACCGAAAAAGGCAATTTGTTTGTTGGACATTTGAAGAAGGTTTTCACTCCAAATGTATGTACTGATATAGCTGAGTTACCATCAGTAGAGACTAGTGCCGTAGTACCCCTAAGATTTGAATTTAGCGATATTGAAAGGGCAATAGCAGATTTAAACACCAAAAAAGCCCCTGGCGTTGATAAAACAAGTAACAAGATGTTAGTTGAGTTGCCCCGTATAGGTCGCAGACTTATTCTGTTTGTTTTTAATGCCATCTTACGTTTTGAGTACTTTCCCATAGAGTGGAAGGTCTCTTTGATAACTATGATTCCTAAACCAGGAAAAGACCACACAAAAGTAGAATCATACAGACCTATAAGCCTTTTATCAAACGTGTCAAAGTTATTTGAGAGAATATTAATAACTAAGCTGAATCCAATTCTTAGCGCGAAAGGATGCATTCCGAACCATCAATTCGGCTTCAGAAAACAACATAGTACGATCCAACAAACACACAGATTAGTAAATGTAATTAAAACGACCTTTGAAGAAAAAAAAAATACTGTTCTGCGCTCTTTATCGACGTTTCTCAAGCATTCGATAAGGTTTGGCACGAAGGACTAATATTTAAGCTAAAGCTGAACTTGCCCGAAAACTTGTATAAGCTCTTAAAAGATTATTTAACGAATCGCAAGTTTTTACTAAAAGAAGGTGACTTTTTAAGCTCGCCACAGCTCATTGAAGCCGGAGTTCCCCAAGGTAGTATTTTGGGACCAATTTTATATTTACTGTACACATCGGATATGCCAATTAGCACCCTAGTCCACACATCAACTTTTGCAGATGACACAGCTTTTTTAAGTATTCATGAAAGTGCCCAAGAAGCATCACAACTTTTACAAGAGCACATACTCAATTTGGAAAAATGGCTAGAAAAATGGAGAATAAAAGTGAATGAACAAAAATGCACTCACATAACTTTCACACTGCGCAGGGACTCATGCCCTCCTATTCTCATAAATAACCAAATGATACCACAGCTTTCAGACGTTAAATACCTGGGTATACATCTTGACCGTCGCCTTACTTGGAAAAGCCACATTGACTTCAAGTTAACACAAATGAAACTAAAAGCAGTACAACTAAATTGGCTTATTGGCAGAAACTCCACCCTGAGCTTAGATTGTAAACTTCTACTGTACAAGTCGGTCCTCAAACCAATTTGGTGTTATGGGATTCAGTTATGGGACACTGACTCAGCTAGCAATGTAGAAAAAATTCAAAGACGCCAAAATAAGATTTTACGTATTATTACATCTGCTCCCTGGTATATAAAAAATTCGAACGTCCACAAAGACCTAAACATGCCATCAGTTAAAGCAGAAATAGCGGAACATGCAGTCACATATCTAAAGAGGCTTGAATCTCATCCAAACCCTTTGGCGCGTAAGATGCTGAATGAACCTGGTTACATTCGACTAAAAAGAAGAGATACTGCTTTTCTTGGCCGTACATTAGAGGGATGACCCGCAAATGATTTCGAAATCCGTGAAACAAACATTATTTTTGTCTAGCACTGGCTGGACTTAAAAAGAATATTTTATTTTAGACTTAAGATACGAGTAATTATTGTTAGTTCAAAAATATTGAAGATACAATAAATAAATTATGAAAAAAAAAAAATTGTCAAGGGACAGGAATGCTCGAAAGCTAGGTTAATCGCGGGGTTTGATTGTTCCATAGTTCGCTCCATTTCTTTAAGAAATGCCTTTGAACCGAAAGTCGATCTTGCAACTTACGAATGGTTTCGACAAGAAGGTTATAAAGGGACTCCAATTTCCAGTTTAATGATAATGGAAAAGGCAAAGCTTTTTCATTCAAAATTAAATCTCACTTCAGAATGTGAATACTCTTGAGGATGGCTACAGAACTTTAAAAAAACGCCATGGAATTACAAACTTAAGGCTGCTGGAGAAAAAGCATCCGCCGATTATATATCTGCCACAATTTTTGTAGATGATTTGGCAGATTACATATCGAAAGAAATCCTTATAAACGAACAAATCTACAACGGAGATGAGACAAGCGTTTTTGGAAATGTTTCCCTGAAAATAGTTTGGGTTGCTATTACGAAAATGTTTTAGATGGACATAAGAATTCATAGGAAAGAATTACTGTATTGGTTTTTGCTAACGCAGGTGGCACACAAAAGTGGAAACCGTTTGTTATTGGCAAAAGTGCTCGACCGAGAGCCCTTAAAAAACACACTACTCTCGTATTGCAGATATAGAATCTGTTGATTATATACCGTCAATAGTAAATATTACAGAGGATTTGACCAGAGAACAAGCGGAAAAGTGGGTCAACTGTGATAATGATTGACAAATTTATTATAAAAACAAAAATTTGTAATGTACACATTAATTTTTTTCTATTTTAAACAACTTAAACACATTATTTTACCTATGAGCATCTTTGAAATTTATACATATGTACAGTTTGGTACTATACTAGTACAATAAATACATTGGTTATTAGATTAAATTAAGTAAAATATGTTGAACTTCAAGTAGAGAAATAATGTGATATTATGGTAAAATATGATGGTAACATAAAAATGGGACGTGATAGCAACATTTTAATAACTATTTCGTTATCAGGAAGGTAAACACATAATAAAAATGCTATTCGGATCTGTGTTATATAAACCTTGTTTACCAGTGTTATTAAAATAAACATAAAAAGTTGTATCAAACCACGTATAAAATTTTACCTCAATTAACCGGGAAAATCGATTATCCGGGATGCTCCCGGTCCCGACCATCCCAGATAATCAATGCCCAACTGTATTTTATTTTCTGTACAACAAAACATAGTCTTATATTTAAAGTACAGGAACGCATAACGTTATAAATGGTTTTTAGTACTAGGACTTATTATACACATTACAACGAAGAGATATAAACAAAAAAAATTACAATGAAGAGATATAAACAAAAAAAATTTGCATACAGTTATTAATAATGTCGAAATAAGAAGGTCTTAAAACTATTAGCTTTGCTGGTTGTTTGTTAATGTAGTCGAAGATTGCTCCAAAGAGGAGTGGCATGTATAAAAAACTGCCATTATGAAACTTAACAATGATATCGAGAAATTATAATATGATTTGAGTAATGGGATTATCTTTCCATGTTTCCATTTAATTGGGTAAGTACTTGACATAATGATGGAATTATATAGATGCGTAATGTTAGGAAGAATTAAGGGCAAAGTTAATTTTTTAAATTGTAGGTACATATTATCATAGCCCACTGCATTTGATTTTATTGTTGAAAAAGTTGGCATAACGTCATATTGAGTAACACAAGTAAACTCAAACCCACCAAAATAAACTGTTTCTTAATAAGCTTGAGGAAAATTTATAAAAACATACAAACTGTTTAGAGTAATATTCTGTTTTCGCACTTTTAATTAGATTGTTTACATTGCTCCTGGCGATGTAGCAAACAAAATACGACCTTTTGGAGTTATTAGGCGTGATCCCCAAAATGTATGTTTAGCTTTGTAGTCACCTGATGCTATGAAACAGGGAGCTAGTGATTTGAAGAAGTCGCTATACTGACTATCTGATACTTGAAATCTAGGAGGTGAATAAATCGAAGAAATAACTAAGTTTTGATGAAATTCTTCCAGGCAGATATTTGTTGCTTGAAGGTAATCCTCAAAAATAACACAGTAAATAATGTTTGATTCTGGCGTTTATAAGTATTGCCGATCCACCACATGCTGGTCCGCGAGGGTCCTTGGTATCATATATATATAGCCATTAATTTTAAAAAAGCTATTTGTTGTTAAGTGAGTCTCTGAAATCAGCATGACATCAATCCGTTGATTTTCAAGAAAGTACTCGAGTTCATTTTTGTGTTGGCGTAAGCCGTTTGCGTTCCAGAAACATATTTTTAAACAGGTCATGGTTTGTTAAGTATTGCCTGCAATATCATAGATTGCATGCGAATCATTTCTTGCATCATGCTGCTCATTGAGCTCATAAAACTGTTTAACGAATGCACTAATGTATCGATGCTTGCTTTGAGACGATTGTAGTTACCAGATGATGTTTGTTCTTTAGCAGAAAAAATAAATACATATTACAAAAAAATAAATACATATTTATGAATATTAAATTATTTGTGGTGAAAATCGTAGAAATAGTCCTTTTCCTTAAAAAGACACATGTTTAAGTTACACCTTCGACATACAATTTGAGTTTCCGAGTTACAATCAGTAAATATACCAGTTTTTTTATCATATTCAAACTGATATGGCTTTCCAAATTCATTAAGTCCAAAATTTTGGCAATCTCTCTTTGACAACTTTTGAATTTTTCGATGTTAAATGTCTATTAACGACAGTTTTTAAGCTTTCATATCTTATGAAATGTTCAACTTTCAAACTTACCTAAAATATTTTTTTTCCGAATTTTCCTAACACCGTCTCCAGACGGGCTGCCTTGGAATATCAATAAAATGCTTACTGCGAAATTCTTTTATTTTTTTCTTTTCTAAATTTGTAACACTACAGACAAAACATTAATAATTTTTTCTTTTATCTCTGACCACTTTTAATATTTATTTTGATTTTTTTTAAATTAATACTCATTGCAAAATAATAATAACGTCCGCAATAGCTACCCAAAGCGTCAGCATATGTACGTTGCAAATGCAATAAAAGCAATTTCTGGACTTCTCCGAATTAGACAAAATAGAAAGAAATGCAAAACTGGTTATGCACAGCAAATAAGTGAGCGATGAATTTGGCCCGTCTACAGGCGATCTTGGGTACTAGAGGGTTAAACATCCCGCGCAATACCTGTAGATAGACACAAGCCGCATCCTTTCATCGTAACCAACTTGTAGAAATTTTTTACAAAATCTAAGTAGGTGGCCCTTAAGACAAAACCGACAAACCATCTGATTCGCGCTGCACCGATTGGCAGCATACTTGCTAGCATGGACCATATTCCTAAAAAAATAATATATTAAAAAAATACTAATAAGTCTGAAGCACTACGAGCTTTTCAACTGGTCTAGTAACCAAATTACGCGATGTCTTTAACTACACAACTCTGACGTGGCCATCTTTACCTAAGTGTACCTTCACTACACGACCCAAGCGCCACTCAATTGTTAGCAAGTTGTCCTCACGAATGACACCAACTAGATTACCAACTTTCAAATTCTTTTTTATAAATTTCCATTTATGACGTTTGTGAAGATCATAAATAATCAGCTTTCCACCTGGCACACAAACGCTGATTAATTGCTTTAACCCTCTGCCATCGATTAAAAATTGAGAGTGAAGCCTCCAAATTTTCTACCTCGGGTGAACCTAAAAGCGGACCGCCAAAGAGAAAATTACCCGGCTATCAAAATTCTCCGTTAAAGGATATAGTGGCCTTGAATTTAGACAAGATTCTATACGAGCTAACAATGTCGAAAATTCTTCAAAAGATCCTTTTAAAATTATGCTTGAAGCTTTTAACACCAGCTTCCCCCAAAACCATATGAGGTGCCCCAGCAGGGTTAAAATGCCAAGAAAGGCCATGAGGACCATACCTTCCATTCACTGTTAAACCTGTGTTGCGGAGAAAAGCTCGAAACTCTGACCTTATTACCTTTGAAGCACCTACGAAGTTCGTGCCATTATAAGAGTACATATCCGTTAGATATCCGCGTCGGGAAATTAACCTTTCAAATGCTGCCAAGAACTCTGGTGTCAATAAACTACTAACTGCTTCCAAATGAACAGCCTTTGTTGCGAAGCATACAAACAAACATAACCCTTGGTGATCAAACAGGCTCGACTTGTATAGTTCCGAATATCAAACGGACCTGTAAAATCTACACCAGTAGTGGTAAAAGGCCGAGAAATTATTAGAATTGGGAAGAGCTGCCATAATTTGGTTTTGGGTTGCCTTTTTTTGTAACGTGCAACTTTTACAACTATAATGGTCTTAATCAGATTTTTAGCACGAGGAATAAAAAATTCAGTCCGTAGGACTCTTAACATCAGCTGATTCTCGCCGCATTCTCGATGCAAAATTATTTGAAACTACCTTGTAGATAGATACGAAGAACGCTGACGACGTATGTAGCGATCCAGAAAATACAATACATTCTGCTGGTGTCTATCTCTTTATAATAAAGAACTTAAGCCTAAATAATTAATTCAATAAAGAAAGACTCGAAACTAAGTTTAAACATTAAATTAAATAGTGAATTGAATAAAACCAAGAACAAGAACATTTCATAAAGAAATTTGTGACTTTAAGAAAAGTAGAATAAATAGAAGTACAAAATAAACAAGTGAACCGTGTTTTTTATAATTAAACCCTTAAACAGTTAATTTTAGTTTATCCATTTCAAACGACACGAAAAGAAAAGATTCTCGTTAAAAACGGGAAGCGCGATTTTTATACCCATGGTTTCATGGACAACTCTTCTTAGAATTCGACGTAGATTACGATTTTGACAACCGCTTGGTCAAGAAAAAAATTGACCCACGCTAATGCACATGGTTTAACTATGGTATGGAAGTCAGCCATAGTGTCCTTAATATAAACTTTTTTTTCTGTTTAAACTGCCTATTAGCATCTAAGTGGACACTGTTAAATCACGGTTTGAAATTATGTGACATGTTCTATTGATAAAGAAACATTTTAAGGCTTCGATCTAAGAAAATTTGTAACTGGTATAATATTTAATAAAGTGATATACATAATTCTGGCTTTCTGACACGCCCGAGTGGCTTAAGCAGCTAGACTACTTGTTTTATACTTTTGAGCTCGTGGGCGCTCATCAATTCAGCACTACTGTTTGAATCGAAACGACTTCTTATTAAGTGCTGTTTATTAATTTCAACTCTTTATTTTATTATTGTTCTGTTTATAAATACATAGTATGAATAACTATTGTACTAGATAATACATTTTTTTTATTTCATATATTGCATACACAACTTTTTAAATAGAAAAACAAAAAACAAAAACAAAAAACTTAACAATAACATTTAACTTCTGTCCAAAATTCTAATGTTGAATCAATATTTTTCCATTGCATAAGGTAAACCATTCGCCATCCGTTTTCAATACTAGACAATATTTCGATATCGGATTCAAATTGTACTGCTAATAGCATGATATCATTTTTGCAATGAGATAAAACATTTTTTACGTTTAAAACGTTAATATTTTGTAAAATTTCAACATTAGAAGGCAGTCTCGCCCGAATCTCTTCAACAAATTTTTTGGTGAATTTACAACAAGTTTTTGATATATCTTTCTTTGCTTCATTGCTTATTTTCTTTAATGCGCAAGCTTCTTCAAACTTAAAACCCAAATAACAAATATCAAACGATGTATTGATATCACCTGTTAAAAAATCGAATTCAATGTCAGGCTCAGTAAGTATCAAAATTTTTAAGACATTGTGCAAATCATGATTTAGTCTGGTCGGCATTTTTTGATTCAAATGCGAGATTAACACGTTGCGCCTCTTTTAAAATATCGGATAAATATACTAAGTAAACATAATTTATATCATCATTGCACATATTTTTAAGTTGGTTAGATAAAAAATATTGTTGAGATGTTGGAAATGCATTAAATAGCGTTTTTAATTCAAGCCACATTTTTAAAATTGCTTTGACTTTTCTATTAAAAGCCAACGAGTGTCTGCAATGAGTGGAACTCTTTATCAGTATATCAGGATACTCATTATCAGTATTTATTAATTGATATATTTCTTCGTAAGTCTTTTGCCTAACAGCTGAATGGGAAAACCAATGTGTTTTGTAGGGATAGTAAATTCCATACAGTGAAATGTTTCTTTTTTTTAACATAACACAAATTAATACAACAACACCGTTTTACTTTGTGCATATGATTTGGTATGTCTTAAACATCATTACTAGTTGTTCTTATTATGGTCTGTAAAAATGACTATGAACATTTTGCACTATTGGTGCCACCAAAAATTAAAAAAACACCAAAATTTAAAAAAAAGCGCACAACGCACCAACTCGTGAAATTTTCGCACAAAAAAAATTGAAAAAGCACCCAAAATGGTGCGAAACGTACCAAGTTGACAACGCTGCTTAGGATCCAAATAATAAGCTAAATACAATTTTAAAAATATTTTTATTAATAACTAAAAAATGTAAATATTGACAGATGGGTAAAACCATACGATGTCATTTATAAAATTAATTCTCTTGTCAAAATATTTATACACAGAAAAAATACTTATATTACATGATGGCAATGAGAATTCCCTCATGTCCATTGTACATACCTATATTGATATAAATGTGTTTTAAATAAAAATATGCGTATATAATAGACGGGCAATTCATCCCAACATGGGTCGCATCACAAAAATTGATTAATGCTTTTTTATTAAAAATTGTTAAAATGTTTATTTTATTACTCTAAATGAATAAAACATAGTGTATTATATTGCGTATGAATATATACAGCTGATTGGCTCACGAAAGACAAGTTAATGGTAATATGAAAACAAATTGCATTCAAATGTATTAAAAATTATTTTTTTAATAGCACTTTATTAAAAAGGAAAACAACGTTGTCTTGTAAATATTACCATATTTAAAAATATTAGATCTAAAAGTTATACCTATCACTGTAATTATCAATCCAATTATTTTGGAAAATACAACTTGGAATCGGGAAAAATTCCACATAAAAAAACACGAGAATGTTGCTCCGAGGGATACTTTTTGGAACTAAAATATTGGAATTTTCAAAACAACTTAAAAAGGGAAGATTAGTGGTCAATATGGAAAAATGGTGATGGGCTGGTATAACACCCCATATACATATGGTGGTCCAGGGAGTACTTAATGGACCTATAACAGCGGATATCTGAAAAATTGTTAGAACTTGAAAAAAGCTTCTTAAAAATAGTCATATTTGAAAATTTCTTGCGATGATTAGTGGTCAATATGTAGACATTTCTCCTTGATTATGAATTTTTTGGTTAAAATTTATAAAATAATAATAATTATTTGCGATTCCTGGTATAAACGCAATAGGGATTCTCAAGATGGTACACCTTAACACAAATTTAATTAAAGACTTGCCTCAATGTTTTGTCTCTCTGATGTTTCGAGTCAGAATAACAGCTTTGCTAGTAATATTTTCACAAAACATCTCACTGATGTGCGTTTTCAATGCCTTCAATTACGGTGAAAATCCTTCACAATTGACCAACAACTTCCTCTATTTTTTTAAGTAGAAAATTGTTGAATGATACTAAACCAATGTATGATTTTTTTCCATTGACGGCTACAACTCGCGTTTTTTCAACCAGAAGTTTCTAGAACATGGCAATTTACTACGAATTAATGTTCAAAAATAAAACAGAAATGAAACGTAAAAAGTATAACGCAGTACGCCAAAGAGTCAAAATGAAGTGAATACAAATTACTTTTACTTCAAAGTAGAACCCAGAACATACCTGATTTTGTTCAAAGTTCAACAAAAGGCTTAAAAATATAGTTGTCTAATTTTATGTGGAAAATATTCGGTAAAGTTTTTCCTACTCTTTGTTATCAACCTAATTTTCAGCAAAAATGTTTTAGAGTTAAGTCAATTAATCCTTAAGGCAATCTTAATCCGTCTTTTCGTTTTTGAATATACAATGTATCACTGCATACAGTAACATTAATTAATATCCTTTACAATAAATGGACCGTTATAGATATGGTTTGTTATATGGCTCTTTTTTATATAAATTTATTATAATAAATTTTTAAATTACAAGGTTATGCAAATTTATTATATATAATTTTGTTTCGTTATTAATGTATTTCTAATAATTTGTTTGCCATAAAGCCCAGTATTCTGTTCAGTTTTTCATGCGGGATGCTGTCAACCTACATACATACATACATACATACATACATACATACATACATACATACATACATAAAAAAAAAATTGTATAAAAAGGTCATGAAAATATGCTTCAGAAGCAATACTCTGTTTTTACTGTGGAAAAACATTAAAATGGTTCTGGCTACTATTTGTAAAACAATGCATTATACTTAAAAACAGTGTTCGAAAATTTATTGAACATTATTTTGTGTATTGTGCACAAACCTAGAGACGATATCTACTTTTTAGTGTAGTGATTGTTTTGTACATTATGTTTTAGCGTTCTGTAGTCTTTTTCTTTTGTTTGTTTGTTTCTGTTTCTCAGTTAATAAGTGCGGACGTGATTTTTTTAAATTCGCAAGTAACAAATAACAAAAACGTACATTGAGTGAATAATTTCAAACAAAAGCAAATAAACAAACCTGTTTTTAATACAACAACAAAGTTTTCTATAATTTTTTTACTCCTTCTTTCTTTACAACGGCATATTGCATTGCTACTTTGAAAATAAAACACAAACAATAGGGGCTAATGAGCTTATTTAATTTAAGTAAAAAAATGTGGCCAATATTGAAATAAATAAAAACAAAAAAACTAGTGACAATTTGTGTATAAATGCTACGCTAGTTTTACGTGCTCAATCTTGTTTATCGCTTTTGTTAAGTAATAACAATAAAATAACTACAAACGAGTCGCCTTCTGAACAGAGTATAATTAAAACTACTATGGATAATGTAAAAAATCCCAAGACGCAAGTGGGAATGGACAGATACATAAATGTATTAAAAAGAGGTCGAAACCCTAAATCTTCGCAGTTTGCACCAATGTCTAAAGTACATAAAGATAAGGACACTAACGGAATAAATTCCAAATCGTTATACTATTTAAGATAGCGAAACAAGTGAGCGGCAACTGATTTAAGCACCAGTGTGACCAGGTATAAAAATATCTTGCAGCTAAATCTGGTTGAAAATAATCCTAAAAAAGACTCAAAAATCCTAAAAAATAATGCTAAAATTTAAAATTTTTATTTAACTGAATTTATCCCTTATAATATATTTATTTTTTTAATTGCTTTATAATATATCTTTTTGAACATAACCTTAAACATAACTGATTAAAAGACAATAAGAGGTAAAAGAGGAGCCATAAAAATCTGAACAAAGATATGTGGATTTCGCCATAAAAATTTTTTTGTTATAAAAGGACAAAAATTTTTTTTCATCCAAATTTTCATCCCATAATTAAGTGTTTTTAGTTTTTCAATTTAAAGTGTACTTTAAAACTGTATTTTAAGTCAGTCTTATTCCACATATTCATCATAGTGTACTTTAAAACTGTATTTTAAGTCAGTCTTATTCCACATATTCATCATCATGTGATACAAAATTTAACGCTGATTTTTTTTTTATGTGAATAATTTTATTTCTTCCTTTTTGTGACTAACTCAGGTCTACAAATTATAAAATATAACCCTAGAAAGACGCAATTGGATTATTTGCGTTTTGTAAGTGTTAGTGAAGCAGATCGCTTGTAACTAATGAACAGTTGCATGAGCAAGTTTATCAAACTAGCTTACTGAACACAAACCTACTCATACCATACTTTTTATTACTCAGCAAGCTTAAGTTCGTATCATAAACGGAATAAACTGACCGAATAAAACGAACTTTCAATACCAGTGAGCGCCAAGTTTACTCGTCTTGTGTTCGAAACACTCAGTGTGTTTTGTTTAGTAGTTGTGTACAACTTTTGAATTAGGCTTAGTTC
>OX451217.1:101752846-101859693 GCA_949628195.1 Phasia obesa | reverse complement strand
CCCAACTTGCATCACAACATTTACAAATTGGAAAAATGGTTAGAAAAATGGACACTAAAGGTGAATGAACAAAAATGTACTTATATAACTTTCACACTGCGTAGGGACTCCTATTCGCATAAATAACCAAA
This sequence comes from Phasia obesa, assembly GCA_949628195.1. Classification (NCBI taxonomy): domain Eukaryota; kingdom Metazoa; phylum Arthropoda; class Insecta; order Diptera; family Tachinidae; genus Phasia; species Phasia obesa. The sequence continues at coordinate 101,859,562 of OX451217.1, read as the reverse complement.
TGATACCGCAGCTTTCAGACGTTAAATACCAGGGTATACATCTTAACCGTCATTAGTATGTTTAAGCCGGTCCGGGGTCACCTTTTCCATACAAATCAATGCTCGATGGGCTTGGCATATTTTGTTCCCGCCCACTTTTTGTATAAAACAACAGGAGAGAGCAGTTCTCATTTTTTTTTTTGTATCAACCAATCAGGAGAAAGCAATTGCCATCCATTTTCTGTGTTAGCCAATCAAAAGAGAGAGATACAGAGTGAGAGAAAGACTCTAGACCTCTGTCTACTTTTTATGAGAAATCATGATTAAGATTTTTCTAGTCCCGACCACTTCTTTGAGAGAGGTAATACTTATAAGAAGGTTTGTTTAAATTGATTAGTTTGTGTGTGTTTCTTAAAACGTCATTGATATTTATGCAGATGTGTGTTTTTAGTTTTAGGGGCCGGATTTAGTGTTTGTTATTTGTCTACTGTTAAAAGTAAGATGAAGTTTTTGATAAGTGATAAGTAGTAGATAGAAAAAAAATTTATCATAGATTTTATATTTGTATATTAATATTTCATTTTTTTCGTATATAGGTCATTTGGTAGGAAAAACATAATCTTTATTTCTAATAACACACTGCAGAAATAGACTCAGACGTGGACAGACAGTGTATAGATTTGTTGTGTTTTTTAAGCAGGAGTTCATGATCAAGAAATAGGTTGACATATTGATAAGAAATATTTGTGAAGAGGGAGATATTGAGTAAATGGTAATAATTTATGAGTGTATTGATCTTATGTGTGTGGAAAGAATGTAGGTCATTTGGTGGGAAAAGCGTAACCTCTATTTCTAATAATACACTGTGTAGATAGAGACTAAGAAGTGGACGGACAGAACTGAAATTGCATTTTCGAGTGTGGAGATTGGTTGTGTTTTTGAGAGTGTGGTAATGTTCTGAATTATGAAAATTTTAAAAAATTCTTAAATTTAAGGGAAAACAAACTAAAGAAGTTCTTGTGTGGGATAAGGAAAATTTTTTAAGAGTAATAAATTCTTGCAGCTAACTACTTAAATGTTATTATGATTATTATTTATTGAGTAGTATTTGAAATACTTTTACAAAACATTTAAATTACATTACATGTTTGAGCTCGGCTCATTATTATTTCTTACAAAATTTACAATATTTTTTCTAAAGGCATTCATATTTTTCTCAGTCTTTAAATAGTTTGGCATTTTAATGTATTGTAGTGTGACTGATCGGTTAGTATAACCATCACACAAGTACTGTAACAAACAGTCTTAATTTCCAACACATTTGGTACGGTAAATAAATATTAATGTTCAAGTCTGTATGATTTAATTTTTGTGTGGTCTTTTCCTGGTTTAGGAATCATGGTAACCAAGGACACCTTCCACTGGGGAAGTACTCAAGACGTAAAATGGCATTAAAAATTAAAAGAACGATTTAGCGAGCTATACGGGGCAACTCAAATAAGATCTTCTTACTGGTTTTACCAACGCCAGGGGCTTTTTTGGTGTTTAAATCCGTTATTGCGTTTTCAATATCATCAAATTCAAATCTTATCGGTTCTGCAGCACTAGCCTCGACAATTGGCAACTCAACTATATCAGTCGATATATTTGGGGTAAAAACCCTTTTCAAATGTCCAGCAAATAAATTGCCTTTTTCGGTATCACTCCTTGCCCAGGCTTCAAATGTAGTTCGCAAGGGAGACTTACGTAAGACTGGCCTGTGAAGGTAAGGTAAGTTGGGTCTATGTCTCCCAAATAGTTTTTCAGGGATGCTAGTCCTCGAGATTCCAGCATGTCTCTTAGCCGGTTAGTGCATTCTTTAATTCTGCTGTTGAGTTGAGGAGATCTCTGTGATAGCCATTCTCTACGAATTTTTCGTTTTTCAGCCAAGAGCCGTTCGACATCTGCAGAAGAAATTTTATTGTATTTAGCTAGTTGTCGGATTAATGCTGATTATGGGCAGCTGAGTTGAGGTTTTGGTCAAAATAGATGACTCCGCTCTACGTCTTCAGGTTTTCTTAGTGGGATGTTTTCTGAACAATGAGTACTAATATACTTTCTATATTTCAACCAATTAATGCTTGTGCTAGTCGTTGGTGATATGATGTTTTATTTTTCCCATATATACACAGTAGTGGGTGAATAATCTGAGGATAATTCAAGTGACGCTTCAACTTTAATCATTTCTTTCGGAATACCCTTAATCACGCCAAAATCAATAACATCAGGTATTTTTTGTCGATCAGTAGGCCAATAGGTCGGTTGCCCACTCGATATCACATTCAAACGCATTTTTGAAATTGTGTCAAATAAACCACGACCCTTTTGAGTTATTAGGCGTGATCCCCAAAACGTATGTTTAGTGTTGTAGTCGCCTGATGCTATGAAACAGGGACCTAGTGATTTGTAGAAGTCGCTATACTGACTTTCCGATATTTGAAATCTAGGAGGTGAATAAATCGAAGAAATAACTAAGTTTTGATGAAATTCTTCACGACAGATATTTGTTGCTTGAAGGTAGTCCTCACAAAAATCACACAGGTAATATTGTTTGATTCGGGCCTTAATAATTATTGCCGAGCCTCCACATGCTCTTCAATGGGCGTCCTTAGTATCATATAAAATATAGCCATTGATAGCTATTTGTTGTTAAGTGGATCTCAGAAATCAGCATGACATCAATTTGTAGGTTCTTGAGGAAGTATTCGAGTTCATTTTCATGTTCGCGTAAGCCGTTTGCGTTCCAGAAACATATTTTTAAACAGTTCATGGTTTGTTTAGTACTGTCTGCAACATCATAGATTGCATGCGTACCATTTCTTGCATCATGCTTTGATAAAACTGTTTAACGAATGCACTAATGTTTCGATGCATGCTTCAAGACGATTATAGTTACTAGATGGTGGTTGTTCTTTAGGTTCTGGGTGCAAATTTGGAGTAGAATTATTTGTCGGTGTCGCTTTATGTACTGAAGTATGATTGGTTTTTACCATATCTGCGTATGAAACATGTTATGTTGTCGGTTGGGCTAACTGAGGCTTATAATCACCTCATCCTACGCCCTTATTATTTACCACAACCAATTAAAATACCAACTACCAATAACTGTTCTGATATAAGCTTGCCGCCAAGAGCCGAAGTTATACGTGAAATAAAAATTCGCAATTCAGATACAGAACTTTTAATTCCTAATCAAGAAATTGCAAAGGTGTTTTTATTTCAAACACATTAGTAAAAGCAAACAGAGCATTTATTCGTATTTTAAATACTAACAACACTATAATTACAATAAAACAAAATAATATCAAAACCGAAAACATCTCTGATTACAATATATTTAAATACAACAATAAAAATATTCATAACAGTAATAGAAAAACAGAAATAATACAAATTTTACGCAAACATTTTCCCACACAATTTCATGATACATTAACTAAATTATGTTCGAATTACACAGATATTTTTGGTTTAGAAACAGAAACAATCACTACTAATAATTTCTATAAACAAATGTTGAGAGTTAAGGATAAAAACCTTGTATATATTAAAAACTACAGAATCCCACACAAACATAAAGGCGAAATAGATCAACAGGTTAATAAATTAATAAACGATGGAATAGTTGAACCATCTCATTCAGAATATAATAGCCCAATTCTACTCGTACCTAAAAAGTCACTCCCAAACACGGAGAATGAAAGATGGAGGCTAGTAATTGATTATAGACAACTAAATAAAAAAATGATAGCAGATAAATTTCCATGACCCAGAATAGATGATATTCTAGATCAACTTGGTAGAGCCAAATATTTCTCATGTCTTGATTTGATGTCCGGATTTCACCAAAAGGACTCAAGAGATTTGACTTCGTTTTCAACAAACAATGGCTCATATAGGTTTACCAGATTGCCTTACGGTTTAAAAATAGCCCCGAATTCTTTTCAAAGAATGATGACACTTGCGTTTACGGTCTAAAACCAAACCAAGCATTCCTGTACATGGACGACTTGGTTGTATTGGATGCTCAGAAAAGCATATGATTTCAAACTTAAAGGATGTTTTCGATTTGTGTCGAAAATATAATCTAAAACTTCATCCCGAAAAGTGTTCATCTTTCGGAACAGAGGTCACATATCTTGGCCATAAGTGTACCGACAAAGGAATATTACCAGACGACCGTAAATATTCGGTTATTGAGAACTACCCAGTACCAAAAGACGCGGATGGTGCGAAAAGATTCGTTGCATTTTGCAACTATTACCGAAGATTTATTAAAAATTTCACGGAATATTCCAGACATCTCACGAGGTTATCAAGAAAAAAAGTCCCATTTGAATGGACCAAAGATTGTGACAATTCCTTTAAATATTTGAAAAAGGCACTAATGAAACCAACATTGCTTCAGTATCCAGACTTCATTTTTCACCAAGGGTGAAAGTAACAAGTCTACTATCGAACAACAGTTAACAGCAATACACTGGGCAATAACACACTTCAGGCCATACATATATGGAAAACATTTCCTTGTTCGTACTGATCATCAAAAATCAATGAAAAATCCTAGCTCCAAATTAACAAGAATGAGACTTGACTTAGAAGAATACGATTTTACAATAGAATATCTTAGGGGAAAAGACAACTATGTCGCGGACGCGTTATCGCGGATAACGATAGAAGATTTGAAGAGTATTAACACAGGGACTAATACGATTCTTAAAATGACAACCAAGTAGGAGTAATGATAAAAGTAATACGAAATTAAATCAGCATACAAAGTATAATAATGAAAAGCCCAATATATACATGCCAATAAATAATACTGACGTCAAAAAAATATCACAAATTAAAAATTAATCCAATACGTTGCTACATCAAACGTAGAAAATCAATAATGGCAAATATTAATATAAATGATATGTTTATTAATGGGAACTTTAATCTATCACAGTTTTTCCCAAGGCTCGAAGAAGTAGCCTGTAAACAAAATATCACAAATTTACAAGTATCACCCACTGAGAAAATTTTCGAATTTATCTCTATTAATGATTTTAAAAATATGAGCAATAAGAAATTAAATAAAATTAAAGTAGCGCTACTAAATGAGGTGACCCAAATTAATAACAAGAATGCCAAGGCAATTCTTGAAATAATGCTGAAATATCACAATGATCCTAAGAAGGACATTGTGGAATTTATAGAACAATTCAGAAAATAAAAAAGTATTACTATTGGAAAAATATGACAAAGGACATAACGAAACACGTTAAATCATGTCAAAACTGTCAAAAATCAAAAATATTAAAACATACTAAAGTCCCAATGACAATTACTCCTACACCATGTAAAGCATTCGACACAGTATACGTAGACACAATTGGACCATTTCCAATGTCTCTTACTGAAAACGAATACGCTGTTACAATTATATGCGACTTAACTAAGTACTTGGTCGCCTTACCAATTAAGGACAAAAGCGCTAAAACAGTCGCTAAAACTATATTCGAGAATTTCATTCTTACCTATGGCCCAATGAAGACGTTCATTTCGGATATGGGAACAGAATACAAAAATTCTGTATTGGAGGAACTGTGTAAACTCCTAAAAATTGAAAAACTAACTTCGACGGCACACCATCATCAAACACTAGGAACAACAGAACGAAGTCATAGAACTTTCAATGAATATGTGCGTTCCTATATATCAATAGATAGAACAGACTGGGATGAGTGGTTGAAATATTTTACTTATTGTTTAAATACCACTCCATCAACAGTACATAACTATTGCCCCTATGAATTAGTTTTTTCAAAAAACCCAAACACATTTTCGGATTTCACAGAATTAGATCAAATAGCTCCACTATATAATGTAGATAACTATGCTAAAGAAGCAAAATATAGATTAGAAATAGCATTTAAAAGAACTAGAATATTATTGGATAGAAATAAGTAACAACAAAAACAGAATTATGATAAGAATGTATTAGATTATAAATTTAAAATAGGAGACTTAGTTTTACTTAGGAATGAAGCAGGAAATAAGCTGGACACACAATATAAAGGTTCATATAGAATTAAGAAATTACTTACTAACAATAATATTAAGATAATAGATATTACAACAAAAAAAGAACAAATAGTTCATAAAAATAGACTTAAGATATACCACAAATAATGTTAAGTTTAAGCATAAAATTAAGAACAATATATAAACAAATAAAAATTAATTATAGCATATATACATACATATATTTAATCAAAATTGTAAAAGAATGTCCATAAAAACTTCCGTTATTATGAACATTCTTGTGAAAATGGAGGTGTGGCGTGGCATCATATGTCACCTTAAAATATTTCTGACTAGCAACGACCACTAGTAATATATTTAGCTTTGTTACAATGTACTTTTATGTTAATCAACCAACATATACAAAGTGTTACATCTCAAGTGTGGATGTAAACAAACAAACAAATTATTAAAATAGGAATGTGCACAAGCATACAAACCTAAATATGTATAACAATTTGGTTATTATGGCTCGCCAATAAATAAAATCTTAAATTTTACGCGTAGTTTTTGTTTATTATTGTTACTGCACAAGTATCCAATGGCCTAACGGTACTAAATTCCACAAGTGCTTTCTTCAATAGTTTTTGAACAAACGCAGAAACATTTACAAAGCATATCATTTAACTGCTCTAAGAAGGTGATCATTGAAAGGCTATACGTAAAATTTACGTGGTGTTAGTGGTAAGCGTATAATTTCCGTAAGTCAATTAATTATACGTGGCGTTAGTAATAAGAGTATAAATTTGTAGAAGTATTTTATGTAATGAATAACAAAGGCAAGGAAAAACCGAAAAATTCCATGCGTGGACTCCACTGCGAAGAATGTTGCGGCATTACCAACTTCCAGCGAACTTAGAGACATCAGCTACATTAGTTTTAAAGAGGAGAAGAAGGATTTTGAGAGCCACGACAGTTTTGCTGATAGGAATTGGTGTCCCTGCAACAGATAAAAAGAAAGTATGAACAATATGTTATGTTATATGTCAAATAACAAGATGTTATTTTAGTTGCCCCCGTATAGGTCGCAGAATTATTTTTTTGTTTTTAATGTCATCTTACATCTTGAGTACTTTCCCACAGAGTGGAAGGTGTCCTTGATTACCATGATTCCTAAATGAGGAAAAGATCACACAAAAGTAGAATCATACAGACCTAAAAGCCATTTATCAAACATGTCAAAGCTGTTTGAGAGAACATTAATGACTAAGCTGTATCCACTTCATAGCGAGAAAGGATGTATTCCGAACCATCAATTCGGCTTCAACATAGTACGATCCAACAAACACACAGATTAGTAAATGTAATTAAAAAGACTTTTGAAGAAAGAAAAAGCTGTTCTGCGCTTTTTTTTTATCAACCAATCAGGAGAGAGCAGTTGCCATCCATTTTCTGTGTTAGCCAATCAAAAGAGAGAGATACGAACTGAGCGAAAGACTCTAGACCTCTGTCTACTTTTTATGAGAGATCATGATTAAGATTTTTATAGTCCCGACCACTTAGAAGAAGGTTTGTTTAAATTGATTAGTTTGTGTGTGTTTCTTCAAACGTCATTGATATTATGGTGATATGTGTTTTTAGTTTTAGGGGGCGGATTTAGTGTTTGTTATTTGTCTACTGTTAAAGATAAGATGAAGTTTTTCTTTTGTCTTTTCTTAAAGGTGAATGATTGGTGATAAGTAGTAGATAGAAAAAAATTTGTCATAGATTTTATATTTGTATATTAATATTTAAATTTTTTCCGTAGATAATAAGAATTTATGAATGTAACAATATTATGTGTATGTAAAGAATATAGGTCATTTGATAGGAAAAACATAATCTATATTTCTAATAACACACTGCAGAAATAGACTGAGACGTGGACGGACAGTGTATAGATTTATTGTGTTTTTTAAGCAGGAGTTCATGATCAAGAAATATTGATAAGAAATATTTGTGAATGGGGGAGATATTGAGTAAATAGTAATAATTTATGAGTGTAACGATGTTATGTGTGTGGAAGGAATGTAGGTCATTTGGTGGGAAAAGCGTAATCTCTATATCTAATAATAAATACACTGTGTAGATAGAGACTAAGAAGTGGACGGACAGAAATGAAATTGCATTTTCGAGTGTGGAGATTGGTTGTGTTTTTGAAAGTGTGGTAATGTTCTGAATTATGAAAATTTTAAAAAATTCTTAAATTTAAGGGAAAACAAATTAAGGAAGTTCTTATGTGGGATAAGGAAAATTTTTTAAGAGTAATAAATTCTTGCAGCTAACTGCTTAAATGTTATTATGATTATTATTTATTGAGTAGTATTTGAAATACTTTTACAAAACATTTAAATTACATTTTACATGTTTGAGCTCGGCTCATTATTATTTCTTACAAAATTTACCATATTTTTTCTAAAGGCATTAATATTTTTTCAGTCTTTAAATAGTTTAGCATTTTATTGTATACATTCAGGCCCTTATAGAACAATGATTTTTGCATGGCACTAGTATTTGCTCGCTGTAGTCTAAAATCCATGGTATTCCTCAATCTAAACGGCTGCATTTCTCCAACATATATTAGCTGTACAGTTAAATCTTCGGTTGCTTCTCCCATTTTCATTTTTTGAATAAAATTTAAAGTATTAAATTCTAATCTTTGGTGCACATTTAGCCATCTTAGTGTGTCTAGCATAAAGTTAACTGGGGTAAATCTGCTGCATTTTAGTATAGCAGGCATCGCTATATTCTGTAATTTTTGCAGTCTTGATATTTGTTGTTCAGAACAGCACGTGTATAATATAGTTGATTCATATTGAAAATGCGGTTTTATGGTAGTGTTGTATAAGGTTATTGATGTTATCATTGATAATTTTTTTCTTAACCCTTTGTAGAATCCTAGTTTTTTATCGATTTTTTTACAAATGTGTTCTATGAGTTCTTTTAATTTTAGTTCTTTGTCAATTAAGAAACCTAAATATTTGATACTGTTAACTTTTTCTATAATTACATTATTAATTGCAAATGTTCTATTAGTATTCATATTTATTTCCATTAATTTTGTTTTATTTTCATTCAGCTTAAGCTTTTTCATTTTTAACCATTATTAATATTTTCCATATCTGAATTTAGGTTTTCATAACATTCTTCACACGTTTTTTCTTCAGTAAAAATAAGAGTATCGTCTGCATATAGTACAATTTCACATTTTTTTATTATATTTTCAATATATGTATATTAAAAACAACAATGCTCCTAAAATTGAGCTTTGTGGCACACCAAAGTCATGCACTTTTACACTTGATTCAACTTTATTTACTTTTGTTATCTGTCTACGTTTTGTGAGATATGTTTGAAACCATTTTAGTTCATTATTTTGTATACCGTACTTTAAAAGCTTTTGTAACATAATATCTCTGTCGATAGTCTCAAATGCTTTTTTGAAATCTGGAAAAATTGCCAGCACCTTACAGTCATTTTTTATAAATTTCCACCTATTTATCACATAATTAATTGTTGTTTCACACGAGTAGTTGTTTCTAAATCCCGATTGGTATTTCGATATTAGATTGTGTTGCTCTAAATATTCTTCAATAATTTTTTCACATGTTTTAAGAGTATTGATCGGACGGTGTTCTTTACATTTGTTGGTTTTTTTAATTTTTTCAACAGGTGTAATCATCGATTCTTTACAGCTCTCTGGGAAAATTCCTGTTTCCAACGATTTATTTATAAGCAAAATATTACCAGCTGTGTCCCAATTATCTAATATAATGTTATTTAATATTCTTTTGTAGTCCTGCCTTTTTTTCATATTTTTACATATATTTTTTAATTCTAGTAAAGATATTGCACGGAAACTGAACTTATAGTTTATAAAAGGTACTTTGTTTTCATATTTCTCAGTGACAATGGAGTTACGTATTGCTTTAATGCTTTCAATGAAATTGTTGAGTTCGCACAGCGTAATACAAACTTTTAAGAGCTACACAATATTAAATATTAAAACACTTTACTTTCGCTTAAATATGCACGTTTTGTACATTAAGTATTAATTTGCGTATATCGCGCTTTAAAACAACTTGTTTCCACCGTATCACAATAAGAACTACTTTTTTTACTTTAAAAAATGATCTTTTGATTTTAAATATTTTACAAAACAACAAACTACCGTTATTAAGCGGAACATTAACAAATTTAGTACAATTTAAATAAATATTTTAATAGAGTAAATAAGGAAGGAAGGTGGAATGAGAAAATATGTAAACTAAGGAATTTGTGTTTGTATACATATATGTTTGTTTATATGTAAGTAAATTACAATAAAATACAAAATACAGTGGCGGCGGTAACATTCCCCCCATCGTAAGCGAATTAGGTGTCCATGAGCTTGCCATCCTTCTTACCGACGTCTTTGAAATTAGTGCTTTGAAATTGGTGCCATTGTCTGTATATATTTCTCTTGGAGTGCCACGCCGTCTTATGAAATTTTGTATACACATAATACACGAACTTGTGTCGAGACTATGTGCCACTTCAATATGTAGTGCTCGCACTGTCAGGCAAGTAAACAGTACACCCCATCTTTTTTCCTTACGTCTGCCAACGGTTACATCTAAAGGGCCAAAAAAGTCAACACCAACGTAAGTAAATGGACGTTCAAAACTTGCTAGTCGAGCTAGCGTTAAACAGGCCATTTGTGGTAGTTGGGGCGCAGATGCTTCGTTTTTACAAAATTGACACTTCCGTCGAACAACTTTATAGAGAGCTCTTAAGTTAGGGATATAGAAATATGACTTTATTCTACAGATCACTGCTTCGTGCAATACAATGATGGTAATTTTCATGATATCGGACTACGAGAAAAGTTACATAGTGGCCATGAGGTAAAACTATCGCTTGATTGCAGCTTAACATGTTTGCTCTGCCACAAGTCCGAATTACACCATCTTCGTCCAGAAATACGTTGAATTGCTTTAATTGACTGCTTCTCTCGATCTCTTTGCAGTTCTGCAGACTCCATATCTCATCAGAAAATTCGCTGAGTTGCGCGCATTTAAATAAGATATTTTTGGATTTTCTGATACGTTCAAATAGATTGTCGTCTTGTATTTTGAAGCCGTGGACTACAGACTTTACTTTTTCTATATAAAACAGAAACAGGGCTAAGGCTCTATAGAGTCGTCTCCAACATGAGAAATATTCGAAATTTATAGAGAAACTTTTAAGCAATTCGATATGCAAAAAACGATTGCGTACCTCTTCATTATTGGGGTTACCTAAATCGGCGGATTTTGGCCATTCACTTTTATTGAGCTTCAGAAACTCGGGTCCTGTAGTCCACATATCGTTGTCTGTCAGGATTTAAATTTGTTGGAACCCAATTCCTCTGGGTTGTGTCAGTTGATTCCAAAATTTCACCGACTCTATACATTACGAATGCCTTGAAGTTTTTCGGATCCATAGACAACCATTTTAAAACCGTCTTGGAATCGGACCAAAGAAGCGTTCTGAAAAACGAAGCCTTGTAGCACTCTGGATTTTTGTGGCTGAACGGGCGCCTAATAAAGCTGCTTGCAATTCTAATCGGGGTATTGACATAGGCTTTAGAGGGGCAACCTTTGACTTAGCTGCAACAATCGACACGTCGACGTCACATTACATTGAACTCGAAAGTAGCTTACGGCTGCATATGCATTTTGGCCTGTATCAGCTAACGTATACAGTCATTCTGAGAAGTTTAGAGTAGTATATAGGGATAACTATAGATGATATTTTGCTCAAATTCGAGAGCCACAAATGCCATTTTACACACAGCTCCTTATTAAGTTCCCCGTTCCACTTTGTGCCTGAGCGCCAAACAACTTGCAGTAAAATTTTCAAGCCAATTGTAAAATGTGAGACAAGTCCGAGTGGATCAAATATAGACATCAGAACCTGAAGGACTTCTCTTTTAGTGGGAACCACATTCGCTTGAAACACATCTCTTTTAAGCCTCGAGAATCTGGAGTTATACCGAAAAACATCATATTGGATTCCCAATACACTTCTTGCGGCTGATTCATCGTCGCATAAATGTTGCCTAACTAAAGCACAGTTTGTAGCCCAATTTTTCATGTGGAAACCTCCAGAAGCGTGGATCATCTTAACGTTTGTCGCCAGTTCAAGGGCCTCTTCTTCTGAGTCGACGCTGTCGATAAAATCGTCCATGCAGTGGTAGCTCGTAATTGATTTAAATACTCGGGGATACTTATCGCGAAATTCTTCTGCATTTTTGTTTCGAACAAAATGAGCAAAGCATGGCGCGTAATTAAGGCCGAAAGTTAATGCCTTCATCACGTACATAGTAGGACGTTCACTTTGATTACTGCTTGCGGGCCACAGAAGTCGTTGTGTGTGCATATCCTTTACTTTAATGCGATGAAAGATTTCAACCGCAAATCGCGATTTGACCAACTCGAAATTCAATTAAAATATTAAAGAGCGAGGTGAGCAGGTCAGGACCACTTAATAAAAAATCGTTTAGGGATTCACCGTTCGACTTTTCTGCTGCATCCCACACTAGACTATTTTACCTGGTTTGTTAGGATTAAGTGCTACAAAAATTGGAAGATACCACGTACGACCGGGATATGAATATACTTCTGAGCCCAACACCTTTCTTGCGTAGCCTCTAAGCAGAAGTTTGCTGTAGTTGTGGATCCTTTATAAACTTTTTCTGCAGACACTTTAATCGATGACCTGCGACCTCGTAATTATCGGGCAACGATACTTGTTTATTTCTTTAAAGCAAATTTACCTCAAATTATTGTTCTTTCTTTACGGCTGTACTCTGAAGAATCTGCATGGCTTTTTCATCTTCGACTGATAAAATATTTTTCTCCTGAGAGACTTCTAGGGCAAAATACTCTTTTACTTCATCGTGAAGCTCCTTATAACGGTCCTCGCACTTACATGTATGAATGTTTACATGTATGAATGTTTTTCGGAAATTTTTCCACCACCCTGCAACGTCCAGCCTAAGCGTGTTTTTGTTGCTATTAGTTGTCCACGGCCACCTTCTCTTATTTTCATCGGGACTGCCACTCTCCAATTGTTGAGCCCAATCATAATCATTGGTTTGGCATTTGTATATGATCTTACAGGTAGGCCTTTGAGATACGGGTTAGCTTTTAATATTTCAGCAAAATTTAGAGACTGAATGGGCAAATCAAGGTTTTTAACTGTACGGACGTCGTATAAAGAGAATTTGGATTCAGCTTGTACGCTAGAAACTTCCAAGTTAATTTTTATTGAATCATCTTCAGACCGTGTAGTATTGCCTGTCCATCGTAGCTCTAGAGGTTCACTCTTACCTTTTAGTCCCAGTTTGTTAAAAAATTTTTGCTCCATTAGAGTCACTGATAGGCTTTCATCCAAAGACGCGTATGTGTCTTCAAAGCCACCATTAAAGTAAACACGGATTGGTAGTATTCTGAAAGACGATCTCTCTTCATCACTATGTGCATTTACTATTTCTCTCCGTTCTGGCACATTAGCATGCTTGTGCAACAATGGGTGATGCTTTGCTGTACAGCCATTAATACCACATTGTTTGTTTGAGAAAGATTTACGACGATGAAGATTTAGACACTGACGGCACAATTTATTGTCTTTTACTAAATTCCATTTAGCATCTAAATTTAATAATGTGAATTCACCAAAAGTCTCGATTTTATGAGGCGTATTCACTGAACCACTTTTCTTACACATTGCTACTTGGCTAGCTGCAACAGCTATAGCGTATATCCAATCGCTAAACAATTTCACTATGGGAACCTTATTTTCTTTTGGGTGCATAGCCCAATTGAGCTTATGATTGTTTGGCAATTTTTTGACTAAGGTTTTAACAAGCATTGGGTTATTTAAATGAGCCGTCATATTGCAAGCTTCCATCGTCGAGCAAATGTTTCGAATAGTAAGAGCGAATTCAATAATACTATCTAATTTGTCTTTTAATGGAGGAATTTTTGTTGCCTTTTCTATCATAGAGTCAAGTATATGCTCTGGACGACCGAAACACATTTCAAGAGTTTAAATTATTTCGTCCACCATATATGGAATTAGTAATTTACTTTTTACCAGTTCTTTAGCACGACCACTGCGTAGCTGTTGGTTGGGGAGGCGAAAATGCATGTGAAAAGGAACACGACGGCTGCATTGAGTCACCTTGAGAAAGTATTCTATATTTCTTTTCCAAATATTGGCGTTGAATCTCTTTTTCTTCCTCTAACATTTGCAGCCGAAGCTGTGTTTGAGAGGACGAGTTCGAAGCACAGGGAGTTTCATAGTGCCATTTACTGTAATCATTATCTTGCACGACGGTTGACTTTGCATTTTGGGCAATAGTCGTGGATTTAGGCACATTATTTGGTTTTCTAGTGCACTCGTAATTTGTAGGTGAGGACGTTCCTTGCGTTCCGTCAGAAAATTCGGCGATTGTATCAACCGGCGGCAATTGTTGAGTAGTTTTGGGCATGTCCATTTGGACCACTGATTTTTCGTGGCACTTTGAACAACTCCAGCTTTCATTAGCAATATTTGAGTCTACCCCTACACACTCAAAATGATACCATTTATCGCAGGAATCACACTGCACCATACGAGCGGTGTCTTTTAATTCGCATTTATTGCAATTAAAATCGATATATTGATTTTAAAAGATACACACGAGATTTATGTACAATTAAATTGTTTTTATGTGAAGTTGTTTTAAAGAATGTTGAGTTCGCACGGCGTAATACAAACTTGTAAGAGCTACACAATATTAATATTAAATATTAACACACTTTACTTTTGCTTAAATATGCAGGTTTTGTTTATTAAGTATTAATTTGCGTATATCGCGCTTTAAAACAACTTGTTTCCACCGTGTCACAATAAGAACTACTTTTTTTACTTTAAAAAATGGTCTTTTGATTTTAAATATTTAACAAAACAAGAGACTACCGTTATTAAGTGGAACATTAACAAATTTAGTACAATTTAAATAAATATTTTAATAGAGTAAATAAGGACAACGTTGGAATGACAAAATATGTAAAATAAGTAATTTGTGTTTATGTACATATATGTTTGTTTGTATGTAACTAAATTACAATAAAATACAAAATACAGTGGCGGCGGTAACAGAATATTTATTTAAATTTTCAGCTATTTCTAAATTGTTAATATATTCTATATTTTCAAATATCACATTTTTTTATCACATTTTTGGGTGTTTTTAATACTAATTCTTTAATTTTGCTCCACAATTCCTTTTGATTATTTGATTACATATAATTGTTTTTTGCGTTATTGACTTTATATATTTTTTTTACAATTTTGTAATTGTCCCACGCACTATCAGTGTTTTCAATTACCGCTTTTTGATATTTTAGAATTTTATCCTTTTTAAATACTCTTTATTCGTTACTAAACCATTTATTTTTACTTTGTTTGTTTACTCTCGATCTAGTTGGAAAATATTGCACTGTATCATCAAAACAAAAATAAAAATTACATACATACATATTCATTTAAGTCATTTATTTCTTCACATTTTAACATCGATCGCAACTTGCTTTTAAAACTGTTTTTGTTATATTTAAAAATGACACATTCATTATTTGTGTATTCATATTCACACCTTTTATATTCGATAAATATATCTATTGATTCGTGATCAGCTATTTTATTATTTATATTAACTTTTACCGAAATGTTTTTGGTATTTGTAATTATATAGTCTATTAATGTTTTAGAGTTCTGTGCTATTCGAGTAAATTCATTGGTTATTTGTTTCAAACCGTTATCATTTAGCACGCTTACGATTTTATTTTTATAATAGTCCTTAGCCAGTCAATATTTAAATCTCCAGCTATTACGATATCATAATTTCTTTCACATATCTCTTCTAAAAATTCCCTTAATTCTCACAAAATTCTGCTTTCTGGCTCTTTGGTGATCTAAATACTGCTGTTATTATAATTGAAAATTGTTCATATTTTGCCAGAAAAGCAACAATCCAATAATCAGACTCTTTTATGCATTCTTTTATTTTTATAATATTCCAATGCTTTTTAAAATAAATTATTACTCCTCCAGTTCTAGGTGAATTTGATAGTAAATAGTAATGATCATATCTTGCTATTTCAATTTCATTTTCATAGATCATTTCGGTTTGGTGGGTATAACTTTAAGTGGGCATTACTTTTCAAGATGGCGACCGATTTAACAGCTGTCAAGTGATTTATTCTCAGCTTGGTTTGGCAATTCATCATGAATAGACTTACGCCTGAACAGTAAGGCGTAGATTCGTCGAATGGGCCCAAAACGAGATTACCGTTGTTCCCGATTGGCTACGTCAACAAACAAAGCGGCAGTTTTTTGGAGTGAAGGTAATCATCAAGTGTATGTCGAAACACCGTTACATCCAGAAAATCTGACTGTTTGGTGCGCTTTATGGGCTGGTGGAATAATTGGTCCGTACTTTTTCAAAAACGATAGTGGCCAGAATCAAAATTTGTATTATTATTTGTATTGTACAGTCAATGATGATCGGTATAGAGCCATGATTACTAACTTTTTCATTCCTGAATCGAATAACCATGATGTTCAGGAGATGTGGTTTCAACAAGACGGCGCAACATGTCACACAGCTCGTGCCACAATAGATTTAATGAAAGACACGTTTGGTGACCACCTAATTTCACGTTTTGGACCTGTGAATTGGCTTCCAAGATCTTGTGATTTAACACCACTAGACTACTTTCTGTGGGTGTAAAGTTATTGGTCTATGCGGATAAGCCGCATATTGTTATTGCCGTATAACGGCATGTTATTGCCGTTATAAACACAAATACAAATGTTGGAAAAAGTCATATAAAATTTGACGTCTAGATTGGACTACATCCGCACCAGCCGTGGCGGTCATATGCCAGAAATCATATTTAAAATGTAATACCACAAGATTATCTTTCGGATAAATAAAATTCATGTCAATCGAATAATCCATCGTTGTTTTATTGCAACTTAAAGTTCTATACCTCTATAAAAAACACCCTTTATTATAAATTCTGGATTAACCGTGTGCACCATTATCTCCAGCTGACTAAAATTATTCGTTAAACCCTGAATATTAGTATATACACCATAAATTCTCCTTGTGTGATATGCGGCTAAGCCTAATCTATTCTTCTTTAAATTAAGCTTATTCTGATATATTTCGAGCTATCATAAATTTTAAATCATGAATTTATGTTTGTAAAATGTTGTTAAGATTTTTAAGATGAATAAAGTGCAGTTGCAATTACTCAAATTTAAAACTTGGTTTGTATATATTTGAGAGCGTTAAGATAATTTTTATGTGGGGCAAATAAATATGTTGATAAATAATCTTTAGCGTTTGGGTTTAACCTTGCTATACTCGCATCAAAAAATGTAACACGTATACTCGAGACCGGTCAGACCGATGTTTTTGCGGAGCCTTGAAAACTTTAATAATTAAAAAATATATATTTATAAAATTACATTTTATTCTTAAAAATACATATATGTTTTTAATAATATAAACAAAAGGTTTATTTATTTAATTTTTTTTATTTATAACTAATAGTTTTTCATTTCAGTATTTGTAAAATAAAGCAAAATTCTTAAAACTTAAAAAGCAATAACAAAAACATATTTCTATTAAAAATAACCAAGCGAAAATGCAACTGCGGATCCTTTAAGCCTTTAGCTTCGCCTTTTACACCTGGAAGTTTCTTTTTTTTCGTAATTATTTATTTATTGTATCTTCAATATAATTGAACTATCAATAATTACTCGTCTTCTAGCTGCAATGGAGTTAACAGCAATGGGTTGATTTTTCCATGATGGGTGTCAGTTAAAGACTCCAAGATACAGGCTTGAGTTTTTTGTAAATTGTTTGCAATAAGTGATAGTTGCATAAAACCAATGTGAACAGATGAGCAAGCTTGAATTGGTACAATTCTTCATTGCGTGATTCTTCGTTTTTCACTAGTTCATTTATGGTTGATTGAAGACTGTCAAATTTGAACTTTGCTGCAGTAAGACCTTGTTTAACGATGTTCAAAGTTGAGTTTACAACTGAAGTTTGTTCTTTTATGAGGTTTAGCATGAATGAGTCGTCTTCTTGTAGTTTCGTGATAGTTGATGACATTTTCTCTGCATATTCAGAATCAAGTACACCAAAGAGTGAATGTGCAACATTTCCTACAAGATCAATAGCACCTCTTTTTTGTCGAGATTTGTATAGCAGTCTGTTATCTAAACTTAAATCGATTTCAATATGCTGCAAATGTTCTATTATATTGATACAAGATGCATTGGACTCCATTTTCTTACAAATCTGTTTAAGTGATTTGGTGCCATCCGCTAAAAATGATGTGTCAGTCCAGTATGCTGATAGGTCATAATACACCATGAGATTCCATTGACTTGTAGATATATAAGTCGATCCTATTTCTTCAAAATGAATTCCTAGCTGAGACCCAAATAGCTTGTTATTGATTGGCGTTCCCAAAATCATTGACAAAATAAGTAGCAAAGACAGCAAGGTAATGCATACATTATTGGATGGTAGTGTTATTCTCTTGCTTTTGGGTTCGCTATTTTGATATTCTTCTATCTTATTTTCATTTGTTACATTTGTGTCCAGTTTTGTTGGGTTTGGCTGTGAATTCTCTTCAACAGGAAGCAATACGAGACGATGTATAGGCCTTTTACATATTCCAGATGCGGTCTTGACATCAGCAACCCGAATGGATCCATCATTAGCAGGATAAACCTTCAATATTCTTCCCAGCGGCCATTTCACCGGTAATGTGTTATATTCCTTAATGATAACCATTTTATTTTTATTTTTGAGACTAGTTCCCATCGCGATAAAAGTGATATTTTTCTTGAGCTGGCTGCGGTGTCCACGTGAGATGTATGAGCTTCACCGATCAACAGATGTCCTGGAGTTAATGCAGACATATCAGAGGGGTCGTTAGACATAGGTGTTAATGGACGAGAATTCAAGATGGCTTCAATTTCTATGATAACCGTTTCTAATTCTTCATAAGTTAATGAAGTTGTACTTAAGCTCCGTACAAGAAGATTTTTGGCTGATTTTACTGCTGCTTCCCAAAGTCCTCCAAAATGGGGAGATCTCGGTGGAATAAAATGGAATTGTATTCCTTTTGAGCTACATGTTGAAGCTATTAATTCTTTCCCATTATCAGAGAATATTGATTCTGAGAGCTCAGTAAGTTTATTGTTGGCTCCCACAAAATTTGTTGCGTTATCACTATAGATATTTTGCAACGTCCTCTTCTACAAATAAAACGTTTCAAGGCACCGATATAAGCATCAGTTGATAATTCGCTAACCAGTTCAAAATGAACTGCCTTTGTTGCAAAGCAACAAAATACAGCCACATATGCCTTTGTAGGTTTTTCCCTCTTATTTTGTAGAGGATCCATATCGGTACAAAGTAATCAACGCCTGCATTAATGAATGGCCGTGCAGGAGTAACTCTGTCCCGTGGAAGGTTTCCCATTAATTGTTGACATAGCTTTGGACGGGCCCTGCAACATTGTATGCATTTTTGTACAGTTAATCTGGCAATGGATTTTCCCTTGATCGGCCAAAACCGTTGTCTCACGATTCCTAATAAAGCTTGCGGACTGCAGTGCTTATTTTCTTCGTGCATTGATTTAAATAAAAGTTTCACTAGTGCATCATTGTATGGATGAATAATTGGATGTTTTGCATCGTAGGATAAGGCTGATTCTTTCAATCGTCCCCCACTCGCAAAATGCCTTCCTTATCAATAAATGGAGTTAAGCTGAGTATTGGACTTGTTTTTGCGACTTCTTGTTGTTTGTTTAATTGCTTGATTTCATTGGAGAAATCATAACTTTGAATAGCACGTACAATTATTTCTAGTGATGTCTCAAGTTCTATTGTACTTAAGGCATTCAGTTGTGACCTCGGTGAATATTTTCCAGAGGCGTTTTTAACGAAACGGTGGACATATGATATTATTCGCTGTAACTTCTTAAATGAACCCTTATGATCAATATTGTATACAAAACTGTAGTTGTTTACAGTTGATAAAACAATCGTTGAATCTTTTTTTCTTTCTAGATCAGATGTAATTTGTAACTATGGCCGAAACTCTGCAGGCCAGCATTCTTGCCTTCCGTGTAAAAATAATGGTCCTAAAAACCATAAATGACAATCTGAAAGTGCCTTTGCTGTCATACCTCTTGAAAGGATGTCTGCTGGATTATCCTTTGATGGAACGTGTCGCCATTGTTCTGGAAGAGTCAAAGTTTGAATTTTTTATATCCTATCTTAAGTCTAAAAATAAAAATATACATGATAAGTCCATCCAGTGCTGGACAAAAAAAATGTATGTTTCACGGTTACTGTAATTTGCGGGTTATCCCTCTGATGTACGGATGAGAGAAGCAGTGTCCCTCCTTCTTAGTCGAATGTAACCAGGTTCATTTAGTATGTTACGGGCCAGTGGATTAGGATGAGTTTCAAGCTTCTTTACATAACTTATGGCAAGTTTCGCTATTTCCGCTTTAACTGTTGGCACGTTTAGATCTTTATGGATGTTCGAGTTTTTTATATACCAAGGAGCAGATGTAATTATACGAAGAATCTTGTTTTGGCGCCTTTGAATTTTTTCAACGTTGGTAGCTGAGGCAGTGCCCCATAATTGAATTCCATAACACCTTATTGGTTTTAGAATTGACTTGTATAATAAAAGTTTGCAATCTAAAGCTAGAGTAGAATTTCTGCCAATAAGCCAGTTTAGTTGGACTGCTTTTAACTTCATTTGTGTTAACTTTGTTTCTATGTGCCGTTTCCATGTAAGGCGCCGGTCAAGATGTATGCCGAGATATTTGACGTCTGAAAGCTGGGGTATCGTTTGGTTATTTATCCGAATAGGGGGGCAAGATTCTCTACGCAGTGTGAAAGTTATGTGAGTACATTTTTGTTCATTCACTTTTATTCTCCATTTCTTCAACCATTTTTCTAAATTGGATATGTGGTCTTGTAAATATCGTGATGCTACTTCGGGTCTTTCGTGAATGCTCAAAAAAGCTGTGTCGTCAGCAAATGTCAATGTGTGAACTCGGTTACTAGTTGGCATGTCTGAAGTATACAATAAGTATAAAAAGGGCCCCAATATACTACCTTGGGGAACTCCGGCTTCGATTGGCTGGGGTGAGCTCAAAAAATCTCCTTCTTTCACAATAAATTTTCGTTCGGTTAAATAACTATCTAGCAGCTTATATAGGTTTACGGGCAAATTCAGTTTTAGCTTGTATATTAAGCCTTCATGCCATACCTTATCGAATGCTTGAGAAACGTCGATAAAAAGCGCAGAGCAGTATTTTCTCTCTTCAAATGTCTTCTTAACAACATTGACTAACCTGTGAGTTTGTTCGATCGTACTATGTTTTTTCCTGAAACCAAATTGATGGTTTGGAATACATCCTTTGTCGCTTAGAATAGGGTTAAGCTTAGTTATTAACAGCCTCTCAAACAGCTTTGACATATTTGACAAAAGGCTTATAGGTCTGTATTATTCAATTCTTGTGTGGTCTTTTCCTGGTTTAGGAATCATGGTAACCAAGGACACCTTCCACTCTGTGGGAAAGTACTCAAGACGTAAAATGTCATTAAAAATAAAAAGAACGATTCTGCGAGCTATACGGGGCAATTCAAATAACATCTTGTTACTGGTTTTGTCAACGCCAGGGGCTTTTTTGGTGTTTAAATCCGTTATTGCCTTTTCAATATCATCAAATTCAAATCTTATCGGTACTAGCACTAGCACTAGCCTCGACAATTGGCAACTCAACTATATCAGTCGATATATTCGGGGTAAAAACCCTTTTCAAATGTCCAATAAATAAATTGCCCTTTTCGGAATCACTCCTTGCCCAGCCTCCAGATGTAGTTCGCAGGGGAGGCTTACGTAAGAATGGCATTTTAAGAGTTCTACAAGCACGCCATAATGAATAATCTGATTGAGGAGTTGCGTCTAGGTCTCCCAAATAGTTTTTCAGGGATGCTACTCTTCTAGATTCCAGCATGTCTCTTAGCCGGTTCGTGCATTCCTTAAGTCTGCTTTTGAGTTGAGGAAATCTCTGTAATTGCCATTCTCTACGAATTTTTCTTTTTTCAGCCAAGAGTCGTTCGATATCTGCAGAATAAATTAGATTGTATCTAGCTAATTGTCGGGTTATTGTTGAATGTTGGGCAGCTGATTTGAGGTTTTGGTCAAAATCAATAAGACTCCGCTCTACGTCTTTAGGTGTTCTTAGCGGGATGTTTTCCGAACAATGAGTACTAAGATACTTTCTATATTTCGACCAATTAATGCTTGTGCTAGTCGTTGGTGATATGATGTTTTGTTTGTCCCATATATAGACGATAGTGGGTGAATGATCTGAGGATATTTGTTGCTTGAAGGTAATTCTCACAAAAATCACGCAGTAAATAATGTTTGATTCGGGCGTTAATAAGTATTGCCGAGCCTCCACATGCTCTTCCACGGGGGTCCTTAGTGTCATATAAAATATAGCCATTGATTTTAAAAAGGCTATTTGTTGTTAAGTGTGTCTCGGAAATCAGCATGACATCAATTTGTTGGTTCTTGAGGAAGTATTCAAGTTCATTTTTATGTTGGCGTAAGCCGTTTGCGTTCCAGAAACATATTTTTAAACAGTTCATGGTTTGTTTAGTACCGCCTGCAACATCATAGATTGCATGCGTACCATTTCTTGCATCATGCTGCTCATAGAGCTCATAAAACTGTTTAACGAATGCACTAATGTCTCGATGCTTGCTTCGAGACGATTACAGTTATCAGATGATGGTTGTTCTTTAGGTTCTGGGTGCAAATGTGGTGTAGAATTATTTTTCGGTGTCGCTTTATGTGCTGAAACATGATTAGTTTTTAACATATCCGCGTATGAAACTTGTTGGGTTGTTGGTTGGGCTAACTGAGGGTAATGAGCATTTGCTCGATATTGTGGGTGCTTAGCAGGAGTATTTGATTTTTGAGTGGTTTTCCTTACCATGGAAAAAACTGGACAGCCTCTGTAGTTAGCAGTGTGGTTTCCACCGCAATTGCTACATTTTTTAACTTTCGAGTCATCCCTTGCTTTGTCGCATTGGGCGGAACAATGTAGCTCTCCACACACAACGCAAACCGGAGGAAATTTGCAGTAAGCTCTAGTATGACCATATTCTTGGCAATTTAGACACTGTACGGGTCCTGATCGCTTATGCGGTTCCTCTACGCTTATTTTGCGGTGCAACAGATATCTTAAATTATAGATAGGGTGCGTTTCGTTCTTTTTCAATCGCATATCTCCAGGTTCCAGCTCAACGCGAAATAGAGGTTGTGGGACACGTTCTCGATTTCTGAGGTTGTCTACACTTTTTACTTTAAATCCCGCTTTTTGGAGGCCATCTCTAATTTCGACAGGATCAACGTATGAGTCTACACCTTTTATAACTACCTGTAGACCTTTACTACTCTTCAGCTGATTTGTATAAAAGTTCTTTTTGCAGCTTTCAAACTCGTTTACTACTTTACGATAACTGTTTTCATCAATAAATTGTATTTTTGTTTCATCAATGTTGCCACGCTTGATTGGAATTACATAAAATGTGTTCTCACCAATAATTGAAATTAACTTCTTTATTAAGTCGCTGGAGTTTTTTTCCCTTAAATAAATTGGAGGTGGTTTGAACGACCTGGGTGCCGTTTTTTTTCACTTGCTTCGCTATCTAAAATAGCAAAACGATTATGGGAATTTATTCCGTTAGAGTCCTTGTCTTTTTGTACTTTAGCCAGTGGTGCAATCTGCGAAGATTTAGGGCTTCGACCTCTTTTCAATACAGTTATGTATGTGTCCATTCCTACTTGCGTCTTAAGTTTTTCTACACTATCCATATTAGTTTTGGTAATACTATGTTCAGAAGGCGACTTGTTGGTAGTTATTTTATTGTCATCGCTTATAAGCAGCGAGGAACAAGATTGAGCACGTAATACTGGCATGGCATTTATACACAAATTGTCACTAGTTTTTTTGTTTTTATTTATTTCAATATTGTCAACATTTTTGTTGCTTAAATTAAAGAGGCTCATTAGCCTTTATTGTTTTTGTCTTATTTTTAAAGTAGCAATTCAATATGCCGTTGTATAAAAAAAAGACGAAAGAAAAAGAAAAAAAAATATTTTACAAACAACTTGTTGTTGTATTAAAACAGGTTTGTTTTTTGTTTTTGTTTTAAATTATTCACACAATGTATGTTTTGTTTTTTGTTAATGCGAGCTTAAAAAAAATCGCGACCGCACTATCAACGCACAAACTGATACACCTGGAAGTTGAGTAACTATATTCTAATTGATGTGGACGGAAATTGTTTTGTCCATTTTGTTTTGCTATCTTTTCCTATGAAAAGGCCGCTAGAGGTAGGAAAAATTTCTTGTTCACAATCTGAATCATTTTCCTGTTCTGTATCACTGTTTTCTTCATCCACAGAACCCTCATCCTCATAATCACTCTCGTTTATTTCATAATCAGATAAATCATCCTCCAATATTAGTCTTATTTTCTCTTCATCCATTCTGTATATGATTTGCAAATATATACTATGAAACTCTTTAAAATTAATAAAAATAATTCAAAATTATAATATATGTTCAAAATATTATTTACGCAAAACTGTAGCACTAATACTCAAGCCGGTCTCACAGACCAATTATTGACGCACGCGCACACGTCTACCTTTCACAAACTTTAGAACCACACTAAATTGAACCTTATTGAGAATGATGAAGCTAACAAAACTTCAAGGCGAATTCATACCAGGGGAAGTTGATAGCCCAGCTGATTGTTTTTTGCTCTCTTTTTTTGCTAATGTCTTGTCAAAAATACATTGTATCATATCTGCTAATCTAATATCAAAGTTGTTGTTTTGTTGTAGTTGTTGCTCTACTGCTCACACCTTGTATGAATTCGCCTTGCAAAACTTATAACACGATCGCGCTTTTCGCTCTTAAGAAAAAAAACAAAAATATAAAAAGTCTGTCTCATAGACCGTATGCGCGAGTATAGGAAGGTTAATGCGATGGTTACTTTTCCAATGTTATGATTAATTTTATAATCATATTGTTTATTAAAACTTTATTTTAAGAATTCTAGTGTTCGGAAATTTTCTTTTTTTCCAACAGAAACATAATAGCATAATAGGAAGAGACTTTTTAAGATAATACATATCTTTGCAAGATAGATTATGAAACATTTACAATTTTCTTATTCACAAATAATATTACAATAACACTTCCAATGCAAACGAAAGAATTTTATACGTCACAAATAACAATACCACCAAGAACAGATGTTATTCATGCAATAAAACTAAACCTGATAGAATATTGCGTCATATTTAACACTGAATTAAAACCAGGGCACAAACATAGAAAAAAACAACATTCAGACGAATTGATAACCTCCTTCTTTTTTTGAAGTCGGTTAAAAAAGCTCCGGCTTCCTCCGATCTGTGGAAGATCACTTTTTAAATTAGACGTGTTAAAGTAAAAAAACAGGACAAAATATAATGTTAAAAACTCCTTGGAGCTTAAATTCAAATTAAATAATTTATGCCTCGACGAAAATGAAATTCTAATTTCTCTAGACGTGGTACCGCTATTTACCAACATGCCGATCCACTTGGCAATCACAAACATTATGAGACAATGGATCACATTACAAGCGCATACAGAAATACCAAGACGACAATGTATTAAACTTCTTCAATTTTGCCTTGAAGACAACAATTATATCATTTACGATAATACATACTATAAACAAACCTATGGCATGCCTATGGGAAACCCTTTATCACCCACAATCGCTGATATAGTATTAGATACTCTACTTAAGCACACACTGGAGGAATTAAATACACAAAACATTAAAATTAAATTTTTGACGAAGTATGTTGATGATTTATTCGCGATTATTAAAAAATATGACGAGGACACGATTATTAAAACCTTTAACAAATACCACAAAAAACTACAATTCACAATGGAGAAGGAAATTGACAAGTCGTTTCCATTTTTTGGATATGAAATTACACAGAGATGGAAACAAAAGCATTACTGATTATGCAAAATCAATAGCATATGGACGATTGATAAACTACAACTCAACGCAACCAACACAACAGAAAATGAATACAGCACTTAGTTTCATTACGAGAGTTCGTAAACTAAGTGACAACAAATTTATTAACAAGAACATGGACAAAGTGAGGAAAATATTAACAATTATCCAATAAAAATAATAAGCAATTTAATAAAAAAGACAAGACATATAGAAAATAGGAATGACATAAACAACACATTCGCGAACACCAAGAAATATTACAGCATATCTTGCATACCTTAACTAACAGAAAACAAAAAAATGCAACACATAATAAATGACAAACAAATAATTTTGGCGCATAAAGCAAACAAAACAATCAATACATTATTTACAAAATCAAAAATAGAAAAGCAAGAACAAAGTAATGTTGTTTGTAAAATAACATGTAAGGGGAACACACAGGAGAAATGTGGAAAAGTATACGTAGGAACAACAAATATAAGTTTAATGAAGAGAATCAATGAACATGAAGCCGACGAACATGAAGTAGTGCATTAGCGCAATATTGCACAGAAATGAGGCATAATGCAGATCTTATAAATGTAAAAATTCTGGACAAAGAAGTAAAAGAGAACCAGCGATATACTCTGAAAAGTTTAAGAATTCAGCAAAAAACAACAAGTGCAATAAATAGAAAAGAAGACAAAGACAACATTAGCGCCAATTATATGATTCAAATAATTTAGTTTAGTAGTTTTGCTCCAACTGTGATACTAGTTAACATATTTCAACTGTGATATATTTTTAAGTTTATTTTTGCGTTTTTTGAATAATTTGTGTTTTATGTCGTGGTGTATAAAACTAATATTGTTTAAACTAAATATTAAAATTGACGAGAAAACTATATGTACATAAGTAAAAATAAGTTAAACTAAGTAATCATGCTGTTGTTGTCTGAACTACAATTTTGTGTTTACATTTTCTATATCGTTGCCAGATTTAATAAAATTATCCCTGATGAAGCTGGAAAATACCAGCGAAACGTTGGATAAAAAAATGAAATAATAGTTTTTTATTTACATGTTTTAAACATTTAAGACCTTAAAACCACGAAATAGATGAAATTTTAACTTTAATAAATAAAACATTTAAAAGGTCAATGACAAATATTTAATTTTTTTCTGTTTAAACACCAGTTTTTTTGTAAAATGTAAATAAAAAAAATTGGAATAGAAAAAACAATCGTCCTCGGATTCTGTAAATAAAAAACACTGATATTCAAAGCAAATGTAGGATATATTTTATTTTTAAGTTAAATGATACAATTTCCTAAAAAGACTAATGCAAAAAAATATAGCAATATCATTTCTATTGTTTCGGGACAAAAACTTTTTGATATAGATGTCTTTTTGGGCCTCAGATTGCTTATCAGTGGATCCGAACTCAATAGTAATCTGTGATATACATCTAGATTACAATGTTCTCTAGAAAACTTCTAACGATATACGAGGAAATATTTTTTACGAGTCTCTGCAGCCTCCTCCGACAATTAACCTATTGGTAGCAAAGCTTTTTCAATAATAGTTCCTCCATGTATTAAAAATTTATGCACAGTCGGTGTCATAGGGTGCCATCCATATAAGTTTATATACATACATTTGTGCTGTTTCTTCGGCGTATTTTTTAGTCTTAATTCTATGGCCACTTGCAATAGTTTCTAATATAACTTTTAATCTGTAAATTAACTCGTAGTTTAGACCGGTTATGTCTGCGCCAATTGGGTATTTGCGAAAAATCTTTTACTGGTATTGCCATCATTGGTATATCCAAAATTTGTTTTAGGTATGTCCACCAGAAATCCAGTTTCAACCCGAAACCTCTCTTGGATGTGCAATTTTGTTTGTGCTTCCAGTTTCTTCTCTTTGTCAGGTAATTTATATGCCAACTGTAAAACACTTTCAAACAGTCTAATGCTGGCGTGCTATACAGAGAGCCCAAAATTAAATCCAGTTAAATTTAATTTTTTTTATCAATATTGTTAAAGTCTATTGATGTTGTCGTATTGAAACTACCTAGTAGATAGATACGAAGAGTGCTGATGACGGACGTAGCTGTCTGGAAAATGCATTTCACTCTGCTGGTGTCTAATTTTTTCTTTATATCTTTATAATTAAGAACTTAAGCCCAAATAATTAATTTATTCATTTAAAAATAGTTCAAATAAAATTAAAATTCATATAAATTTTATAAATAAAGAGAGCCAAACGGGGAAAGTTTTTGGGGTTCCCTTAAATATATTATTTGAGTAAAGGTGAATAAAATGTTGGTGAGGGCAGGTAAACGTATCATCATGATTACTAGGGAACAAACGATAATATTCTTTAGGTTAGTTTCTACATTCTAAATTCACAAGTTTTTTGTCTGTCTGCCTATAGTTTAATTTGTTTTATACTTTGGAACGTTTGATAACTTTCTGTTATAGGTAAATAATTTCTAGACGACTTGGGTGGCAAGAACCCATTCTATCCGATATGACCTAGTTTTATAGAACGTGCAACCTCCTAAACCGCTAGTTTTCACCTCAAACCTAATTAAATTTTGAAAAAAAACCCTTACAATTTTTTCTCGTATTCCTTTATTGGAGATTGTTTGGTTTATTAGTATGTTCTTTCTGGTCTTGAACTTATTTTGTCCACCTTTTGACATTTTCTTCATTGAAAAATATGCTTTGCAAGAAATTGAAAACATAGTCACCTTAATGTTATTATTTACACTACTACTACCCCAATGCAAAAGTGTGAAAACAAAATCTTGTTTCTTCGTAGAAATGTTTCCATCAACATGTTTGTACATAAAAAAGAATAAGCATATTAACTTATGGACAAGAAAATAATTCAAAAAAGGCAAATTAGAACAAAAATTACAAATATGAGTAAATTAAAAATACATTACAATAAGCAAACAGAACATGAACCTGAATGCAAATATACGTAAACATTCAGAAGATTAAATAAAATAAAAAGAACAATCAAAAAGAAATATCAAAACAAAAAAAAAAAATACTAAACAAAAAACTCAACAAAAGGAAAAATACAAATGCTATGTATGGTTTCATTGGATTCCCTAGCCATACTCAACAAAACTCTGCAGTTTACAATATAATGCAGAAACAGCAGCGTGACGGGTGGTATTCCTCACAAAACAAACATCATCCAGCGTAAAAGCAAATGTTACGCATTAGAGTTTTCCTACCATCCCATGCGCTCAACGTAGGCTACTCCGACGTCCATTTCTAAATCCAAACGATAATATTCTTTAGGTTAGTTTCTACATTCTAAATTCACAAGTTTTTTGTCTGTCTGCCTATAGTTTAATTTGTTTTATACTTTGGAACGTTTGATAACTTTCTGTTATAGGTAAATAATTTCTAGACGACTTGGGTGGCAAGAACCCATTCTATCCGATATGACCTAGTTTTATAGAACGTGCAACCTCCTAAACCGCTAGTTTTCACCTCAAACCTAATTAAATTTTGAAAAAAAACCCTTACAATTTTTTCTCGTATTCCTTTATTGGAGATTGTTTGGTTTATTAGTATGTTCTTTCTGGTCTTGAACTTATTTTGTCCACCTTTTGACATTTTCTTCATTGAAAAATATGCTTTGCAAGAAATTGAAAACATAGTCACCTTAATGTTATTATTTACACTACTACTACCCCAATGCAAAAGTGTGAAAACAAAATCTTGTTTCTTCGTAGAAATGTTTCCATCAACATGTTTGTACATAAAAAAGAATAAGCATATTAACTTATGGACAAGAAAATAATTCAAAAAAGGCAAATTAGAACAAAAATTACAAATATGAGTAAATTAAAAATACATTACAATAAGCAAACAGAACATGAACCTGAATGCAAATATACGTAAACATTCAGAAGATTAAATAAAATAAAAAGAACAATCAAAAAGAAATATCAAAACAAAAAAAAAATACTAAACAAAAAACTCAACAAAAGGAAAAATACAAATGCTATGTATGGTTTCATTGGATTCCCTAGCCATACTCAACAAAACTCTGCAGTTTACAATATAATGCAGAAACAGCAGCGTGACGGGTGGTATTCCTCACAAAACAAACATCATCCAGCGTAAAAGCAAATGTTACGCATTAGAGTTTTCCTACCATCCCATGCGCTCAACGTAGGCTACTCCGACGTCCATTTCTAAATCCTTAGAGTTAGCCGGGCATTAAATACATATGTAAGAATAAACCTATTTCTAGAAAAAAAAAAAAATCTATCACAGAAAAGTATTAATCAGACAAAAGGCTAGGTGTATAAATATAAAACATTTAACAATAAAAACACATAAACGGACACAGAGTAAATTTAACTACCTAGTTGTAAATATTGTACTGGTAACTAAAGCTATATCCTATGACTATATTGCTTATTCCCCATTCTTACACCTATATTGTACTGACTCTTGAAGCTATTACTTATTAATGCCCTTTGCGTGTTAGACCATTTATATAGCATTTATATTTTTGGCGAAATCACTTAACACAAAATTTCTCTTATATAACTTACAACTAATCACCACCCAATGTAGTTAGACGCATTCTTCGCGTCTGACGACGACGGATAAAGCGATACAGAAATGCATTACATTCTGCTAGTGTCTAAAAATAAAACTTTCCCATTTTTCTTTAAAATTTATATGTAATTAAAAAATATTATTTTTACTTGGAGAATAAAACGAACTAAACCCTGACTTCTAAAATTCATTTGTATGTGAATAAAATAGTTCGAAGCTCGTTCTCCCTTTTGGATTGTGATAAAATCGGCTGTGCAGGAGGATTGAGATCTTATAAGTAAGTATTATCTCAAATTGTGTTTATTTAACTAACGGTAAATAAAAATTTTATTACAGTTCGTGGGACGTTAAGTTCGATAGTTGAATTGCCGTTACCCCAGGTGTGGTGGTGACTCTTTTTCTGCCAAAGATGAGTCCGTCGTTAGAGGCGTCGGAGGGTAGAGGTTTATTTTTAAACTGTTCGACAGTTTCTTTTGTTCTTTTACTTTAGATTTAGATAGACATTTTGGTTTTGCTAGCGCACAAAAATAACTTTTAACTTCTATTTTTAAGGTACCCATACATGCGCAATATTATTGTCCAATAACTGATAATGTACAATAAAGTTGCCTATGTGTATATTATATTAGTAGGTAAGAGTGGACAAAAAAATCAACAAAAAATTATATATATTGCGCAAAATGAAAACATTGGCAATGATGATTTCCTTCTTCACTAATGTCACTAAACAATAACTTTATATTTATTTAAATTATTTATTGTTTAATTTTCATTTTTTTTTTCTCAAAAATAATTTTACTATTTGGTACACATGCATATGTAGGCTTTGTTCACTTTTACAGACATATGTAAATACCAATGCCTGAATGTGATATCGAGTGGACAATCCACCTATTGGCCTACTGAACGGCAAAAAATACCGGATGTTATTGATTTTTTCGTGATTAAGGGTATTCCGAGAGAAATGATGAAAGTGGAAGCGTCATTTGAATTATCCTCAGATCATTACTATTGTCCTAAGGCCTAATATATCCGGAACTCGGGTGGTTAAATTTTAAGGGCCGATGTTGAATGTGAACCATACCTAAAAGTCAATTTTTCTTCTGCACTTAATTTGACATTTCTCAATTTCAGACTAACTCAATTTGAACCATGGAAAGATACACAATCGAGCAACGCAACATATTAAAATTTTTTTTCCGCAATGTTTTATTTATTGTATCTTCAATAAATTTGAAGATACAATAATTACTCATATCTTAAGTCTAAAAATATACTTGTTAAGTCCAACCATTGTTGGGCAAAATACATGTATGTTTCACGGTTACTGTAATTTGCGGATTATCCCTCTGATGTACTGATGAGAGAAACAGTGTCCCTCCTTCTTAGTCGAATGAAACCAGGTTCATTTAGTATGTTACGGGCCAGTGGATAGAGCTGGCAAACTATCGATAGTCTCGCCATTCGATATTTTCGATAGTTTAATAGAAAACTACCGATACTATTGATAGTATCGAATTTTTTGGGAATGTTAGGTTCCATATTTTTTATTATTAACTCCATCAACTTAATTAATCAAGTTTTGAAATTATTTGAGTTAGTTTAATAAAAGAAAACTAATATATTAAACAATCTTAAGTAAAGGTCTGACTTTTTTTATTAAAAAAAAGATAATACCACAAAAAAAAAACAATAATATGAAGCATATAAAACTTAGCATAAAAATAAAAATCCATTTATAATTCATTTTTTACAACGCATTTTGAGATCAATTTTCTAAAAAAAATTGTACATTCACTATAAAAACTATGTACTCGTATATTACATATATTGTGCATATGTAGGCTGCCCAAGAAATTATTTTACAATCGTAATTTTTTATAATTCTTGAGTAATCCAAAAATTTTTGTTTAAAAAGAGCAGCATATCAATATTTTTTGGCTTTAAACTAGATCTTCTATCTGAAACAATGGCTCCGGCTTTACTAAACATTCTTTCAGATTCTGTCGAAGTTGCTGGTATGCATAAGTAACGTAAAGCACATGACTTTGTGAGTGACTCCTGATCAGAATTGTTCTGTGAAGAGATACAACACTGTATAAATTGCGTAATTAACTATATAATTTACCTTCCAGTACTGTAATGGGTCTATTTCTAATGGTGAATTTTAATTTTCAACTAACTAATTGCAAATTTATTAATTTATTTTTTCAACGATAGTATCGCTATCGAGAAAAAAACCATCGATAGTCTAATGAAAACAAAACTATCGATACTATCGATAGTACTATCGATAGTTTGCCAGCTTTACCAGTGGATTCGGATGAGTTTCAAGCTTCTTTAAATACCTTATGACAAGTTTCGCTATTTCTGCTTTAACTGATTGCACGTTTAGATCTTTATGGATGTTCGAGTTTTTTATATACCAAGGAGCAGATGTAATTATACGAAGAATTGAATGCCATAACACCATATTGGTTTTAGAAATGACTTGTATAATAAAAGTTTGCAATCGAAAGCTAGAGTAGTATTTCTGCCAATAAGCCAGTTTAGTTGGACTGATTTCAACTTCATTTGTGGTAACTTTGTTTCTATGTGTCATTTCCATGTAAGGCGCCGGTCAAGATGTATGCGATATTTGACGTCTGAAAGCTGAGGTATCGTTTGTTTATTTATCCGAATAGGGGGGCAAGATTCTCTACGCAAAGTGAGTGAAAGTTATGTGAGTACATTTTTTTCATTCACTTTTACTCTCCATTTCTTTAACCAATTTTCTAAATTGGATATGTGGTCTTGTAAATATCGCGATGCTACTTCGGGTCTTTCGTGACTGCTCAAAAAAGCTGTGTCGTCAGCAAATGTCGATGTGTAAACTTGACTACTAGTTGGCATGTCTGATGTATACAATAAGTATAATCGCTTCGATTGGCTGGGGTGAGTTCAAAAAATCTCCTTCTTTTACAATAAATTTTCGTTCGGTTAAATAACTATCTAGCAGCTTATATAGGTTTACGGGAAAATTCAGTTTTAGCTTAGGCCTTCATGCCATACCTTATCGAATGCTTGAGAAACGTCGATAAAACGC
Source organism: Phasia obesa (assembly GCA_949628195.1). Lineage (NCBI taxonomy): Eukaryota > Metazoa > Arthropoda > Insecta > Diptera > Tachinidae > Phasia > Phasia obesa. The sequence goes on along the minus strand of OX451217.1, from coordinate 101,825,592 downwards.
GCAGATCAGTATTTTCTCTCTTCAAAAGTCTTCTTAACAACATTGACTAACCTGTGAGATTGTTCGATCGTACTATGTTTTTTCCTGAAGCCGAGTTGATGGTTTGGAATATATCCTTTGTCGCTTAGAATAGGGTTAAGCTTAGTTATTAACATCCTCTTAAACAGCTTTGACATATTTGATAAAAGGCTTATAGGTCTTCTATGATTTAATTGTTGTGTGGTCTTTTCCTGGTTTAGGAATCATGGTAACCAAGGACACCTTCCACTGGGGAAGTACTCAAGACGTAAAATGGCATTAAAAATTAATTAACGATTCAGAGAGCTATACGGGGCAACTCAAATAAGATCTTGTTACTGGTTTTACCAACGCCGGGGGCTTTTTTGGTGTTTTAATCCGTTATTGCGTTTTCAATATCATCAAATTCAATTCTTATCGGTACTGCAGCACTAGGCTCGACAATTGGCAACTCAACTATATTAGTCGATATATTTGGGGTAAAAACCCTTTTCAAGTGTCCAGCAAATAAATTGCCTTTTTCGGTATCACTCCTTGCCCAGCCTCCAAATGTAGTTCGCAAGGGAGACTTACGTAAGACTGGCCTGTTAAGGTTTCTACAAGCACGCCATAATGAATAATCTGATTGATAAGTTGGGTCTATGTCTCCCAAATAGTTTTTCAGGGATGCTAGTCCTCGAGATTCCAGCATGTCTCTTAGCCGGTTAGTGCATTCTTTAACTCTGCTTTTGAGTTGAGGAAATCTCTGTGATAGCCATTCTCTACGAATTTTTCGTTTTTCAGCCAAGAGCCGTTCGACATCTGCAGAAAAATTTAATTGTATCTAGCTAGTTGTCGGATTATTGCTGAATGTTGGGCAGTGTTACGGTCCACGTTTAGTCGCCTGACGAGCTTCTCGGCCTGGTCATTAAACCTCAGGAGGTCCCAACCCTTCTCGTCAGGTTTAATGAGCAGGCCGAGAAGCTCGTCAGGCGACTAAACGTGGACCGTAACATAAATGGCGCCCAAACGAATGCAACGACTTAAGATATTTTCTTAGTTGACAAGAAACTATCTTAAGCCGTAGAAATTGATGCATGTAGAAACATCTGCACATGTGGCAATAGTCCATTAATTTTTAAAATAGTCCAGTTAGGTGGTCATTTGGCAAAAGAGATTTCTCGTAGCCTCAGTAATATGAAGATTTTTAATTAGCTGAGTTGTATGAAAATATCAATTGGTAAAATGATTATTTAAAAGAATACTCACGGAAGTGATCAACTATAGCTTTGAAGCAACCATTGCTGACGTAAATGTATAGTGATTGTTCCAATGTTTTTGAAATTTAAAGTAATATTCGTTTATATATGATAAATATAGGTCTTTGTGAAGGTGACAATGTGAAATAGCCTCTTGTGATCGTGATCAGAAGGAATGTTGTATTTAATATTGTTCATTATATGTCGTAATCTCATATGTTTTCTTTGTTGTTAGTAAACTAAATGATGTACGACAGATTCCAGACCTAAAACATAAAAATTTGATTTTAGTAAATTTGATTTCACACCACACAACGAATTTTTTTTAAATAGTGAAACCGCTGCGACCTCCGCGTCCGTCTATTAATGTCCAGCTAAAATCAGAAAATACAGTTTATTAAAACATATAAAAAATTAAATCCATAAACTAAATTTTATATTATATTTATATTTACTAATTTATTTAATAATTAAATGTTTAGATAGCGATAACGTTTCGGGAAATATTCAATTAGCTCAAGGAGAGGAAATAGCTCCTGAAGTTCGAGAATTAGTTTCTGATGAAGCTATGGTGGTACAAAGATCCTTAGAGGACAAAGTTAAAGAAATGGTTCAAGTAGAAATGTCGGACGTAAGAAAAAGTATTGCCGATTAACGAAATGTGTAGTAGAATTGTCAAGAGTAACAGCTCAAAATCGAAATTCTGTGATCGCAAATCAACCAGTGGTAAATCAAAATAGTAGTGAGAATTCATCTCATGGTGGTATGCTTAATGTGAGAGCAGGGTCTAGCAATAGCTCTGGAGGAAGTACCTTAAACAGTGGTAATATTAATTTACCTCTCCAAAGTGTGCATGTACCCACTACAAATTCACAAAATTTAGACATTGCCAGGATTCGAGTTGATAAGTTAGGTATTACGTTTGATGGTCAGTCAGTTCATCTTAGCATCGATGATTTTATATTCCGTCTCGAACATCTTCAGTCACATTACCAAATACCATGGACAGAAGTATTGCGAGATTTTCATTTATTAGTGTCTGGACCAGCCAAAGAGTGGTACTGGCTATACATTAAGACCCATGGAGTAATAGATTGGCCAGGATTACGGTATGCTTTACTAGCTCAATATCAGGTAACGCGATCTAATTTTGTTGAACGCAAGCAACAAAGTGGCGAATCGGTTGACCAGTACTTTCACGCAATGTGTCAAATTAGAGCACGTTTAATACAGCCAATACCTGAATATGACCTAATAAAAATCATTAAAAGAAACGTAAAAGAAAGTATAGGTAGGATCGTCTATCCTATAGCTGTTTCATCTGTCGAACAATTGAGGGTCGAGTGTAATGAAGCTGAAAAGAATTTTCCAAAAAAGGATTTCCGAAATATACAGCCTGTAATGCGACCTGTCAGATACGTAAACGAAGTCTACATGGAAAAAGATGTTGAGAATGAATGCGCAAGTCTGTCGGAAGATTTTGAAGAAGTGTCTGCGTTAAATGTAAATATGCAACAAAGAAAGCAGCCAATAATTTGTTGGAACTGCAAACAACAGGGACATGTGTTTATGGAGTGTATGTCATCGGAAAGGTCACTCTTTTGCTACAAATGTGGTAGACCTAGTGTAATAACGCCTAAATGTCCGAACTGCCAATCGGGAAACCAGTCCCGGAGCTTGAGCATGAAGGGGGACTCACGCTCAACCGGAAATCAATCCCCACGAAAAAATTAAATAATATAAACATGCAAGAGCTACCTGAAAACTTGAAGCAATTGAGACATTTTATACCTTTTGAATTGAGACAAGAAAATTATGAAAGAGTTAGAACTAGAATATTTGGGGAAGACAGGCCTAAACGCATTTCGAATCGAATTCTCAAAGTGAGAAAAAAATTCTTAGAAAGAAAAAAATTGAGGAAACTAATATTGGAATCAATAAGTAGGGTACATAGAGAAAATAAGGACAATAGAATTTTTGCTGATGTATTAGTAGAAGGAAAAGTAGTTAAAGGCTTATTAGATACGGGAGCGTCCGTTAGTATTCTAGGAAAAGGATGTAGGGAGTTAGTACAAGATTTAGACCTGAGTGTTAAACCTATATTGACCAATGTGAAAACAGCCAGTGGTCAATATTTTTGAGTACTAGGTAAAGTAAACCTATCCATAAGGTATAAAGATCAGGAGGAAATTATGCCTCTATATCTTTGTCCTGACTTGGAACAGTCTCTATATCTAGGAATAGATTTTTGGAGACTATTTAAGTTAGCACCAGATGTAATAGGACTTGAGGAAATAGATTTAGAAAAAATTAAAAAGGATTTTGCAATAGGAAACAAAGAATACAAATTGAAGCCACATGATTTAGATAAGGAACAAACACAAGCATTAGACAAGGTGATTAAAGAGTTTAATTGTTTTGAAGAAAAGGGTCTAGGACTGACACACTTGGAAAAACACAGCATTAAATTAATTGATGGTGCAGAGCCTGTTAAAGACCGCTATTATCCGATTTCACCTGCTGTTCAGGAAATTACCTATAAGGAAATTGATACGATGCTTGACTTGAAAGTTATAGAACTGAGTGAAAGCCCGCGGTCTAATCGGACGACTATTGTCAGAAAACCTGGCAAAAATCGCTTCTGTTTAGATGCACGAAAACTTAATAAATTAACAATTAAAGATGCATATCCACTTCAAAATATCGAGGGAATTTTAAGTCGGATAGATGAAACACATTTTATAAGTAGTGTTGATCTAAAATATGCCTTTTGGCAGATCGAACTGGAAGAAGACAGCAAGCCCTATACAGCTTTCACCGTGGCAGGCAGACCTCTTTACCAATTTAGGGTAATGCCGTTTGGCCTTTGCAATGCGGCGCAAAGACTCTGTCGGCTTATGGATAAAGTCATTCCAAATCGGTTGAAGGAAAATGTGTTTACCTATCTCGATGACTTATTAGTAATCTCTAGTACTTTTGAGGAACACTTAAGTTTATTAAAAGAAGTGGCAACATGTCTTAAGGAAGCAAACTTAACCATAGGGCTCAAAAGTCTAAGTTTTGTTTCCAGGAATTGAAATATATAGGGTTTATTATAGGTGGTGGTACACTCAAAACAGATCCTGATAAAGTCCAGGCTATCAGAAATATAAAATTGCCTAAGTCAGTAAGAGAGGTTAGAAGTTTTATGGGTACTGCAGGATAGTATAGGCGTTTTATTAAAGACTTCGCTACCATTTCCGCACCATTGACAGATACATTAAAAAAAAGTCTGATAAATTTGTGATGACACCTGCAGCGATAGATGCTTTCGAAAAGCTTAAAAAGGCCTTGACTACAGCTCCTGTTTTACGACATGCTGATTTTTCAAAGCGTTTTTATATTCAGTGCGACGCTTCGGATTATGGTATTGGTGCAGTATTGTACCAATTAAATGATAAAAAAGAAGAACACCCCATCGCGTTTTATTCACAAAAGCTTAATTCGTGTCAAAGGAATTACACAGTCACCGAAAAGGAATGTTTGGCAGCAGTAATGGCAGTAAAAAAGTTCAGGCGATATGTTGAAATGATGCCTTTTACCATCATTACGGATCACGCCAGTCTGAAATGGTTGATGACCCTAAAGGACCTGAGCGGAAGACTAGCCAGATGGTCTCTTCAACTCCAAGCCTTCAATTTTGAAATAGAGCATCGTAAAGGCTCAGATAATGTTGTTGCTGACATGCTATCGCGTATACCACAACATTATATTGCCGAAGTTCAAGCCGAAGATCTGTTAGACTTTGAGACTACCGAATTCGAATCCGAAGATTACATCGATGTTATAAACACCATACAAAATAATAGCGACAAACTGCCAGATTTGAAAGTCGTCGTTTTTAAGAAAACTTGTTCCGGATCAAGTCTTGATCAATTTCAGTGAAAGCTATGGATACCACCGAATCTAACACAAACCATAATTGAAAAATGTCACTCAACCAATACTTCTGCACATGGTGGAACTGCAAAAACTATTGAAAAAGTAAAACGATTCTTTTACTGGCCTAAAATGACCATACAAATAAAAGAATTTGTAAAGAATTGTCAGGTTTGTAAAGAAACCAAACCAGCAAATAGAAAGTTAATGTCAGAAATAGGTCAGGAAGTAGTCACTGAAAGACCATTTCAAAAATTATATGTTGACTTTTTAGGGAAATACCCCAGATCAAAGAGTGGCAATAGTTATATTTTTGTAGTAATGGATCATTTTACAAAATTCATTTTTCAATTTCTAACCCAGGAAATATTTTATAAATTTGGCGTACCTGAGGTTATTCATAGTGACAATGGTTCCCAATTTGTGTCAAAAAGTTTTCAGGAATTGTTAGAAACATTTGGTATAAAGCACATGAAGACTGCAGTTTATTCTCCCCAATCGAACGCGTCAGAAAGGGTAAACCAGGCAGTCTTAGCGGCGATCAGAGCTTACTTGAATGAAGACCATAGGGACTGGGATTTGTATTTACCCGAAATAGAATGCGCCCTGAGATCTTCTATTCATTCTGCTACTGGTTTTACACCCTTCTTTGCTCTGTTTGGAGTGCATATGTTTACTAATGGGGCAGATTATAGACTTGCACGAAAGCTAATGTCTCTTACAGACCATGAAATTCAAAACCTCAATTCCCATGAAAAGCTAGAGTTAATTAGGAAAAAAATTAAAAGTAACATGCATGAGGCCTATGAGAAAAGTGCAATAAGGTATAACAAGAGAGCTCGTAATGTTAAAATTAGTACCAGGACAAGAAGTCTTCAGAAGAAATACAGTTCTGAGTGATTTCGGTAAAAATAGAAATGCCAAATTTTGTCGTAAGTTTTTAAAGTGTAGGATAGTTAAACCCGTTGGAAACAACATTTATGAATTGGAGGACTTACAGGGAAAATCAATAGGCATATTTCATGTCAAGGATATCAAATCGTAAACACCAACTAAAATTATTAATCTGTGATAAAAAACTATACTAAGTGCAATATTAGGATAAGAGATACAATTAAGATTATATTTTTAATTTTATGTTGTTTTGTCCTAATATGCCACCAAGTACCTGTTATTTATTTTTAAGATTATAATTTATCTGTGATAAACCTAAGAACTCGTGCAATATTAGGATATATAATTGACGATATTAAAATATTATATGTAAATAGGTATGCTGTGTTATAAATCGTCTCTATTGTCCTGATGTAATGCGGTGATCTTAAGTTAATATTAAAGTTTATATTTATATGTACACTTGTGCGAAATATGTTTACATACGGTTTCTCTTATTCCTGTTTCATCCCTCGTTGTCTGTATGTAAAAATTAAAACTGCTTGTAGAAAAATCCTCTTCTGTTTAGGATTAGTACGGTCCTATAAAATAGACAAAACATATTAACAAGCCATATTTGATGCCCGGCTAGCTGCACATTGAGACTCGTTTCAGGGTGTGGGAGTTCCCCACGTTGGAGTTATTAACAAATTACCCGCACACCGTTCCCTCTGTCCAAGTCCAGTGAGCCCGGAGTTTTGTTGCGGGTAAAATAATTTTGTATGCCAGCCCACCACGCTTACAGACTGTCTCCGGCGACAGAAAAAAATTTTTCGTGGCGGAACCTTAGGGGCTGATGTTCGGGAGGAGGCAAAAAAATCTTCCTGTGGCCTCGAGTCCCTCATCAAAATTTTAAAATGTTAGGGAGGGGCGTATTGGTTATGGAGACACTTACTCCTGCCCTCGTCCCAATGTTTTTCTATATTTTGTTTTTTTTTTTGTTCGTTGTATTTCATTTTTGTTAGTTTTTGTTTGTTTGTTAGTATTGGTACCTGAAAGAAATAAGAAAGATTTAATTAGTTATGTTAAAAAAGATATGTATCAAAACGATACATAATTACCAAAATAATTTTAACCCTGATTCGCCTGCCAAGAATTCCTGAAAATAAATAAAAAAAGAAAGAAAATCAATTTTACCAAAGATACTTACCTTCCATGTGCGTCTGCCATTAAAAAAATGTGTAATATAAATGAATTAAGCACAGCTGATCGCATACATGTATTAAGTTTAGTAATAAGTAGTATCAGTGTTACCAGACCTCATTGCTAATTTATCTTGGAAGTAAACATAAATTGTTGTTTTTTTTTTTAACTTTTATTTTAAATTAATGAATGAATAAAAACTGCTTGCTACTATTCTGATCGCCTGGTGTTGTAAAGCCACTTTATATGGGAAATTGTTGGATATATATCTATCTATTGATCTGTTGATATTGATAATTTGGTAATAATAAAAAAAATAACGTTAATAAATAAATAGTTAACCACCATGCCGTACTTAAACCGCCAACATTTATTAATTATTTATATAAACAAAAAAAAATATCTTTTGAATATAATTTTGTTGTTATAAATAAACTTTACCGCGGGAACATAATACACTAGGTGCTTTTTTTATAAAGATGAGCGGGAAGATTAGTTTTTACATATGTATCTCATAGTAAATAATATTCAAAAAGAAAACATTCTAGTGTTTTCTTTAATCGCGGGAAATTCTTTAGGTAGAACATAGACTGCCGATGGTATTTAAGAGGGAGTAAGAACGAAATTAAGCCAGAATCAAAAATAAGTTAGAGGTGAACGTTTTGAAAATTAGTGAAGTGAACAAACAAATAATTGCGACAAAGATTTGTGGAAAGTTGAATAAACTTAAAAGTTCCATAAGATAAAGATAATAGTTTTTCTTGCCTTTCGACAAAAAAATAAAAAAACGTAAGTTTATTTAAACAAAATATTAAAATAAAGTAGTGTATAAAAAAATAGGAAGATATTGAATGTGCTGAGTGTTTGTTGTGTTTCTTCCTTCTAGCTATTGTCTCGATACAGAGAGGGATTCCAAAACTTTGTTCAAGGCACATCCCCAGGAAGAAATAGCCAGGTAACGAATTTTATTTAATTTTAAATCCCGAATCTTGTTGAGGATTGAAAGTTTTCACCCACATAAAAAGGAAACAAAGAAGTAAATTTTACGTGTTAGTGTAAAGTTAAGGCGTTTTTTTAACAAAGCAATTTTTGTATGCATTTCTAATTAAATAATCCCTCTGTTGGTTCATATTAACATCTGAAATTCAAAGAAAAATACCTAAAAAAGGAGAAAAAAGCTGGAATTTAAAAATAGTAAAAAAAACATATTATAAAAACAAAATTTTTAATTAAGTGTAGTGTAGTATTGTGTTACTGTGAAAATTTGTGTGAATTCGACAGTGTTTTATGTTCAGTGTTAAGTTTAAAATTAAACAGAAAAGTTAGGTTTTGATTTGTAAATATATCTACATATATCTTCGCGAGTGTAAAAAAAAATATAATAACGTTAAAAAAATTAGATATTCTGTTTAGTATTCAAATTAGGCGTGTGAGAGTATAAAAAAATAGAAATTGGTTTTTAAGTAAAATTACATGCTTAGGGAGCTCCTTCAGGTGTAGCAAAAATATAATATAGTTCGTTTATCCGTTTTAGAGGAAAATTTTGAAATTTGAATGCTAAAAGCTGATTTTTGCAAGAAAGAAGAAGAGTTAATTTAATCGTGAGATATATTTATATATGTAACAGTGTAGGGCAAAATTATTGTAAAAGAATTAGAAATTAGAATTAGAAAAAAATATAAGTTTTGTTAATATTTAATATATGTAATCATAAGAGTAGTCTATGTAATTTACAATTCGTTTTTGTTTGTTTAAATAAAGCTAATAATGTTTGTGTATTAAAGAAAGTAAAAGAAAAATAATATGAAGGCTTAATAACGAATAGTTGGGACAATAATAGATAGGTAAGTGGAAGGAACGGTCGAGTGGCGTTTGGGTCATGGATTAAAAAGTGATTGTGGAATTCTACCATGACAAGGTTGGGAGGGCTAGATATGAGACCAACATCCGTCTCAATATTCGTGTGTGTGGTGTGTGTTTTGTTAGAAGTTCGTTTTTTTTTTGTTGTGAATACCTTTTTGTTTTGTGTTGCAGTCGCGAACCTGACGAGAAGGGTTGGGACCTCCTGAGGTTTAATGAGCAGGCCGAGAAGCTCGTCAGGCGACTAAACGTGGACCGTAACTGCAGCTAAGTTGAGGTTTTGGTCAAAATAGATGACTCCGCTCTACGTCTTCAGGTTTTCTTAGAGGGATGTTTTCCGAACTATGAGTACTAAGATACTTTCTATATTTCAACCAATTAATGCTTGTGCTAGTCGTTGGTGATATGATGTTTTATTTTTCCCATATATACACGGCAGTGGGTGAATAATCTGAGGATAATTCAAGTGTCGCTTCAACTTTAATCATTTCTCTCGGAATACCCTTAATCACGCCAAAATCAATAACATCAGGTATTTTTTGTCGATCAGTAGGCCAATAGGTCGGTTGCCCACTTGATATCACATTCGAACGCATTTTTGAAATTGTGTCAAATAAACCACGACCCTTTTGAGTTATTAGGCGTGATCCCCAAAACGTATGTTTAGTGTTGTAGTCGCCTGATGCTATGAAACAGGGACCTAGTGATTTGTAGAAGTCGCTATACTGACTTTCCGATATTTGAAATCTAGGAGGTGAATAAATCGAAGAAATAACTAAGTTTTGATGAAATTCTTCACGACAGATATTTGTTGCTTGAAGGTAGTCCTCACAAAAATCACACAGTAAATATTGTTTGATTCGGGCCTTAATAAGTATTGCCGTGCCTCCACATGCTCTTCCATGGGCGTCCTTAGTATCATATAAAATATAGCCATTGATAGCTATTTGTTGTTAAGTGGGTCTCAGAAATCAGCATGACATCAATTTGTAGGTTCTTGAGGAAGTATTAGAGTTCATTTTCATGTTCGCGTAAGACGTTTGCGTTCCAGAAACATATTTTTAAACAGTTCATGGTTTGGTTAGTACCGTCTGCAACATCATAGATTGCATGCGTACCATTTCTTGCATCATGCTTTGATAAAACTGTTAACGAATGCACTAATGTTTCGATGCATGCTTCAAGACGATTATAGTTACTAGATGGTGGTTGTTCTTTAGGTTCTGGGTGCAAATTTGGAGTAGAATTATTTGTCGGTGTTTTATGTACTGAAGTATGATTGGTTTTTACCATATCTGCGTATCAAACATGTTGTGTTGTTGGTTGGGCTAACTGAGGATACTGAGCATTTGCTCGATATTGTGGGTGCTTAGCAGGAGTATTTAATTTTTGAGTGGTTTTCCTTACCATGGAAAAAACTGGGCAGCCTCTATAGTTGCTACATTTTTTAACTTTCGAGTCATCTCTTGCTTTGTAGCATTGGGCGGAACAATGTAGCTCTCCACACACAACGCAAACCGGAGGCAACTTTCAGTAAGCCCTAGTATGACCATATTCTTGGCAATTTAGACACTGTACAGGTCCTGATCGCTTATGCGTTTCCTCTACGCTTATTTTGGGGTGCAACAGATATCTCAAATTAAATATAGGGTGCGTTTCGTTCTTTTTCAATCTCATATCTCCAGGTTCCAGTTCAACGCGAAATAGAAGTTGAGGGACACGTTCTCGATTTCTGATATTGTCTACACTTTTTACCGTAAATCCAGCTTTTTGGACGCCATCTCTAATGTGGCGTGCATACGTAGTCACTAATACCGGCACAGAGTAGTGTGATTTTATCGTTGCATTTGCTTATACAATTATTCTACAATTATTTCATAAATTGTTTACGTGGCATCATATGTCACCTTAAAATATTTCTGACTAGCAACGACCACTAGTAATATATTTAGCTTTGTTACAATGTACTTTTATGTTAACCAACCAAACATATACAAAGTGTTACATCTCAAGTGTGGATGTAAACAAACAAACAAATTATTAAAATAGGAATGTGCACAAGCATACAAACCTAAATATGTATAACAATTTGGTTATGAGTACGCGCAAGCTAATAAATACATTGCACACAAACACACATATGTTTACTATGTTTGCCACGCTTCTTATTTTTATGGGAAAATAATTTACCAAAATATTGTATAATTCTTTTCCCACATATAGTTTAAGAACATTTTATAAGAATAATTTTATGACTATTTTGTAAACAAATTAGAAGTAAGAATTAGTATAAAAGGAGGAATAATTCCCCAAACAAAATCAGATTTTTACAAACATCTAAGCGAGCTGGACTACTGGCTCGGCAATAAATAAAATCTTAAAGCCGGAATTCTGGCAAACATAAAACATACAAAACATTCATTTTTATTCAACCTTTACATGGCGATCCTGCCAAACACCAACTATTAAGAAGGAAGCTAAAATTTTTTTGGATGGATAAGCCATATTCACCGAAGGGTCCGCCTAGCCTAAAGGCACCCCAACATAGGAAGAAAAACAAAAAAAAAAACCACCACATGAAGTAAACAGCAGCAGCAACAACACGACTAAAATAAGAAAATCTTTTAATTACTAATGCTATTAAATTTGCATTATAGCTTCCGTAAGCGTTAACCGATCGGGAAAACAATTTTTTTTCCTTTTCCTCATAATAATTAAAAAAAAATATTAAATGAGCAAAGTAGGGCCAAAACCTCTAACTATAGAGGAAAATAGAAATAGGCAACAACGCCCACAAGAACTACATATTAAGATTCCAAAAATATTTAAACCCAAAAGAAGAGGTGGTGTAACCACTAGGTATAAAAGAGAGAAATCAGCTTTACTCAGAGAAGTAAACCGTGATCCTCCACCAACTTGGGAACAATCGGGAAAAATCTGGGAAAGAATTGACCAGATTGAAAAAATTTTCCTAAGTTTAAAAAATGCTAGAAATATAAAAACAAAACAATAAATAAACAAATTCTTAAATAAATAATTAAGTTTTTTTTTTTTTTGATAAGAATAAGGAACAAGAAAAACTAAAAGAATTAAAAGAAGCAAACATATTGTACAAACTTATAGGTTCCACAAGAATAATAACAATAGAAAATGTTAACAATGGTCATTACATTGACGATTTGTTAGCTGGACTAGTAGCATGGTCCAATAAAATAGATAAGCAGAAATATGAAAATTCATTTAAATAAATTGTAAACTAAATAACTAAGAAAATATTTTTAAATATAAGCTCACTATATGTTAAGTAAATAAGTAACCATTGAATAAAAATGGGAAAGAAACAATCCAAAATAACTAACCCAAATGCTAACGTTATTAATGACATAGAAATTCAGGAACAGACAAACTTGACATCAATAGAAATCTGTTTATACATTATAGCATTAACAGCACTTTTACATTTTTTGTTGCGCATTTATTCAATGCATAATAGAATCCTAAAAAAGAAATTATATCTAGGGCAAATGATTTAGACAAAGTCTAAGAACCAATGGAATGGCAAAAAAGTTTGCAAGAAATTAGAATAATAAAAGAAGATTTCGATAAATCTTACAAAAGTCTAAACTTTGACAGACCTATTAAAGAAGAAACTTTAGAAAAACATTTACAAATACTTTTGAACAGTCTTGAAGAGATAAGAATTATATTAAACGTCAACTATAATAGATTAACATCAGCACACAAAGTAGCAGCTGACGCATTTTTCTTAGACATAAGGGAACAATTAATTAGGATAGCTCCTAGGAAAGGTAAAGAAATAAATTTACCAAATTCTTTACACGAATCAATCTCATTCACAAAACAACAAAATTTAAACATGCCTCAAACAGCCATAGAATTCTTGGCAACAGCCTCAAAAATAGTATGTGATTTTGATGGCAAAGCTGAAAATATTCGTTCCTTCATTGACTCACTCCACTTATTAGATACAATAAAAGATTCTCATGAGCAGTTAGTAATAACCCTAATTAAGACCAAACTAAAGGGAACTGCACGAAATCTCATTGGATATGAGATCGGAAGAAGTTTTATCAGCAAAAATTTTAAACATTAAACAAAATAATAAAACTGCTAATGCCTATCGCACTGAAATTGAAAACTTGGCCAAATCATTAGAAAGTGCCTACATTTCAGATGGGCTCTCGTTTCATTTGGCAACAAAATATTCAACTCAAACAGCAGTAAAGGCGCTCACTAAAAACTGCACAATTGATAAGGTAAAACTTATCATGGAAGCAGGTAAGTTCAATACAATGAACGACGCCATTAGCAAATTTTTAACAGTTGTACGGAGGCAACAGGCCACCAAAACGCCATACTTTACTATGGCCAAAAAGGGAATTACAATAAATTTCGTAATCTTAATAATCAATTTAGAAATAGAAATTCGCCTTAAAGAAACACATACCAGAGAAACTCTTCCCAAAGAGCTCCTTTCGAGAGAAACTCTTTTAGAGGAAATAATTTCAATAACAACAATCCGAACAATTATAGAAGTTCCACTAGATTTAACAACAAAAGACAAACCGGACAAAACATCAGAGCAACTCATGCACAAGTTGACACTCCGGAAAACTAACAAGTTCCCCTAAGATCGATGAAGAACACAACTTATATAACCTAAACCTCAACTTAAGTACTTTCATTAACATCCAAATTAATAACAATACTAACATAATTATACTATTAGTAGATACTGGCGCAGATATTTCAGTCATAAAACTAACACATTTAAATTATAACCAAATTAATACTAACAAAACAACAACCTTAAGTGGAATAGGTAAAATTAAATCAATAGGAAGTACAAATATAGATTTAAAGTTGAAAAATTTTATAATACAACACAATTTTCCAGTAGTACACAATAATTTTCCAATACCATGCGATGGAATAATTGGAATGGATTTTATTAAAAAATATAATTGTGTTTTAGATTTCAATGAAGCTTATAATCACCTCATCCTACGCCCTTATTATTTACCACAACCAATTAAAATACCAATACCAATAACTGTTCTGATATAAGCTTGCAAACACATTAGTAAAAGCAAACAGAGCATTTATTCGTATTTTAAATACTAACAACACTATAATTACAATAAAACAAAATAATATCAAAACCGAAAACATCTCTGATTACAATATATTTAAATACAACAATAAAAATATTCATAACAGTAATAGAAAAACAGAAATAATACAAATTTTACGCAAAAATTTTCCCACACAATTTCATGATACATTAACTAAATTATGTTCGAATTACACAGATATTTTTGGTTTAGAAACTAATAATTTCTATAAACAAAAGTTGAGAGTTAGTGATAAAAACCCTGTATATATTAAAAACTACAGAATCCCACACACACATAAAGGCGAATAAAAGATGGAGGCTAGTAATTGATTATAGACAACTAAATAAAAAATTGATAGCAGATAAATTTCCATTACCCAGAATAGATGATATTCTAGATCAACTTGGCAGAGCCAAATATTTCTCATTCCTTGATTTGATGTCCGGATTTCACCAAATTGGTTTGGAAAAGGACTCAAGAGATTTGACTTCGTTTTCAACAAACAATGGCTCATATAGGTTTACCAGATTGACTTACGGTTTAAAAATAGCCCCGAATTCTTTTCAAAGAATGATGACACTTGCGTTTACCGGTCTAAAACCAAACCAAGCATTCCTGTACATGGACGACTTGGTTGTATTGGGATGCTCAGAAAAGCATATGATTTCAAACTTAAAGGATGTTTTCGATTTGTGTCGAAAATATAATCTAAAACTTCATCCCGAAAAGTGTTCATCTTTCGGAACAGAGGTCACATATCTTGGCCATAAGTGTACAGACAAAGGAATATTACCAGACGACCGTAAATATTCGGTTATTGAGAACTACCCAGTACCAAAAGACGCGGATGGTGCGAAAAGATTCGTTGCATTTTGCAACTATTACCGAAGATTTATTAAAAATTTCACGGAATATTCCAGACATCTCACGAGGTTATCAAGAAAAAAAGTCCCATTTGAATGGACCAAAGATTGTGACAATTCCTTTAAATATTTGAAAAAGGCACTAATGAAACCAACATTGCTTCAGTATCCAGACTTCACAAGAGAGTTTTGCATAACAACAGATGCAAGTAAACAAGCCTGTGGAGCAGTATTAACGCAAGAATATGAAGGTAAACAACTACCAATTGCCTATGCTTCAAAATTGTTCACCAAGGGTGAAAGTAACAAGTCTACTATCGAACAACAGTTAACAGCAATACACTGGGCAATAACACACTTCAGGCCATACATATATGGAAAACATTTCCTTGTTCGTACTGATCATAGACCACTTTCTTATCTGTTTTCAATGAAAAATCCTAGCTCCAAATTAACAAGAATGAGACTTGACTTAGAAGAAAACGATTTTACAGTAGAATATCTTAGGGGAAAAGACAACTATGTCGCGGACGCGTTATCGCGGATAACGATAGAAGATTTGAAGAGTATTAACACAGGGACTAATACGATTCTTAAAATGACAACCAAGTAGGAGTAATGATAAAAGTAATACGAAATTAAATCAGCATACAAAGTATAATAATGAAAAGCCCAATATATACATGCCAATAAATAATACTGACGTCAAAAAAATATCACAAACTAAAAATTAATCCAATACGTTGCTACATCAAACGTAGAAAATCAATAATGGCAAATATTAATATAAATGATATGTTTATTAATGGGAACTTTAATCTATCACAGTTTTTCCCAAGGCTCGAAGAAGTAGCCTGTAAACAAAATATCACAAATTTACAAGTATCACCCACTGAGAAAATTTTCGAATTTATCTCTATTAATGATTTTAAAAATATGAGCAATAAGAAATTAAATAAAATTAAAGTAGCGCTACTAAATGAGGTGACCCAAATTAATAACAAGAATGCCAAGGCAATTCTTGAAATAATGCTGAAATATCACAATGATCCTAAGAAGGACATTGTGGAATTTATAGAACAATTCAGAAAATAAAAAAGTATTACTATTGGAAAAATATGACAAAGGACATAACGAAACACGTTAAATCATGTCAAAACTGTCAAAAATCAAAAATATTAAAACATACTAAAGTCCCAATGACAATTACTCCTACACCATGTAAAGCATTCGACACAATTGGACCATTTCCAATGTCTCTTACTGAAAACGAATACGCTGTTACAATTATATGCGACTTAACTAAGTACTTGGTCGCCTTACCAATTAAGGACAAAAGCGCTAAAACAGTCGCTAAAACTATATTCGAGAATTTCATTCTTACCTATGGCCCAATGAAGACGTTCATTTCGGATATGGGAACAGAATACAAAAATTCTGTATTGGAGGAACTGTGTAAACTCCTAAAAATTGAAAAACTAACTTCGACGGCACACCATCATCAAACACTAGGAACAACAGAACGAAGTCATAGAACTTTCAATGAATATGTGCGTTCCTATATATCAATAGATAGAACAGACTGGGATGAGTGGTTGAAATATTTTACATATTGTTTAAATACCACTCCATCAACAGTACATAACTATTGCCCCTATGAATTAGTTTTTTCAAAAAACCCAAACACATTTTCGGATTTCACAGAATTAGATCAAATAGCTCCACTATATAATGTAGATAACTATGCTAAAGAAGCAAAATATAGATTAGAAATAGCATTTAAAAGAACTAGAATATTATTGGATAGAAATAAGTAACAACAAAAACAGAATTATGATAAGAATGTATTAGATTATAAATTTAAAATAGGAGACTTAGTTTTACTTAGGAATGAAGCAGGAAATAAGCTGGACACACAATATAAAGGTTCATATAGAATTAAGAAATTACTTACTAACAATAATATTAAGATAATAGATATTACAACAAAAAAAGAACAAATAGTTCATAAAAATAGACTTAAGATATACCACAAATAATGTTAAGTTTAAGCATAAAATTAAGAACAATATATAAACAAATAAAAATTAATTATAGCATATATACATACATATATTTAATCAAAATTGTAAAAGAATGTCCATAAAAACTTCCGTTATTATGAACATTCTTGTGAAAATGGAGGTGTGGCGTGGCATCATATGTCACCTTAAAATATTTCTGACTAGCAACGACCACTAGTAATATATTTAGCTTTGTTACAATGTACTTTTATGTTAATCAACCAACATATACAAAGTGTTACATCTCAAGTGTGGATGTAAACAAACAAACAAATTATTAAAATAGGAATGTGCACAAGCATACAAACCTAAATATGTATAACAATTTGGTTATTATGGCTCGCCAATAAATAAAATCTTAAATTTTACGCGTAGTTTTTGTTTATTATTGTTACTGCACAAGTATCCAATGGCCTAACGGTACTAAATTCCACAAGTGCTTTCTTCAATAGTTTTTGAACAAACGCAGAAACATTTACAAAGCATATCATTTAACTGCTCTAAGAAGGTGATCATTGAAAGGCTATACGTAAAATTTACGTGGTGTTAGTGGTAAGCGTATAATTTCCGTAAGTCAATTAATTATACGTGGCGTTAGTAATAAGAGTATAAATTTGTAGAAGTATTTTATGTAATGAATAACAAAGGCAAGGAAAAACCGAAAAATTCCATGCGTGGACTCCACTGCGAAGAATGTTGCGGCATTACCAACTTCCAGCGAACTTAGAGACATCAGCTACATTAGTTTTAAAGAGGAGAAGAAGGATTTTGAGAGCCACGACAGTTTTGCTGATAGGAATTGGTGTCCCTGCAACAGATAAAAAGAAAGTATGAACAATATGTTATGTTATATGTCAAATAACAAGATGTTATTTTAGTTGCCCCCGTATAGGTCGCAGAATTATTTTTTTGTTTTTAATGTCATCTTACATCTTGAGTACTTTCCCACAGAGTGGAAGGTGTCCTTGATTACCATGATTCCTAAATAAGGAAAAGAGCACACAAAAGTAGAATCATACAGACCTATAAGCCATTTATCAAACATGTCAAAGCTGTTTGAGAGAACATTAATGACTAAGCTGTATCCACTTCTTAACGAGAAAGGATGTATTCCGAACCATCAATTCGGCTTCAACATAGTACGATCCAACAAACACACAGATTAGTAAATGTAATTAAAAAGACTTTTGAAGAAAGAAAAAGCTGTTCTGCGCTTTTTTTATCAACCAATCAGGAGAGAGCAGTTGCCATCCATTTTCTGTGTTAGCCAATCAAAAGAGAGAGATACGAACTGAGCGAAAGACTCTAGACCTCTGTCTACTTTTTATGAGAGATCATGATTAAGATTTTTATAGTCCCGACCACTTAGAAGAAGGTTTGTTTAAATTGATTAGTTTGTGTGTGTTTCTTCAAACGTCATTGATATTATGGTGATATGTGTTTTTAGTTTTAGGGGACGGATTTAGTGTTTGTTATTTGTCTACTGTTAAAGATAAGATGAAGTTTTTCTTTTGTCTTTTCTTAAAGGTGAATGATTGGTGATAAGTAGTAGATAGAAAAAAATTTGTCATAGATTTTATATTTGTATATTAATATTTAAATTTTTTCCGTAGATAATAAGAATTTATGAATGTAACAATATTATGTGTATGTAAAGAATATAGGTCATTTGATAGGAAAAACATAATCTATATTTCTAATAACACACTGCAGAAATAGACTGAGACGTGGACGGACAGTGTATAGATTTATTGTGTTTTTTAAGCAGGAGTTCATGATCAAGAAATATTGATAAGAAATATTTGTGAATGGGGGAGATATTGAGTAAATAGTAATAATTTATGAGTGTAACGATGTTATGTGTGTGGAAGGAATGTAGGTCATTTGGTGGGAAAAGCGTAATCTCTATATCTAATAATAAATACACTGTGTAGATAGAGACTAAGAAGTGGACGGACAGAAATGAAATTGCATTTTCGAGTGTGGAGATTGGTTGTGTTTTTGAAAGTGTGGTAATGTTCTGAATTATGAAAATTTTAAAAAATTCTTAAATTTAAGGGAAAACAAATTAAGGAAGTTCTTATGTGGGATAAGGAAAATTTTTTAAGAGTAATAAATTCTTGCAGCTAACTGCTTAAATGTTATTATGATTATTATTTATTGAGTAGTATTTGAAATACTTTTACAAAACATTTAAATTACATTTTACATGTTTGAGCTCGGCTCATTATTATTTCTTACAAAATTTACCATATTTTTTCTAAAGGCATTAATATTTTTTCAGTCTTTAAATAGTTTAGCATTTTATTGTATACATTCAGGCCCTTATAGAACAATGATTTTTGCATGGCACTAGTATTTGCTCGCTGTAGTCTAAAATCCATGGTATTCCTCAATCTAAACGGCTGCATTTCTCCAACATATATTAGCTGTACAGTTAAATATTCGGTTGCTTCTCCCATTTTCATTTTTTGAATGAAATTTAAAGTATTAAATTCTAATCTTTGGTGCACATTTAGCCATCTTAGTGTATCTAGCATAAAGTTAACTGGGGTAAATCTGCTGCATTTTAGTATAGCAGGCATCGCTATATTCTGTAATTTTTGCAGTCTTGATATTTGTTGTTCAGAACAGCACGTGTATAATATAGTTGATTCATATTCAAAATGCGGTTTTATGGTAGTGTTGTATAAGGTTATTGATGTTATAATTTTTTTCTTAACCCTTTGTAGAATCCTAGTTTTTTATCGATTTTTTTACAAATGTGTTCTATGAGTTCTTTTAATTTTAGTTCTTTGTCAATTAAGAAACCTAAATATTTGATACTGTTAACTTTTTCTATAATTACATTATTAATTGCAAATGTTCTATTAGTATTCATATTTATTTCCATTAATTTTGTTTTATTTTCATTAAGCTTAAGCTTTTTCATTTTTAACCATTATTAATATTTTCCATATCTGAATTTAGGTTTTCATAACATTCTTCACACGTTTTTTCTTCAGTAAAAATAAGAGTATCGTCTGCATATAGTACAATTTCACATTTTTTTATTATATTTTCAATATATGTATATTAAAAACAACAATGCTCCTAAAATTGAGCTTTGTGGCACACCAAAGTCATGCACTTTTACACTTGATTCAACTTTATTTACTTTTGTTATCTGTCTACGTTTTGTGAGATATGTTTGAAACCATTTTAGTTCATTATTTTGTATACCGTACTTTAAAAGCTTTTGTAACATAATATCTCTGTCGATAGTCTCAAATGCTTTTTTGAAATCTGGAAAAATTGCCAGCACCTTGCAGTCATTTTTTATAAATTTCCACCTATTTATCACATAATTAATTGTTGTTTCACACGAGTAGTTGTTTCTAAATCCCGATTGGTATTTCGATATTAGATTGTGTTGCTCTAAATATTCTTCAATAATTTTTTCACATGTTTTAAGAATATTGATCGGACGGTGTTCTTTACATTTGTTGTTTTTTTTAATTTTTTCAACAGGTGTAATCATCGATTCTTTCCAGCTCTCTGGGAAAATTCCTGTTTCCAACGATTTATTTATAAGCAAAATATTACCAGCTGTGTCCCAATTATCTAATATAATGTTATTTGATATTCTTTTGTAGTCCTGCCTTTTTTCATATTTTTACATATATTTTTTAATTCTAGTAAAGATATTGCACGGAAACTGAACTTATAGTTTATAAAAGGTACTTTGTTTTCATATTTCTCAGTGACAATGGAGTTACGTATTGCTTTAATACTTTCAATGAAATTGTTGAGTTCGCACAGCGTAATACAAACTTTTAAGAGCTACACAATATTAAATATTAAAACACTTTACTTTTGCTTAAATATGCACGTTTTGTACATTAAGTATTAATTTGCGTATATCGCGCTTTAAAACAACTTGTTTCCACCGTATCACAATAAGAACTACTTTTTTTACTTTAAAAAATGATCTTTTGATTTTAAATATTTTACAAAACAACAGACTACCGTTATTAAGCGGAACATTCACAAATTTAGTACAATTTAAATAAATATTTTAATAGAGTAAATAAGGAAGGAAGGTGGAATGAGAAAATATGTAAACTAAGGAATTTGTGTTTGTATACATATATGTTTGTTTATATGTAAGTAAATTACAATAAAATACAAAATACAGTGGCGGCGGTAACATTCCCCCCATTGTAAGCGAATTAGGTGTCCATGAGCTTGCCATCCTTCTTACCGACGTCTTTGAAATTAGTGCCATTGTCTGTATATATTTCTCTTGGAGTGCCACGCCGACTTATGAAATTTTGTATTCACATAATACACGAACTTGTGTCGAGACTATGTGCCACTTCAATATTTAGTGCTCGCACTGTCAGGCAAGTAAACAGTACACCCCAACTTTTTTCCTTACGTCTGCCAACGGTTACATCTAAAGGGCCAAAAAAGTCAACACCAACGTAAGTAAATGGACGTTCAAAACTTGCTAGTCGAGCTAGCGTTAAACAGGGTATTTGTGGTAGTTGGGGCGCAGCTGCTTCGTTTTTACAAAATTGACACTTCCGTCGAACAACTTTATAGAGAGCTCTTAATTTAGGGATATAGAAATATGACTTTATTCTACAGATCACTACTTCGTGCATACAATGATGGTAATTTTCATGATATCGGACTACGAGAAAAGTTACATAGTGGCCATGAGGTAAAACTATCGCTTAATTGCAGCTTAACATGTTTGCTCTGCCACAAGTCCGAATTACACCATCTTCGTCCAGAAATACGTTGAATTGCTTTAATTGACTGCTTCTCTCGATCTCTTTGCAGTTCTGCAGACTCCATATCTCATCAGAAAATTCGCTGAGTTGCGCGCATTTAAATAAGATATTTTTTGATTTTCTGATACGTTCAAATAGATTGTCGTCTTGTATTTTGAAGCCGTGGACTACAGACTTTACTTTTTCTATATAAAACAGAAACAGGGCTAAGGCTCTATAGAGTCGTCTCCAACATGAGAAATATTCGAAATTTATAGAGAAACTTTTAAGCATATCGATATGCAAAAAACGATTACGTACCTCTTCATTATTGGGGTTACCTAAATCGGCGGATTTTGGCCATTCACTTTTATTGAGCTTCAGAAACTCGGGTCCTGTAGTCCACATATCGTTATCTGTCAGGATTTAAATTTGTTGGAACCCAATTCCACTGGGTTCTGTCAGTTGATTACAAAATTTCACCGACTCTATACATTACCTTGAAGTTTTTCGGATCCATAGACAACCATTTTAAAACCGCCTTGGAATCGGACCAAGAGAGGCGTTCTGAAAACTGAACGCTGAACGGGCGCCTAATAGAGCTGCTTGCAATTCTAATCGGGGTATTGACATAGGCTTTAGAGGGGCAACTTTGACTTAGCTGCAACAATAGTAGTATAGATGTGGCGTACTAACCCAAGGTATTTTTATGGGATACTGTCCCAAGGTATTTTGTATGGGATACTAACCCAATATATTTTTTTGTCATATAATTTTTAAAAATTGTAGTATAAGCGGCATTAAAGAGCAATAAATTAGTGTGAGTGTAATAAAAGTCAAGAATAAGGGTCATTAAAAAGCGATAAAATTTGTAAATCGTTTAAAAGAAGAAAGTGTAAAAAAGGGATTGACAAGTTGAGTAAGAATTTATGAGTGTAATGACCTTATGTGTGTGGAAAGAATGTAGGTCATTTGGTGTTAAAAGCATAATCACTATTTCTAATAATGCACTGTGTAGATAGAGACTAAGAAGTGGACGGATATATGTGTGTGAGATAAGGAAATTTTTTTAAGGGTAATAAATTCTTGGCGTGTGGAGATTGGTTGTGTTTTTAAGCATGTGGTAATGTTCTTAATTATGAAAATTAAAAAAAAATTCTTAAATTTAGTGGAAAACAAACTAAAAAAGTATTTGTGTGAGATAAGGAATTTTTTTAAGGGTAATAAATTCTTGCAACTAATTGCTTAAATGTGAAGTGTTAGTTGATATAAAGAAAGTATGAACAATATGTTATGTTATATGTCAAATAACAAGATGTTATTTGAGTTGCCCCCGTATAGGTCGCAGAATTATTTTTTTTGTTTTTAATGTCATCTTACATCTTGAGTACTTTCCCACAGAGTGGAAGGTGTCCTTGATTACCATGATTCCTAAATAAGGAAAAGAGCACACAAAAGTAGAATCATACAGACCTATAAGCCATTTATCAAACATGTCAAAGCTGTTTGAGAGAACATTAATGACTAAGCTGTATCCACTTCTTAACGAGAAAGGATGTATTCCGAACCATCAATTCGGCTTCAACATAGTACGATCCAACAAACACACAGATTAGTAAATGTAATTAAAAAGACTTTTGAAGAAAGAAAAAGCTGTTCTGCGCTTTTTTTTTATCAACCAATCAGGAGAGAGCAGTTGCCATCCATTTTCTGTGTTAGCCAATCAAAAGAGAGAGATACGGACTGAGCGAAAGACTCTAGACCTCTGTCTACTTTTTATGAGAGATCATGATTAAGATTTTTATAGTCCCGACCACTTAGAAGAAGGTTTGTTTAAATTGATTAGTTTGTGTGTGTTTCTTCAAACGTCATTGATATTATGGTGATATGTGTTTTTAGTTTTAGGGGGCGGATTTAGTGTTTGTTATTTGTCTACTGTTAAAGATAAGATGATGTTTTTCTTTTGTCTTTTCTTAAAGGTGAATGATTGGTGATAAGTAGTAGATAGAAAAAAATTTGTCATAGATTTTATATTTGTATATTAATATTTAAATTTTTTCCGTAGATAATAAGAATTTATGAATGTAACAATATTATGTGTATGTAAAGAATATAGGTCATTTGATAGGCAAAACATAATCTATATTTCTAATAACACACTGCAGAAATAGACTGAGACGTGGACGGACAGTGTATAGATTTGTTGTGTTTTTTAAGCAGGAGTTCATGATCAAGAAATATTGATAAGAAATATTTGTGAATGGGGGAGATATTGAGTAAATAGTAATAATGTAATTATGAGTGTAATGATGTTATGTGTGTGGAAGGAATGTAGGTCATTTGGTGGGAAAAGCGTAATCTCTATATCTAATAATAAATACACTGTGTAGATAGAGACTAAGAAGTGGACGGACAGAAATGAAATTGCATTTTCGAGTGTGGAGATTGGTTGTGTTTTTGAAAGTGTGGTAATGTTCTGAATTATGAAAATTTTAAAAAATTCTTAAATTTAAGGGAAAACAAATTAAGGAAGTTCTTATGTGGGATAAGGAAAATTTTTTAAGAGTAATAAATTCTTGCAGCTAACTGCTTAAATGTTATTATGATTATTATTTATTGAGTAGTATTTGAAATACTTTTACAAAACATTTAAATTACATTTTACATGTTTGAGCTCGGCTCATTATTATTTCTTACAAAATTTACCATATTTTTTCTAAAGGCATTAATATTTTTTCAGTCTTTAAATAGTTTAGCATTTTATTGTATACATTCAGGCCCTTATAGAACAATGATTTTTGCATGGCACTAGTATTTGCTCGCTGTAGTCTAAAATTCATGGTATTCCTCAATCTAAACGGCTGCATTTCTCCAACATATATTAGCTGTACAGTTAAATATTCGGTTGCTATTTAAAGTATTAAATTCTAATCTTTGGTGCACATTTAGCCATCTTAGTGTATCTAGCATAAAGTTAACTGGGGTAAATCTGCTGCATTTTAGTATAGCAGGCATCGCTATATTCTGTAATTTTTGCAGTCTTGATATTTGTTGTTCAGAACAGCACGTGTATAATATAGTTGATTCATATTGAAAATGCGGTTTTATGGTAGTGTTGTATAAGGTTATTGATGTTATCATTGATAATTTTTTTCTTAACCCTTTGTAGAATCCTAGTTTTTTATCGATTTTTTTACAAATGTGTTCTATGAGTTCTTTTAATTTTAGTTCTTTGTCAATTAAGAAACCTAAATATTTGATATTGTTAACTTTTTCTATAATTACATTATTAATTGCAAATGTTCTATTAGTATTCATATTTATTTCCATTAATTTTGTTTTATTTTCATTAAGCTTAAGCTTTTTCATTTTTAACCATTATTAATATTTTCCATATCTGAATTTAGGTTTTCATAACATTCTTCACACGTTTTTTCTTCAGTAAAAATAAGAGTATCGTCTGCATATAGTACAATTTCACATTTTTTTATTATATTTTCAATATATGTATATTAAAAACAACAATGCTCCTAAAATTGAGCTTTGTGGCACACCAAAGTCATGCACTTTTGCACTTGATTCAACTTTATTTACTTTTGTTATCTGTCTACGTTTTGTGAGATATGTTTAAAACCATTTTAGTTCATTATTTTGTATACCGTACTTTAAAAGCTTTTGTAACATAATATCTCTGTCGATAGTCTCAAATGCTTTTTTGAAATCTGAAAAAATTGCCAGCACCTTACAGTCATGTTTTATAAATTTTCACCTATTTATCACATAATTAATTGTTGTTTCACACGAGTAGTTGTTTCTTAATCCCGATTGGTATTTCGATATTAGATTGTGTTGCTCTAAATATTCTTCAAGTTGGTTTTTAACTACCTTTTCAATAATTTTTTCACATGTTTTAAGAGTATTGATCGGACGGTATTCTTTACATTTGTTAGTTTTTTTAATTTTTTCAACAGGTGTAATCATCGATTCTTTCCAGCTCTCTGGGAAAATTCCTGTTTCCAACGATTTATTTATAAGCAAAATATTACCAGCTGTGTCCCAATTATCTAATATAATGTTATTTGATATTCTTTTGTAGTCCTGCCTTTTTTCATATTTTTACATATATTTTTTAATTCTAGTAAAGACATTGCACGGAAACTGAACTTATAGTTTATAAAAGGTACTTTGTTTTCATATTTCTCAGTGACAATGGAGTTACGTATTGCTTTAATGCTTTCAATGAAATTGTTGAGTTCGCACAGCGTAATACAAACTTCTAAGAGCTACACAATATTAAATATTAAAACACTTTACTTTTGGTTAAATATGCACGTTTTGTACATTAAGTATTAATTTGCGTATATCGCGCTTTAAAACAACTTGTTTCCACCGTATCACAATAAGAACTACTTTTTTACTTTAAAAAATGATCTTTTGATTTTAAATATTTTACAAAACAACAGACTACCGTTATTAAGCGGAACATTAACAAATTTAGTACAATTTAAATAAATGTTTTAATAGAGTAAATAAGGAAGGAAAGTGGAATGAGAAAATATGTAAACTAAGGAATTTGTGTTTTTATACATATATGTTTGTTTGTATGTAAGTAAATTACAATAAAATACAAAATACAGTGGCGGCGGTAACATTCCCCCCATCGTAGGCGAATTAGGTGTCCATGAGCTTGCCATCCTTCTTACCGACGTTTTTGAAATTAGTGCTTTGAAATTAGTGCCATTGTCTGTATATATTTCTCTTGGAGTGCCACGCCGACTTATGAAATTTTGTATACACATAATACACGAACTTGTGTCGAGACTATGTGCCACTTCAATATGTAGTGCTCGCACTGTCAGGCAAGTAAACAGTACACCCCATCTTTTTTCCTTACGTCTGCCAACGGTTACATATAAAGGGCCAAAAAAGTCAACACCAACGTAAGTAAATGGACGTTCAAAACTTACTAGTCGAGCTAGCGTTAAACAGGGTATTTGTGGTAGTTGGGGCGCAGCTGCTTCGTTTTTACAAAATTGACACTTCCGTCGAACAACTTTATAGAGAGCTCTTAATTTAGGGATATAGAAATATGACTTTATTCTACAGATCACTGCTTCGTGCATACAATAATGGTAATTTTCATGATATCGGACTACGAGAAAAGTTACATAGTGGCCATGAGGTAAAACTATCGCTTGATTGCAGCTTAACATGTTTGCTCTGCAACAAGTCCGAATTACACCATCTTCGTCCAGAAATACGTTAAATTGCTTTAATTGACTGCTTCTCTCGATCTCTTTGCAGTTCTGCAGACTCCATATCTCATCAGAAAATTCGCTGAGTTGCGCGCATTTAAATAAGATATTTTTGGATTTTCTGATACGTTCAAATAGATTGTCGTCTTGTATTTTGAAGCCGTGGACTACAGACTTTACTTTTTCTATATAAAACAGAAACAGGGCTAAGGCTCTATAGAGTCGTCTCCAACATGAGAAATATTCGAAATTTATAGAGAAACTTTTAAGCATATCGATATGCAAAAAACGATTACGTAACTCTTCATTATTGGGGTTACCTAAATCGGCGGATTTTGGCCATTCACTTTTATTGAGCTTCAGAAACTCGGGTCCTGTAGTCCACATATCGTTATCTGTCAGGATTTAAATTTGTTGGAACCCAATTCCACTGGGTTGTGTCAGTTGATTACAAAATTTCACCGACTCTATACATTACCTTGAAGTTTTTCGGATCCATAGACAACCATTTTAAAACCGCCTTGGAATCGGACCAAAAGAGGCGTTCTGAAAAACGAAGCCTTGTAGCACTCTGGATTTTTGTGGCTGAACGGGCGCCTAATAGAGCTGCTTGCAATTCTAATCGGGGTATTGACATAGGCTTTAGAGGGGCAACTTTGACTTAGCTGCAACAATAGTAGTATAGATGTGGGCGTACTAACCCAAGGTATTTTTATGGGATATTGTCCCAAGGTATTTTGTATGGGATACTAACCCAATATATTTTTTTGTCATATAATTTTTAAAAATTGTAGTATAAGCGGCATTAAAGAGCAATAAATTAGTGTGAGCGTAATAAAAGTCAAGAATAAGGGTCATTAAAAAGCTATAAAATTTGTAAATCGTTTAAAAGAAGAAAGTGTAAAAAGGGATTGACAAGTTGAGTAAGAATTTATGAGTGTAATGACCTTATGTGTGTGGAAAGAATGTAGGTCATTTGGTGTTAAAAGCATAATCACTATTTCTAATAATGCACTGTGTAGATAGAGACTAAGAAGTGGACGGATATATGTGTGTGAGATAAGGAAATTTTTTTAAGGGTAATAAATTCTTGGAGTGTGGAGATTGGTTGTGTTTTTAAGCATGTGGTAATGTTCTTAATTATGAAAATTAAAAAAATTCTTAAATTTAGTGGAAAACGAACTAAAAAAGTATTTGTGTGAGATAAGGAATTTTTTTAAGGGTAATAAATTCTTGCAACTAATTGCTTAAATGTGAAGTGTTAGTTGATATGGGTTGACATATTGGTGAGCGTGATATTCTGATTAAGGTTTAGTGCAATGTACCAGCTCATGTTCATATATGAAAGAAATAGACAAGCTGAACACAGCAAACATTGATAAGTGTATATTGATAAGTGTTAAAACATGCTAACAAGTGGAGTTACAGATAGAAATATAAATATTTTACACAAAAATAAACAATATAGGAGAAAATCATTAAATTTAGATTTTTGGTTTTTGTTAAACAGAAGCGATATGTGATAAGAATGCTAAAGAAGAATTTTGGTTTTTATATTTATTTAATACTTAAATGTTTTACATTAGAGTGGTTCTCATGCTATAAATACTTTATTGGTATTTTTATTCATTATAATTATTCAATAATTTAGAGTTATCATAAATTTTAAATCAGGAATTTATATTTGTAAAATGTTTTTAAGATTTTTAAGAAGAATAAAGTGCAGTTGCAGTCAAATACTTAAATTTCAAACTTGGTTTGTATATATTTGGGAGCGTTAAGATAATTTTTATGTGAGGCAAATAAATATGTTGATAAGGAGTCTTTAGCATTTGGATTAGTTGGTTTTCTCTTCAAGATTTTAGGTTTGGTTTAAATGATCTTGTGTATTGTAAAAAGAATCATATTGGGTAATACATAGATAGTCTTTATTTTTCTAATTATACGGTGAAGCACACACATACATACATACCCACGGACAGTCCTAAACATTATATAAAGTATGTGCTGTTAAGTAATTTAAATTAGTACATCGTGTTCGCTCCATTGTTTTAAATAAACTTAAAAAAAAATAAATACATATATATAAAAAAATGGAATGCTTATACAATATTTGTGTAGAATGTGGAAAAAAATCAAAAAGATTTACGTGAACATGAAACCTTTCATGCAAGCACATCAAATGTTAAAGTTAATCCTATAATCAATGTAAACATTGAGATTAAAAAAATTAACTCAGCATTCAAAACACGCATCCAAACTATTTCAGTAGAAAATAAGGATGAAGCTTGTTTATTTCCTGAAGAGTTTCTAAATCAAGCTTAGTTAGCATTACGAAATGAAGTCGCCATATGGATTGCTAAATATAATGCAATAAAGTTTAATATTGAGGTTTTTGCATTGTCTGCCAAGCTCAATACTGAAGAATTGGAAAATACTCCTTTAGAGGTGAAGATGTTCCAAACAAAAATGAAAATAATTTTTAATGATGACGACTTCGCTAATGCCTTCCCTCTTAAAGTAAAATCCATAACTAAAAAAATGGAGGAGTTTCAGGAAAGAGACAGTGGTTGGACCCTTATAAATTTATTAAGGCTTAATCTAAATTTAAACAAATATCAGCCGCTAAAGGGTTTAACATATATTCCTACACCAAAAAAGTTGGCGGCAATAAAAGCGTGCATCAATGTAAGAAATAGTGATGAGTTTTGCTTCAAATGGACAGTGGTTTCTGCTATTTCTAATTTGAAAAAAACATTGTGCTCGAAGATCGTCATATCCAATAGAAATAACCTCAACAGAAATAATGATTAATGATAGAATTTTAAAATTTGAAGGCATATGTTTCCCACTTCAAATAAAAGACGTTGCAGTATTTGAGAAACTCAACGAAGGGATTAGCATAAACGTCTTTGGATATGACGAGGAGCAAAACATCGCTATTGGTCCATATTACAAGACCAAAGATGTGAAGGATTGCCACATTAAATTGCTGTTTCTTCAAAAATAAATTCATACCACGACCACTGCTCATTACATATGGATAAAAAATATATCAAGGTAAGACAATTGAAATTTAAAAAAAAATATTTGAAAATATATATTAAAAAATATTTAATATGTACATATTTTTTTTATTAGACTAATAAGGAGACAAACCAGCAAACATAATGGGAAGAACTATGTTTGTAACTATTGTTTGCTACATTTTACTCGTGAGAACAAACTCAAACATTATATACCAGTATGTAGTAAGAGTGTGACATACATACCAAGTAAGGAAAATAATATTTTAAAATTTATACAAAATGAAAGAGCATTAGATATACCGTTTGTGATTTATGCGGATACAGAATGCATATTTTAAAACATCGATACATGCTATCCCGATCCTAATAAATCATCAACGACTTTGATAAACAAACATATACCTTATGCTTTTTCGTATTATATTAAGTATAGTTTTAATAGTAGTTTAGATAAATTTAAGACGTTTAAGGGGTTAGATTCTCCCAAATTGTTTTTTAGCGAATTGGTAGATGACATATCATATTTTTATAAACATATAAAAGAATTCAAACCAATGATTCCTTTAAATGATGAGGAATATAATCACTTTTATAGAGCTAGTGTGTGACATATTTGTGAAAAACCTATCATTGGTGAAGTTAAGGTAAAAGATCACAATAAATGTAATTTAAATTTTAAAATTCCTCACTTTTTTCCAGTAATATTTCACAACTTTTCCTCGTATGATTGCCATTTGTTTATTAAAGAACTAAATCATATTGGTAATGGTCCCATAAATATTATCCCACTAAATAAAGAGCTCTATATATCCTTATCAAAACTTATTAGAGTGGAGGATGAAAATATAGAAATTAGATTCTTAGACTCCTTTAGATTTATGTCATCAAGTTTAGACTCACTGGTAAATAATTTGTGTAAAAACGATTTCACAACAGTAAAATCAATTTTTAAAAATGAAAAACAATTTTCACTGCTGATGTAAAAAAGGGTCTTTCCATACAATTATTTAGATTCATTTGAAAAGCTTAAGGAATGCCATTTACCCAAGAGAGAGGATTTTTTTAATATACTGACTGAGACTGATTGCTCTGATGATGATTATAATTATGCTAAAGAAGTGTGGAATGCATTCGGATGTAAAACATTAGAAGATTACTTAATGCTTTTTCTTAAATCGGATGTTCTTCTTTTAACTGACGTTTTTGAAAACTTCAAATTACTATGTAAAAATATATATAAGTTAGATCCATGTCATTACTACACTGCCCCAGGGCTTTCATGGGATGCTATGTTAAAGTTAACAAACATTGAATTAGAACTCCTGACGGACATTGATATGATCACGTTTATTCAAAAAGTTATAAGACGAGGAATTGTCCAGTGTTCTAAAAGACATTCAATAGCAAATAACAAACATATGCCGGACTATGATAATCAAATATCATCTAAATATTTAATGTATCTAGATGCAAACAATTTATATGGTTGGGCAATGTCGCAATATCTTCCGGAGAGTGGGTTTGAATGGATGAAGGATATTAATAATTTTTCCCTAAACTCTATTTGTTATAACTCAAGTATTTATTATATTCTTGAGGTTGATTTGATATATCCAGAAGAGATTCATGATCATCACAACGATTTGCCATTTGGTTGTGAAAACAAAGTCCCTCCGAATGCTAAAGATAAAAAACTTATTGTTGATTTAACTAACAAAAGCAAATATATTATTTATTATAAAAATCTACAGCAGTGCATAAAACATGGTTTAAAGCTAACAAAAATTCATAGAATATTGAAATTTAAGCAATCGGATTGGTTAAAAAAATATATTTCTTTAAATAATTCTCATAGGACCAACGCGAAAAACACTTTTGAAAAAAATTTCTTTAAACTGTTAAACAATGCTGTTTATGGCAAAACTATGGAAAATGTAGACAAACGGAAGAATATAAAACTTGCTAACTCTTGGGAAAACATTGATAAAAAATTTGGAGCTCGGGCTCTTATTGCGAAACCAGAATTTAACTCAATAAGCATTTTTGATGAAAATATGATTGCAGTTGAGTTAAATATAACTTATTATTTACAATAAACCTATATATCTTGGACTATGTATTTTAGAACTATCAAAGTGGAAAATGTATGATTTCCATTATGATTACATGCTTCCAAAATATAAATCCAATTTAGAACCTAATTATATGGATACTGATTCTTACATTTATACAATTTACACTGATGATTTTTATAAAGATATATTTAACGACATTGATGATAGGTTTGATACATCTGAATATAAGATTAATAACAAATTTAATATTCCACAAAAAAATAAAAAAATGTTGGGAATGATGCAAGATGAGAATAATGGCATAATAATGAGGGAATTTATTGGTTTGAGGTCTAAGATGTACTCCTTTATTAATGAAAATATGGAAGAAATAAAAAAGCAAAAGGAGTAAAAAATAATATTTGTAGAAAGCTAAGTTTATCTGATTATAAAAATTGTTTATACAATAGAAAAATTTATTATGGTAAAATGTATATGTTTAGATCTAAATTGCATGCTTTATATACAACATTAGCTAATAAAATATCATTAAGTTATCAAGATGAAAAGAGATTTATATGTAAGGACAACGTGAGTACCCTAGCTTGGGGTCATTATAAAGAAAATTTTTGAATATCAATGATAATGATGATTGTTTAATGGATCTTGATGATATTGATAACCTAGAACTTAATTATAAAGAACAATTTATGAAAGATAATGATGATGATGTATTTTTAATGAAAATAGAATGCTAATTTTGTTTTAAGATATTCATAATTTATTTGTTTAAATAAAAAAATTTTATGAAAATTTTAAGTTAAAACAAAACTTTATTATGTCTTTAATTTTATATGAAATTGGAAAAAAATAAAATGTAAGTAATAGAATCGTGCAACAAGTTATTAAATAACTTTCTGAACAATTCCAGTTAATGGAGTATACTTCATCAAACGATCATAGAGAATAAAACAATAAGCATTTGTGTTTGCAGGAACCGGAATCGAAGTCTCAAATTAAATTTTCACATCAATAGGTCCGCTCTTAATCATTTAATTTTGATAGCTTAGATCAATAACCACAATTGGGTTGTCCTTAAACTTTTCACAGGAAAAAAGTGGTTGTGCGGACTTCATATAGTAATATTGTTGAAATTTTGCATACATATCATACAAAATAGCATAGCGGTTCTCTGCAATCTTCAAATTTAAATCATCGTACGGATAAGAATCTGAATTTAAATGTACATTTATGTGTTTTAAGTCAGAATGAATGTATTTCTTATTGTTTTCTAAAGCGAATAATATAAATCTAGGCCTCTCTCTGTTTATTGATAGCTTAACATTCCAAATATGATTTCTTCCACCAGAGAATGTAGGATTAAAATAACAGTCCCAACTCCGAAATGCTATAGGTAAAGTAGTACCATCTTTAATAATCTTCATTACTTGTAGTTTTTTAGAGTCTGATAGCTGTACGTGTGGAATTCTCCATGTTATATTTGTAATCGATAAACTAAGATTTTCATTTTCATCTGTTGAGTAGTACATGTTCTCATCATTTGAACTTCATAAAAGAATGAGTTCATGTTTACTATTTAAAATTATTTTATTGAAGTCTTCGGCAAATCCTAATAATAATTTTAGGGGTAAATAAAAATTAAATATTTGCATAGTTAAATCTCCAGAAACACTCCATCCAGCATTTCTCATCATTTTACTTTCAAATTCATTAAGTGAAACATAATTCTTAATAGTGCTAGACACCCCCAAGTATCGTGTACGATCAATTTCAACGCCATTAATTTCATAACGTATTTCATCAAATAGGTAGGCAACGCAATTATTCCTTAGTCTGGTGTTTCGAGAGCCTATAGTGTTTTTTATATTTATCTCTATATACAAGTAGCTTTCACTAGGAAGAACATATAAGTCTTGATTTTGTATAGTAATTCGTATCTCATCATTATTTTTAAATGATTGAATATATGGTACATAACTGTGGTAATCCTTTTTTATTATATTCTCATCCGAAATAGGAGTCTCCATAACATTTAGTATGTCAGACATTTTATTTTACTTTCAATTCAAGTAATCTTAAAAATGCTTTATTTTCATCTGTTAATTTAGGTCTTTTAGCTTTAACAGTTTCTAAAGGAATGTTTTCGTTAACTTTTTTTGATTCGGTTTTATTATAAATTATCATATTTCCCTTGGTCTCAAATGTAATCTAAGTGTTATTTCTTCACCTCTGAAGTTTATTAAACGATCCTCCTGATCAACAATCCAAACTTTGAGATATGTTATTTCTTTCACATTCACTGGTAAATAGATCAGATAATTAGGGATAACGTCTAATTTATAACCTGGAGGAACGTCCACCGCAAACTCATGAAGTATATGTGCGGGAAAATTGTTCATATATGCTCCCCTTATTATATTACATTTAACTTGTATGGCATTAACTTTTAAAATATTTACTGGTTGATTCGATAAATGTTTTATACTAGGATCTAAAGAACCACCATTAAAACCAAGTAATCTACCAATAGACCTTTTTCGATCAAAGAAAATTGTATCATGCGAGGATGTTATTTCAATTTGTAGAGTGTTATTGTTGGCTTCAATCAAAACTGATTTATTAACATTTTTATCTTTATATTGTGCGATTATATAATCAGCTATGTCTTGCAACTCATAAGAACCTATAGGAATTTTAATTACTTTATCTCCAATATGGAAAAGATTGTTGTCATCATCTACGTTAGGAATGGAATTATATGAATGAAAATCAATTAGAGAACATTCGTAATCAACATCTAATTCTATTGGTGGAAAGAAATTTGCCGTTAAAATTGAAGATTTTCCTCTCAGTGCTAATGTTATTGACATAACGAATGATTGAATGTAAATAAAGTAAAAAACGCAATGTATAGTTTTTTTATTTTAAATATTTATTTTATTTGCTTACTTATTGCTAGTTTTTACAATATTTCAGTGTTACTTATCCAAGAATTATGCTGACTTGGAAATCCTAACCATTTTACATATGCTTTATCATTCTTGGTTTTTAATATTTTTTCAACTAAGAATATATTAGGAAAACGAGTGCGTAGTGTTTATATTTACTAATACGTACATAGTCTCCAACTTTAAACCGTGAAGCTCTAAATAATTTTAAATGATATTATACAGTATTCAGTAATTGTTTTTCGTGTTCATGAGTTACATGGATAGGAGCCATTTTGATAGTTCTATGTATTTTTTTATTATATTGATTAATCAAGCCTTTATAGATGTTAATCCATCTATAAGATCCATTGTTACTAAACTCTTTCCACATCATTTCTTTCAAAGTCCTATTGAAGCGTTCTACAATTGAAGCTTTCATAACGCTATATGTAGAGTAATGATTAATTGAATGTTTTCTCATTAATGCTCTAAACTCCGTATTAAAAAATTCTTTGCCATCATCTGTCTGTAAATTCTTAGGTATACGCCCCCTACGAAATATTTTGTGAATTGCTTTACGAACTTCTGATGCAGTTTTTGACTTAAGTGATTCGGCCCACGCATATTTTGAAAATGTATCAATGACTATTATCATATATTTATATCCATTATTGCTAGTTGAGTAATTGCCCATTTCTACCAAATCAGCTTCCCAGAGATCGTCAATCCCCTTCATTATAACTTGACGCCGTAAAAACTTTTTCCGCGCTCGTGAATAAAGTTCATTTACTATTTCTTTCTTATCCGTATTCATTTCTATATAGATTATATAAGCGTTGTGTTATCCTTAAATATTAATTTTATTACTTATATTATGATAACTTAATTGTAGGTGGTGGTTCCAGCTTTTGTTTTTTTATATTATCCGCTTTAGAGTTTTTATCCATCCACTGGAAAATATAATTCTCAATCCTATTAAATCTCTCTTCGATACTGTTTATAAAAACTTTATTTGTACTATACATCTGATCCTTCACAGCTTTTTCAATAATTTTAATATCTTTATCAACATCCTTTGTAAACGAATCGTGTATTACTTTTATGTTACTTTAAATTATATTCAATTAATAATCATATTCTATTTTAAGTTTTTCTTCTTCAATATTTTTGGAAATATATTGTTCAATTTTATTAATTCTTTCTTCAAACTTTTTTATGAAGTTCCTATTTGACAAGCTTAACTCTTCGCTTATATAATTTTTTAAATCTTCTTGTATATGTTTCATTTCGAAATTCATATAAGTTTTATTAACAGCATCAAATTCGTCCAACGGTGAAGCTATATTTATAATTCTTCTATTCTCTACGTTTATATTGTTTCCATCCAGAATGAAACCAAATTTTTTTAAAAGTGTTTTCGTTTTTAACTCATTACTATGTTTTTTAAAGTAATGACCAAATTTATCAACGGTCATTATTATTACTACTATTCTATTATGTTTGATTCCTTTAGTTCCTCAATAATTGATATTATTTCATTAGTATGGTTTTCGTTACCAGCTTGTTGTGATGCCATCAAGAGCTTTAATCGATATACTATTTCATTAGGATCATCCCAGTATATATAGTTTGTTTCATTAAGATTTACTTTCATTAAACCTTTACCAATGTGAGTAGTAGCAAATATCTTTTTAATTATTTCCTAATATTTATAACCTCTATTTCCTTTTAGTTGATTATTAGGATCGAAGTTTCTTCTGTGTGCATTTGTATCAAGCAAAATTCGTTTAAATATATCTAATTCTGATGAGTCATACTGTTCTGGTCTTTTATGAAAGAGCAATGAGTAAAGACCAGGAGTTAGCGCCCAAGATTTATTTCCTATCATTGTTTTTTCATTACTTAGCTTCAAATCTGAATTTCCAAATTTCCAGTCACCATTTTGATTTTTATGAGGTCCAAATATAGTATCAAGCTTCTTGTTTTCATATAAGTCTGTTAAATCAAGTTGCCAATCATCGGATTG
The DNA here is from genome assembly GCA_949628195.1 of Phasia obesa. Taxonomy (NCBI): domain Eukaryota; kingdom Metazoa; phylum Arthropoda; class Insecta; order Diptera; family Tachinidae; genus Phasia; species Phasia obesa. Next base: position 101,788,343 of record OX451217.1, on the reverse strand, counting down.
TGAATAAAAGGATTCATTATCTAAATCAACATCTTCTTCTTCTTCTTTAACATCACTTGTTTTTGATAACGAATCCAAATAGTCTTTTTTCATCGGGGTGCTAGCCACAATACTATCTTTGTTTTTAGTTATAGTATCATGTTTAAAATTAGTTTTTACATCTCGAATTTCTATTGGTTTCAATACCCTTTCACTAGATAATTTAACTAGTTTTTGTAGAGGTTCTGTAAGGGGTTTAAATGTATTTTCTAACTTGTTGATTGTGTCTTCTTCCCCGCGTTTAATAGCTTCAAATTTCCAGATTTTAAAATTTTTAATTTAAAATTTTTCTAGATTTTACCAATTCTTTTAATACATTTTCTTCCATGTTTGTGTATAAGAGACTTAATTAATATGAATAAATATTCAAAAATTGTATTAGATCTTTTAACAGCTTCTTCAAACAGCTAAACAGCTTATTTAAACAATTAAACAATCGCTTTGTATAGCTAAACACTTAAACAGATTATTACTAACAGTAAAATAGCTATTTATTTGTGTTAAACAAATAGCATCAATATTAATTTTATAGGTCTGAAGTAGTTTAACGATTAATTATGACTAAGCTTCAATGAAGACATCGAAGCCTTTTCTATAACGTCTATTACATATTTCATCATCTTTGTTTATTACCAAAAATCCATATTTATTCTGCCAACATTCTTTACATATGTTTTGAAACATTTTGAGGCTCATATCACTTCCAACGTGATCTTTTTATATATGCTTAAGATTTAGTTCATCTTGCTTAAACATTATAATTAAGTTTGCATTATCACGTATTAAATGTTTTAGAATGTGTGTATATGTTTGACATAAATAAAATGAATCGATATCTTTGTGTCTCCCCATACAAAAATATGATCTAATATTATTTTGCTTTTCACAAATATCAATATATTTTGCAACATCATCAAATATCATTACTGAATTTACTTTAGCATCATCAGGTGATAAAACATATTCATTTTCCGAAAATGTATATAAGCCCATACCTTTTACCGATGAAATTAGTTTTCTTAGATATTGATATTTAGGTTGATTTAGTGATTTAGAATAAATGTAAATGTTTCTGAATTTTAATCCATTAGGGCTTTCAATCAAACTAAGCATAACGTTAGTTTTTCCGCAACTAGATGGCCCCACTATTAATGCTCTTATAGAGTTTGATAAAAGACAGCTATGTTTAGTTACATTATTTTTTTCTTTAAAATCCAAATTTCTCACTAAAATGTTTGAATGTTGTTTTATCAAACGCATCTTTGCAAATGAGGAGTAAAATAAAATAAACATCTTTATCTTTATAATAACTAGTATTCCCCAACTTTCAGATACAAATTGTTATAATTGAAGGTGTATACAAAGAAAAATGTTATTGGTAAACAGGTAGTTAGTGGAGAAGGACTAGTAAATAAGCTTATTAATTCGCTGCCAATTGAGCTTCACCTACCTGGTTATCAATTTTGTGGACCTGGAACGAAACTGGATAAACGTATCCAACGGGGAGATAAAGGAATCAATCCCTTAGATGCTGCTTGTAAAATTCATGATATTACCTATTCACAAAACACTGATATTAGTAAGCGACATCAAGCGGATAGAGAACTAGCCGAGAGAGCTTCGAAAAGAGTAAAAGCTAAAGATAGCACACTTGGAGAAAAAGTAAATGCTTATTTTGTTACTAACACAAGGAAGTCTAAAGTAAAATTTGGTTTAGGTGTTAAAATGAATAATCTTAAAAAAACTTGTAAGCGAAACCTTTTCCGCAATGCAATTAAATAAGCAACTATGATCTTAAAAAAGGAAAAACCATTAAATGTTAAAAAGGCAATAAAAACTGCAAAAAAAGTTATTGATGAATCATTTCTTGGGAAAAAATCAGAAGTTAAAATTCCAAGAGTTATTATAAAATTTATATAAAATTTGCGTAATAAATCGATATATAGTCGTATGTGTTATAATATTTACATATACATATAGGTAATGCTTTATTATAAAACTATAAAAGAAAAAATTATTATAACCCTAATTTTATTTAACTAAAGTAAGGAAAGACGATTGTTTTATTTTTTATTTTTTTTATTTTATACATATATCAATTCATAAATTATTTTTTATTTTTAAGTATGTACATATAATCTTAAATCTAATTTAAAAATTAATTTCCCTCATTATATTATCGCCTTCTTCATCAAAGTAGTCCGTTACAGATAATATAATATTGTCCCCTTCATCATCATAGAGGAATTCGAAAACTTCGTCATCGAAGTAGTTTTTATGATATCCCAGCTGGTTGTTGGGGATATCAAAATTCGCATCACTGCTTTCACTATTATTTTCTCCTTCCTCTACTTGGAAAGAAAAGGGGCTTATTGATGATCCTTGTTCATCCACATCGTCCGAGAAAATTAAAATGGGATCCGAAATTAATTTTCTTATCATCCTTTTGCATTATTTTTATTTAATACTTTTGTATATTTAATATTCTATATAACTTCTTCCTTTAAGAATAAAAGAACGACTAAACACAAATAAATTTTTTATAAAAAAAGAAAATTTTCGAACACTAGAATTTTACAAAATAAAATTTTAATAAACAATTTGATTATAAAATCAATCATAACATTGGAAATTTTATTGCACTAAACCCATTGCATTACACCCAAATGTTAAAGACTCCTTATCAACATATTTATTTGCCCCACATAAAAATTATCTTAACGCTCCCAAATATATACAAACCAAGTTTGAAATTTAAGTATTTGATTGCAACTGCACTTTATTCTTCTTAAAAATCTTAAAAACATTTTACAAATATAAATTCCTGATTTAAAATTTATGATAACTCTAAATTATTGAATAATTATAATGAATAAAAATACCAATAAAGTATTTATAGTGTGAGAACCATTCTAATGTAAAACGTTTAAGTGTTCTAAAAATATACAAAAGTATTAAATAAAAATAAAAACCAAAATTCTTCTTTAGCATTCTTATCACATATCGCTTCTGTTTAACAAAAACCAAAAATCTAAATTTAATGATCTTCTCCTAGATTGTTTATTTTTCCTAATGTGTAAAATATTTATATTTCTATCTATAACTCCACTTGTTAGCATGTTTTAACACTTATCAATATGTGTGTCTGCTGTGTTCAGGTTGTCTATTTCTTTCATATATTTACATGAGCTGGTACATTGCACTAAACCTTAATCAGAATATCACGCTCATCAATATGTCAACCCATATCAACTAACACTTCACATTTAAGCAATTAATTGCAAGAATTTATTACCCTTAAAAAAATTCCTTATCTCAAACAAATACTTTTTTAGTTTGTTTTCCACTAAATTTAAGAATTTTTTTAATTTTCATAATTAAGAACATTACCACATGCTTAAAAACACAACCAATCTCCACACTCCAAGAATTTATTACCCTTAAAAAAATTTCCTTATCTCACACACATACATCCGTCCACTTCTTAGTCTCTATCTACACAGTGCATTATTAGAAATAGTGATTATGCTTTTAACACCAAATGACCTACATTCTTTCCACACACATAAGATCATTACACTCATAAATTCTTACTCAACTTGTCAATCCCTTTTTTACACTTTCTTCTTTTAAACGATATACAAATTTTATCGCTTTTTAATGACCCTTATTCTTGACTTTTATTACACTCACACTAATTTTTTGCTCTTTAATGCCGCTTATACTACAATTTTTAAAAATTATATGACAAAAAAATACATTGGGTTAGTATCCCATACAAAATACCTTGGGACAGTATCCCATACAAAATACCTTGGGTTACGACGCCCACATCTATACTACTAACAATCGACACGTCGACGTCATCATTACATTGAACTCAAAAATAGCTTACGGCTGAATATGCATTTTTGCCTGCATCAGCGAACGTATACAGTACATCAACAGTCATTCTGAGAAGTTTAGAGTAGCATATAGGGATAACTATAGATGATATTTTGCTCAAATTCGAGAGCCCAAATGCCATTTTACACACAGCTCCTTATTAAGTTCCCCGTCCCACTTTGTGCTTGAGCGCCAAACATTTGTAAAATGTGAGACAAGTCCGAGTGGATCAAATATAGACATCAGAACCTGAAGGACTTCTCTTTTAGTGGGAACCACATTCGCTTGAAACACATCTCTTTTAAGCCTCGAGAATCTGGAGTTATACCGAAAAACATCATTATTGGATTCCCAATACATACCGAGAGTTTTCTCCACCGCTCCAAACAAATTTCTTGCGGCTGATTCATCGTCGCATAAATGTTGCCTAACTAAAGCAGAGTTTGTAGCCCAATTTCTCATGTGGAAACCTCCAGAAGCGTGGATCATCTTAACGTTTGTCGCCAGTTCAAGGGCCTCTTCTTCTGAGTCGACGCTGTCGATAAAATCGTCCATGTAGTGGTAGCTCGTAATTGATTTAAATACTTAACGCGAAATTCTTCTGCAGTTTTGTTTCGAACAAAATGAGCAAAGCATGGCGCGCAGTTAAGGCCGAAAGTTAATGCCTTCATCACGTACATAGTAGGACGTTCACTTTGATTACTGCTTGCGGGCCACAGAAATCGTTGTGTGTGCATATCTTCAATTAAAATATTAAAGAGCGAGGTGAGCAGGTCAGGACCACTTAATAAAAAATCGTTTAGGGATTCACCGTTCGACTTTTCTGCTGCATCCCACACTAGACTATTTTACCTGGTTTGTTAGGATTAAGTGCTACAAAAATTGGAAGATACCACGTACGACCGGGATATAAATATACTTCTGAGCCCAATACCTTTCTTGCGTAGCCTTTAAGCAGAAGTTTATCAATTTGAGCTTGCATGGTTTGCTGTAGTTGTGGATCCTTTATAAACTTTTTCTGCAGACACTTTAATCGATGACCTGCGACATCGTAACTATCGGGCAACGATACTTGTTTATTTCTCCAAAGCAAATTTAACTCAAATTATTGTTCTTTCTTTACAGCTGTACTCTGAAAAATCTGCATGGCTTTTTCATCTTCGGCTGATAAAATATTTTTCTCCTGAAAGACTTCTAGGGCAAAATACTCTTTTACTTCATCGTGGAGCTCCTTATAACGGTCCTCGCATTTACATGTATGAATGTTTAATGCGGCTGATTTTTCGGAAATTTTTCCACCACCCTGCAACGTCCAACCTAAGCGTGTTTTTGTTACTGTTAGTTGCCCACGGTCACCTTTTCTTATTTTCATCGGGACTGCCACTCTCCAATTGTTGAGGCCAATCAAAATCATTGGTTTGGCATTTGTATATGATTTTACTGGTAGGCCTTTGAGATACGGGTTAGCTTTTAATATTTCAGCAAAATTCAGAGACTGAATGGGCAAATCAAGGTTTTTAACTGAACGGATGTCGTATAAAGAGAATTTGGATTCAGCTTGTACGCTAGAAACTTCCAAGTTAATTTTTATTGAATCATCTTCAGACCGTGTAGTATTGCCTGTCCATCGTAGCTCTAGAGGTTCACTCTTACCTTTTAGTCCCAGTTTGTTAAAAAATGTTTGCTCCATTAGAGTCACTGATAGGCCTTCATCCAAAAACGCGTATGTGTCTTCAAAGCCACCATTAAAGTAAACACGGATTGGTAGTATTCTGAAACACGATCTCTCTTCATCACTATGTGCATTTACTATTTCTCTCCGTTCTGGCACATTAGCATGCTTGTGCAACAATGGGTGATGCTTTGCTGTACAGCCATTAATACCACATTATTTGTTTGAGAAAGATTTACGACGATGAAGATTTAGACACTGACGGCACAATTTATTGTCTTTTACTAAATTCCATTTAGCATCTAAATTTAATAATGTGAACTCACCACAAGTCTCGATTTTATGAGCCTCCATTTTGCATGAAAAACAAATTGGCTTATTTGAGCTACTTTGATGCGTATTCACTGAACCACTTTTCTTACACATTGCTACTTGGCTAACTGCAACAGCTATAGCGTATATCCAATCGCTAAACAATTTCACTATGGGAACCTTATTTTCTTTTGTGTGCATAGCCCAATTGAGCTTATGATTGTTTGGCAATTTTTCGACTAAGGTTTTAACAAGCATTGGGTTATTTAAATGAGCCGTCATATTGCAAGCTTCCATCGTCGAGCAAATGTTTCGAATAGTAAGAGCGAATTCAATAATACTATCTAATTTGTCTTTTAATGGAGGAATTTTTGTTGCCTTTTCTATCATAGAGTCAAGTATATGCTCTGGACGACCGAAACACATTTCAAGAGTTTAAATTATTTCGTCCACCATATATGGAATTAGTAATTTACTTTTTACCAGTTCTTTAGCACGACCACGGAGTCACGACTGAAGGCGCATTAAATTTTGACCATCAGTGTAACCGGCTAATTCTGTGCTATTCCTATAATTGCTGATAAAGAGCGGCCAATCTTCTGGGTTACCATCCAAATTTGGAAGCTCGTTAGGTATTACCTGTCTTGCTGCAATCTGCGTAGCTGTTGGTTGGGGAGGCGAAAATGCATGTGAAAAGGAACACGACGGCTGCATTGAGTCACCTTGAGAAAGTATTTTATATTTCTTTTCCAAATATTGGCGTTGAATCTCTTTTTCTTCCTCCAACATTTGCAGCCGAAGCTGTGTTTGAGAGGACGAGTTCGAAGCACAGGGAGTTTCATAGTGCCATTTACTGTAATCATTATCTTGCACGACGGTTGACTTTGCATTTTGGGAAATAGTCGTGGATTTAGGCACATTATTTGGTTTTCTAGTGCACTCGTAATTTGTAGGTGAGGACGTTCCTTGCGTTCCGTCAGAAAATTCGGCGATTGTATCAACCGGCGGCAATTGTTGAGTAGTTTTGGGCATGTCCATTTGGACCACTGATTTTTCGTGGCACTTTGAACAACTCCAGCTTTCATTAGCAATATTTGAGTCTACCCCTACACACTCAAAATGATACCATTTATCGCAGGAATCACACTGCACCATACGAGCGGTGTCTTTTAATTCGCATTTATTACAATTAAAATCGATATATTGATTTTAAAAGATACACACGAGATTTATGTACAATTAAATTGTTTTTATGTGAAGTTGTTTTAAAGAATGTTGAGTTCGCACGGCGTAATACAAACTTGTAAGAGCTACACAATATTAATATTAAATATTAACACACTTTACTTTTGCTTAAATATGCAGGTTTTGTTTATTAAGTATTAATTTGCGTATATCGCGCTTTAAAACAACTTGTTTCCACCGTGTCACAATAAGAACTACTTTTTTTACTTTAAAAAATGGTCTTTTGATTTTAAATATTTAACAAAACAAGAGACTACCGTTATTAAGTGGAACATTAACAAATTTAGTACAATTTAAATAAATATTTTAATAGAGTAAATAAGGACAACGTTGGAATGACAAAATATGTAAAATAAGTAATTTGTGTTTATGTACATATATGTTTGTTTGTATGTAACTAAATTACAATAAAATACAAAATACAGTGGCGGCGGTAACAGAATATTTATTTAAATTTTCAGCTATTTCTAAATTGTTAATATATTCTATATTTTCAAATATCACATTTTTTTATCACATTTTTGGGTGTTTTTAATACTAATTCTTTAATTTTGCTCCACAATTCCTTTTGATTATTTGATTACATATAATTGTTTTTTGCGTTATTGACTTTAACTTTATATATTTTTTTTACAATTTTGTAATTGTCCCACGCACTATCAGTGTTTTCAATTACCGCTTTTTGATATTTTAGAATTTTATCCTTTTTAAATACTCTTTATTCGTTACTAAACCATTTATTTTTACTTTGTTTGTTTACTCTCGATCTAGTTGGAAAATATTGCACTGTATCATCAAAACAAAAATAAAAATTACATACATACATATTCATTTAAGTCATTTATTTCTTCACATTTTAACATCGATCGCAACTTGCTTTTAAAACTGTTTTTGTTATATTTAAAAATGACACATTCATTATTTGTGTATTCATATTCACACCTTTTATATTCGATAAATATATCTATTGATTCGTGATCAGCTATTTTATTATTTATATTAACTTTTACCGAAATGTTTTTGGTATTTGTAATTATATAGTCTATTAATGTTTTAGAGTTCTGTGCTATTCGAGTAAATTCATTGGTTATTTGTTTCAAACCGTTATCATTTAGCACGCTTACGATTTTATTTTTATAATAGTCCTTAGCCAGTCAATATTTAAATCTCCAGCTATTACGATATCATAATTTCTTTCACATATCTCTTCTAAAAATTCCCTTAATTCTCACAAAATTCTGCCTTCTGGCTCTTTGGTGATCTAAATACTGCTGTTATTATAATTGAAAATTGTTCATATTTTGCCAGAAAAGCAACAATCCAATAATCAGACTCTTTTATGCATTCTTTTATTTTTATAATATTCCAATGCTTTTTAAAATAAATAATTACTCCTCCAGTTCTAGGTGAATTTGATAGTAAATAGTAATGATCATATCTTGCTATTTCAATTTCATTTTCATAGATCATTTCGGTTTGGTGGGTTTCCGATAGTATGAGGTGTTTTTATAGAGGTATAACTTTAAGTGGGCATTACTTTTCAAGATGGCGACCGATTTAACAGCTGTCAAGTGATTTATTCTCAGCTTGGTTTGGCAATTCATCATGAATAGACTTACGCCTGAACAGTAAGGCGTAGATTCGTCGAATGGGCCCAAAACGAGATTACCGTTGTTCCCGATTGGCTACGTCAACAAACAAAGCGGCAGTTTTTTGGAGTGAAGGTAATCATCAAGTGTATGTCGAAACACCGTTACATCCAGAAAATCTGACTGTTTGGTGCGCTTTATGGGCTGGTGGAATAATTGGTCCGTACTTTTTCAAAAACGATAGTGGCCAGAACGTTACAGTCAATGATGATCGGTATAGAGCCATGATAACTAACTTTTTCATTCCTGAATCGAATAACCATGATGTCCAGGAGATGTGGTTTCAACAAGACGGCGCAACATGTCACACAGCTCGTGCCACAATAGATTTATTGAAAGACACGTTTGGTGACCACCTAATTTCACGTTTTGGACCTGTGAATTGGCTTCCAAGATCTTGTGATTTAACACCACTAGACTACTTTCTGTGGGTGTAAAGTTATTGGTCTATGCGGATAAGTCGCCGTTATAAACACAAATACAAATGTTGGAAAAAGTCATATAAAATTTGACGTCTAGATTGGACTACATCCGCACCAGCCGTGGCGGTCATATGCCAGAAATCATATTTAAAATGTAATACCACAAGATTATCTTTCGGATAAATAAAATTCATGTCAATCGAATAATCCATCGTTGTTTTATTACAACTTAAAGTTCTATACCTCTATAAAAAACACCCTTTATTATAAATTCTGGATTAACCGTGTGCACCATTATCTCCAGCTGACTAAAATTATTCGTTAAACCCTGAATATTAGTATATACACCATAAATTCTCCTTGTGTGATATGCGGCTAAGCCTAATCTATTCTTCTTTAAATTAAGCTTATTCTGATATATTTCGAGCTATCATAAATTTTAAATCATGAATTTATGTTTGTAAAATGTTGTTAAGATTTTTAAGATGAATAAAGTGCAGTTGCAATTACTCAAATTTAAAACTTGGTTTGTATATATTTGAGAGCGTTAAGATAATTTTTATGTGGGGCAAATAAATATGTTGATAAATAATCTTTAGCGTTTGGGTTTAACCTTGCTATACTCGCATCAAAAAATGTAACACGTATACTCGAGACCGGTCAGACCGATGTTTTTGCGGAGCCTTGAAAACTTTAATAATTAAAAAATATATATTTATAAAATTACATTTTATTCTTAAAAATACATATATGTTTTTAATAATATAAACAAAAGGTTTATTTATTTAATTTTTTTTATTTATAACTAATAGTTTTTCATTTCAGTATTTGTAAAATAAAGCAAAATTCTTAAAACTTAAAAAGCAATAACAAAAACATATTTCTATTAAAAATAACCAAGCGAAAATGCAACTGCGGATCCTTTAAGCCTTTAGCTTCGCCTTTTACACCTGGAAGTTTTTTTTTTTCGCAATTATTTATTTATTGTATCTTCAATATAATTGAACTATCAATAATTACTCGTCTTCTAGCTGCAATGGAGTTAACAGCAATGGGTTGATTTTTCCATGATGGGTGTCAGTTAAAGACTCCAAGATACAGGCTTGAGTTTTTTGTAAATTGTTTGCAATAAGTGATAGTTGCATAAAACCAATGTGAACAGATGAGCAAGCTTGAATTGGTACAATTCTTCATTGCGTGATTCTTCGTTTTTCACTAGTTCATTTATGGTTGATTAAAGACTGTCAAATTTGAACTTTGCTGCAGTAAGACCTTGTTTAACGATGTTCAAAGTTGAGTTTACAACTGAAGTTTGTTCTTTTATGAGGTTTAGCATGAATGAGTCGTCTTCTTGTAGTTTCGTGATAGTTGATGACATTTTCTCTGCATATTCAGAATCAAGTACACCAAAGAGTGAATGTGCAACATTTCCTACAAGATCAATAGCACCTCTTTTTTGTCGAGATTTGTATAGCAGTCTGTTATCTAAACTTAAATCGATTTCAATATGCTGCAAATGTTCTATTATATTGATACAAGATGCATTGGACTCCATTTTCTTACAAATCTGTTTAAGTGATTTGGTGCCATCCGCTAAAAATGATGTGTCAGTCCAGTATGCTGATAGGTCATAATACACCATGAGATTCCATTGACTTGTAGATATATAAGTCGATCCTATTTCTTCAAAATGAATTCCTAGCTGAGACCCAAATAGCTTGTTATTGATTGGCGTTCCCAAAATCATTGACAAAATAAGTAGCAAAGACAGCAAGGTAATGCATACATTATTGGATGGTAGTGTTATTCTCTTGCTTTTGGGTTCGCTATTTTGATATTCTTCTATCTTATTTTCATTTGTTACATTTGTGTCCAGTTTTGTTGGGTTTGGCTGTGAATTCTCTTCAACAGGAAGCAATACGAGACGATGTATAGGCCTTTTACATATTCCAGATGCGGTCTTGACATCAGCAACCCGAATGGATCCATCATTAGCAGGATAAACCTTCAATATTCTTCCCAGCGGCCATTTCACCGGTAATGTGTTATATTCCTTAATGATAACCATTTTATTTTTATTTTTGAGACTAGTTCCCATCGCGATAAAAGTGATATTTTTCTTGAGCTGGCTGCGGTGTCCACGTGAGATGTATGAGCTTCACCGATCAACAGATGTCCTGGAGTTAATGCAGACATATCAGAGGGGTCGTTAGACATAGGTGTTAATGGACGAGAATTCAAGATGGCTTCAATTTCTATGATAACCGTTTCTAATTCTTCATAAGTTAATGAAGTTGTACTTAAGCTCCGTACAAGAAGATTTTTGGCTGATTTTACTGCTGCTTCCCAAAGTCCTCCAAAATGGGGAGATCTCGGTGGAATAAAATGGAATTGTATTCCTTTTGAGCTACATGTTGAAGCTATTAATTCTTTCCCATTATCAGAGAATATTGATTCTGAGAGCTCAGTAAGTTTATTGTTGGCTCCCACAAAATTTGTTGCGTTATCACTATAGATATTTTGCAACGTCCTCTTCTACAAATAAAACGTTTCAAGGCACCGATATAAGCATCAGTTGATAATTCGCTAACCAGTTCAAAATGAACTGCCTTTGTTGCAAAGCAACAAAATACAGCCACATATGCCTTTGTAGGTTTTTCCCTCTTATTTTGTAGAGGATCCATATCGGTACAAAGTAATCAACGCCTGCATTAATGAATGGCCGTGCAGGAGTAACTCTGTCCCGTGGAAGGTTTCCCATTAATTGTTGACATAGCTTTGGACGGGCCCTGCAACATTGTATGCATTTTTGTACAGTTAATCTGGCAATGGATTTTCCCTTGATCGGCCAAAACCGTTGTCTCACGATTCCTAATAAAGCTTGCGGACTGCAGTGCTTATTTTCTTCGTGCATTGATTTAAATAAAAGTTTCACTAGTGCATCATTGTATGGATGAATAATTGGATGTTTTGCATCGTAGGATAAGGCTGATTCTTTCAATCGTCCCCCACTCGCAAAATGCCTTCCTTATCAATAAATGGAGTTAAGCTGAGTATTGGACTTGTTTTTGCGACTTCTTGTTGTTTGTTTAATTGCTTGATTTCATTGGAGAAATCATAACTTTGAATAGCACGTACAATTATTTCTAGTGATGTCTCAAGTTCTATTGTACTTAAGGCATTCAGTTGTGACCTCGGTGAATATTTTCCAGAGGCGTTTTTAACGAAACGGTGGACATATGATATTATTCGCTGTAACTTCTTAAATGAACCCTTATGATCAATATTGTATACAAAACTGTAGTTGTTTACAGTTGATAAAACAATCGTTGAATCTTTTTTTCTTTCTAGATCAGATGTAATTTGTAACTATGGCCGAAACTCTGCAGGCCAGCATTCTTGCCTTCCGTGTAAAAATAATGGTCCTAAAAACCATAAATGACAATCTGAAAGTGCCTTTGCTGTCATACCTCTTGAAAGGATGTCTGCTGGATTATCCTTTGATGGAACGTGTCGCCATTGTTCTGGAAGAGTCAAAGTGTTCAAACCTTCGCATTAAATTTCTGTCACATGTATGTCTGTATATCTATATACATCGATATACATACATATGACTGCGCGAAATTAGTGCAACAACCTTAAATTGCTAGTTTCAGCTATTTGTTATTTTTAATTAAAAAACCTTCAACTTTTACTCAAATTACAATTTTTGTCATTACACTTTAAATTTAAATTAAATTTTTTGCTTATTTGTTTTGAAGTCATTACACTTTAAACTTAAATTACAATTTTTGTTTATTTGTTGAAGTCACTTTAAATTTTGATGAATTTGTATTTATGCTGTCTGTTAATATTTTTATTAGTCATCAATAAAATAGTATTTAAGAATTAATTTATATTAATAAAAAAACAGAATTAATAAAATAATCAAACAAGGTGGTTGTTTGTAATTTGTTCTCGATTCAAACATATAACCAAGTTACAAGTGCTTGTGTTATTAGCTACCAACCAGGTTTAAGTGCTTGTGTTGGATAATTCACTCTTCTTGGAGCATCTCCTTGAAGAAAACAAACAAATTAAACATCGCCTTCTTGGTGCATTACCTAGAAGCGACCAACGGAGGTTAAGCAAACTAGGCTTAACCTAATTCAGCATTCAACTGAATTAAACATTTGGTGACCCCGACGTGATTTCGACGCGCAGCCTTCTGATCCTTGCAAATTTATCAAGGACATTACAATGGCTACCGGAAATACCAACTCGATGGATCTGCTAGTAACTTCTCAACGAACTACAGGACAGCTGATCGAATCCATCATTCGGAATTTCAAAAAGGATTCCGCATCCAGAAAAACCGTCTCTTATTACGAAGAGCGAATCAGAAGACTAGACGATGCTTGGAACGAATTCGAGCTCACGGACAACAAAATCCGATGTCTAGATAAACCCCCGTTAGAACACAATTATTTCACCGAAGGCTACTATCAACAAATTGAGGACCTCGTCACTAAATACAAAACAATATTTGAATCAGGCATGATTGAGGCATCAAAAACGTTTACATCGGGTGACTCTCAAGGTACTAAGGACGATCATGCAGCTCGAAAAGGGAGCGCCTTTCTGTCCACCCCAACAAATGCCGCAATAAGAAGACAAAAGGCCATGATTTCTTCACTGAGACGATTATTAGCTATGGACCCTACAGGAACCAATATGAAACTAAAAGAAAAACTGTGGGGCGAAATCCAAGAGCTACACTTCAAAATATGGGAATCCAATGACGATCCACTAAAGGAAGGCTACGATATGGACTCCTATGAAAATCTGGAGAAGCTGGTCATAGAAAACTTCCAGATATCTTCACCAACTCCAAATCAAGTTCCCGAACCTAATCAAAGTACTGTGCTACCGCTTCCAAAAGTAATAATTCCAAAATTCAATGGAGATTATCTAAAATGGAGCGCGTTTCATGATTTGTTCACGCAATTAGTGAACAATCAACCAATTCCTGCGGTACAAAAAATGTGGTACCTTAAGTCGAACTTGGGAGGCGAAGCTGAAAGACTAATCAGTCATCTTTCAGCGACAGCCGAAAACTACGCAACAGCGTGGAACCTACTGAAAGAACGGTACAATAATCAACGCGTTCTGGTATCCACAACAATACAACAGCTTTTGGATCAACCCAGTGCTGGATCATCGGCTGCTGCCATCAAACAACTGCATGACACAACTCAGGAATGTCTGCATGCACTTAATAATATGAGGATCGATACGACCTCATGGGACCCCATGCTACTTCATATACTGGTAAAAAAATTGGATCGAGGCACTCTCACTCTGTATGAGAGGACTATAAGTAATCCAAAGGAACTTCAAAGCCTCAAAGATTTCTTAACATTTCTCGAGAATCGCTTCCAATCCTTGGAAGCTACAAATCAAAAAGAGAAATCTACAAAGGCATACGTTTCCGCCACCTCAGCCAAACAGACACAAATCACATGCCCTTTTTGCAAAAATGGCGATCATCAGCTGCATCAGTGTCAAAACTTTCTAAAACTCTCACCAGCAAGTCGACTGAATTTCGCTCAAAGAGAAAAACTGTGCGTAAACTGCTTAAGGTCAGGACATGCTGCAAGCACTTGCAAGTCAGGAGTGTGCAGGACATGCAAGCAAAAACACAACTCGCTGCTTCACCTAAAAATCAACCCTCAGCAACCAAAACAAGGATCATCAAGTGAAAGAAAATCTCAGACAAAATCAACATCTGCAATCACTTCACCTGAAAGAAATGAACACAATATCAATGAAGCAACAACAAGCTCTCCAGAAGCATCGTCAGTAGCAGCAGCAAGTGGTCAAATGTCCAATTCATACGTTCTTCTCAGTACAGCTTTAGTCAAACTCAAAACTGATGCAATTGAAATTGAATGTCGCGCCTTGCTTGATTCTGGATCACAAGTCAACTTGATCACCGAGCGGTTGGCAAATCGACTTAACATTGCTAAACAGGTGTCATCAGTTCATATCAATGGAATCGGCAATTCAAACACCAAAACGCAACATCGTGTCAATGTGGCACTGCATTCCCGAGTCAACAAGTTTTCAACTCGTCTGGAAGCACTTGTCCTTCCTCGAATCATAGCACCACAACCGTCACAATTCATAAACATTGACGAGTGGCCACTACCGAAAAATCTTGTTTTAGCTGACCCATCGTTTAATCAATCAAATAAAATTGATATACTTTTGGGTGCTGAACACTATCACCAATTACTCTCAATAGGACAAATAAAATTGTCTCCACAACTTCCTATCCTACAAAACACAGTTCTGGGCTGGGTTGTAGCAGGAAAAATAACAAAAGAACCCCTAGCAGACGCATATTGTGGCATATGTACTGAAGACGAAAGACTTGAAGCTTCCATCGCACGGCTTTGGGAGTTAGAGGAAGTTAAAACAACTAAAACCCTACTGTCAATAGCGGAGAGGCAATGTGAAGAGCACTTTGCACAAAATACAAGTAGAAACCATCAAGATCGTTTCATAGTAAGAATACCATTTCAACAAAACCCCGATACTTTAGGTGACTCACATGCCATTGCTCTTAATCGATTTCTCGCTCTCGAACGTCGGCTACAAAAGAATCCAGAATTAAAGAAAAGGTACACTGAATTCATGGATGAGTATGAATCAATGGGACATATGAGAAGGTTGGGAACAGAATCCATAAATTCCCCAAACTACTACATTCCACATCATTGCGTATTAAGGCCCGAAAGTTCAACCACTAAGCTCAGAGTAGTATTTGATGCATCGGCCAAAACCACATCAGGATATTCGCTAAATGATTTGATGTTCACGGGACCAACTGTGCAAGGAGAACTATTCTCCATACTCCTAAGGTTTCGAATGCCAAGATTTGTGTTCACTACTGACGTTGAAAAAATGTATAGACAGGTATTGATTGCCCCAGAGGATCGTAAATTTCAGCTAATAATTTGGAGAAAGGATACCACAAGGCCCATTGCATACTATCAACTCAATACAGTTACGTATGGCACAAGAGCAGCTCCATACTTAGCAACGAAATGTCTGGAGCAATTGGCTAAAGAAAATGAGATACATTATCCCCTTGCTTCTCAATTTCTCAAGGAAAATTTCTACGTAGATGATGGCTTGGGCGGCTCAAACAGCTTAGTAACCGCAATACATTTACAAAAACAACTCATGGAGATGATGAAGAAAGGTGGTTTTACTTTACGCAAATGGTGCGCAAATCATCCACAATTACTCTACAATATTCCACAAAGTGATTTGGAGGTGAACTTAGATTTTGAAAGCGTGGAAACTGATACCATCAAGACGCTAGGACTTGTTTGGCTGCCGAAGTCCGACAAACTGGGCATTAAAGTCAATCCTAGAGACATCAAGCGGATAACTAAACGAACCGTAACCTCAGACCTTGCAAGAATATTCGACCCATTGGGAATTCTTTCTCCCATTATAGTAACGGCAAAAATGTTTATTCAGGAACTGTGGGAGCTAAAATTAGACTGGGATCAATCCTTGCCGGAATCACTGCACACTAAATGGCTCACATTTCGCACAGACTTGAATGTATTGAAAACGCTTCAAATACCCAGACACATTTTCAAAGGAGGAGTTCCAGAATCCCAACAACTACACATCTTCACTGACGCATCCGAGAAGGCTTATGGAGCTGCAGCTTATATCCGATCAGTGTTTAAAGATGGCACCATTATGGTACATTTACTTTGTGCCAAATCTCGCATAGCTCCACTCAAACGACAAACAATACCACGACTGGAACTATGCGCAGCTACACTTGGAGCCCAACTAGCCACCAGAATCAGATCTGATCTTAAATTTACCAGTCCAGTATGGTTTTGGACTGATTCGGAAATTGTACTCTCATGGATAAACTCATCATCAGCATCATTTAACACATTTGTAGCAAATCGAATTTCCGCAATCCAAGAAGAAACCCAGGCAGAACAGTGGCGTCACGTAAGCTCTAAATGCAATCCTGCAGATATATTATCTCGTGGAATGTCTTCAACGGCCCTAAAAAAAATGTACTCTTCGGTTCTATGGTCCAATGTTTCTTCATGGCGTGGAAAATGTTTGGCCACCCAAGTTCAATATAAGCTCCAAAATTTCAACAAACCTAGAAAAAAAGACAAGGTCAATCGAATCACGAGCAATGACAACAAACGAACCTGATTTTGTTTACAAAATTAACCACAAAAATTCATTCCATCGTCTGCAGCGGATTATTGGATATGTTCTGCGCTTCATTACCCACACAAGAAGCCAAAAACAGATGCGGCAACCATCAAAATTATTAACTACAACGGAACTCAGCCAAGCACTGGTTCCTATTATTTCACAAATGCAACTTTCCGAATTCAAGGAAGAAATGAAGCAACTGAAGGAACACAAACCGTTACTTGGAACGAGCACCATCAAGAATTTAGCACCCTTTTTGGATGAAAGCGGACTAATTAGGGTTGGCGGCCGGCTCGATGCCTCCTCATTAGCATATGACTCAAAACATCAACTTCTCATTCCGTACAATGATTCCATTTCCAAACTGATATTCCAAATGATTCATGAAGACCACAAACATTGTGGGGCGCTCACGTTGTTAGGAATTGTTCGACAGCGCTTCTGGCCAATAAAAGGAAAAATTATGGCAAGAGCCACAGTCCATCAATGCACTACATGCAGCAGAGCCAAGCCAGAGCTATTTCACCAAATAATGGGAAACCTACCATCAACACGTGTAACACCAGCCCGAGCATTTATTAATGCTGGAGTCGATTACTGCGGGCCAATTACTGTACATTACAAACTCAGGGGAAAACGACCGCACAAGGCCTACATTGCCGTATTTTGCTGCTTTGCCACAAAGGCAGTGCACTTGGAGCTGGTGAGCGATCTCACAACTGATGCATTTATAGGTGCACTCAAACGTTTCGTTTCCCGGCGGGGACATTGCCAAAATTTATATTGCGACAACGCTACAAATTTCGTCGGAGCGAAAAATAAATTGCCCGAACTTTCCACAATAATACATTCACCAGATGCTCAAGAAGCTATTACAAATGCCTGCAACAAAAAGGGTATTCAATTTAACTTCATTCCGCCAAGAGCTCCTCATTTTGGTGGCCTCTGGGAGGCAGCTGTTAAATCAGCAAAATACTACTTGGTAAGGACGATGGGGAACGCATCTTTAACTTATGAAGAACTCGAAACCATAGTTGTGGAAATTGAAGCAATATTGAATTCCAGACCCATTTCACCTATGTCGAATGACTCGAACGACATAGGCGCACTGACTCCTGGACATTTTCTAATTGGCGAACCCCTAATAGCTCAAATTGACGCCCAAGCGAAGCCCGCAAACCTTAAATTGGAAACGCGTTGGAAATTAGTTTCCCGTCTTAAGCATGAATTTTGGAAGAGATGGTCTCGAGATTATTTAAATGAACTTCAATGCCGTAACAAATGGCGAGAACAATCTAAAAATCTCAAACCAGGTACAATCGTCACTTTAAAAGAAGACAACGTTCCAGTCATGAAATGGCCATTGGGGCGCGTAATAAAAACGTATAAGGGACCCGACGATGTTGTACGAGTTGCAGACGTACAGACATCATCAGGCATTTTCAAACGGGCAGTTCAGTATCTAGCCCCACTTCCTAAGCTCAGTGACGAACCCGAAGAGGACGGGCAACAACCAGATCTAAAATTCAAAGAATCCAAGGCTAATCATGAAGGACTGGCTGAAAAACAATCACCTCAGTCAACATCGAATAGTATGCCACTCGCCAAAAAACAGCGGACTTTACCGGGCTCAATCATAACTACACTAATCACAATATTGCTTTCGATTCCATTAGTAGCCACAAATAAAATAGAAATAACGCAATTTGAACCCAACATCGGTCTCTACTTTGAAGGTATTGGCAACACCAGAATATCACGGTCAGAATGGAACATCATCTCCTACTACAATTTAAACCCATTTTGGCAAGAAATGGCTACATTCATACATGAAACAACAGCATTAACTCACCTATGCAATCTTCTTACCCAAAAGACTACTTGCTCAAACGTTCTCCAGGAAATTAATTTTAGCATAACAGACTTAAAGGATAAAAATCTCCTGCTCAAAAGAAGAGTCAAACGTGGCGCAATTAATGTTGTTGGTAATGTCGCTAATTCACTGTTCGGCATTCTAGACTCGGATTACGCCGAACAAATGACAATTACTATCAACACAGTCAACGAAAATGAAAACCATCTGAAGCAACTCCTAATGAATCAGACATCAATTGTTGATGCAACTTTAATTGTACTAAAACAAAATGAGGAGAATGTAAAACAAAAGTTCAGGAACGTAGACGACCAATTAACTAAAATCACATCCAGATTACACGAAACTGAAAACGAACAGTATCAAGCAAAGCTGTTTCGAATGTTTATGTTACGATCTGTTCAACTTTCCGTAACCTCATCAAGGTTACATAGGATTCAATCCGAAATTATAGCAGCATTAACGGATTCACACCATGGAAAAATAAGTCCAATGCTGTTGTCACCATCTCAACTTCAATCTGAGATAGTGCAAATAAGAAATCACCTTCCAACATCCCTAGAATTACCAGTAAGTAACGACAACATGTTGCAGCTGTACAAACTCATGAACGTAAAGGGAGGCGTGACCAAAGACCACGTCATTTTTCACATATCTATTCCGTTATGTGATCCAGAAACATTCGAACTTCTTAAACCACACCAAATTCCGGTTCTAACAAATGGCACAATGCTTGCCATAATGCCATGCGGTGACCTTCTCGCCGTAAATGCTCACAGAGATCAATATTTCATCTTGACAGAAAGGCAGTGGACCACATGTGCAACCATTAAAGAGAACGAATTCCTATGCCAACATATGCAATCAAAATACAAGGCAAACGCGAACAAATGCTTATGTGAACTTTCGCTTCTTAACCATAACATTCAAAAGGGATGTGACATTGGTCCTATTGCTGGCAGCACATTGCTAACACAATTGGAGTACAGCAATCAATGGCTATATACAATGCAGCAGCCTTCGCGAATAAGTTCAGTATGCGGACAAGAAAAATCTCAGCTAACCTTAAAAGGATCCGGTCTCCTAAAATTAGCATCAGATTGCACACTCAAATTTAACTCTATCATCATCAAGGGTCATCAAATCGTCTCAACATCTCTTCAAGCATCCTACATAAGAATGAGCAATTTCAGTGACATTATTTATCCTGTTGAAGTCCAGTTTGAAATAAAGTGTATGCTGATCAGATCAAAAACATCTCCGAGATACAGAGCACACTACATCAAAAGGTATCTGATGAACTACCATCACAAATCAAACACATACAATATCACCACGGAACCGTTGCTTATATCGCTCTCACTCTCGCAATCATAATCATCATGGCAGTTGCTTGGAAAAAGACACGCTGTAAATCGTTTAATTCAAATCAACAAACTCCACAGCCTGCGGCACGTCAACATATTCCAGCCCAAGAATTTGCGGTAACAGTCACATAATTTCAACATAAATATAGTACTGATAACACACACAAAGAAAGGTAATTTAAGGTTGTTCTGATTTGTAGTCTGTTGAGCATGGCTCAACGGCGGGGTGTATGTTCAAACCTTCGCATTAAATTTCTGTCACATGTATGTCTGTATATCTATATACATCGATATACATACATATGACTGCGCGAAATTAGTGCAACAACCTTAAATTGCTAGTTTCAGCTATTTGTTATTTTTAATTAAAAAACCTTCAACTTTTACTCAAATTACAATTTTTGTCATTACACTTTAAATTTAAATTAAATTTTTTGCTTATTTGTTTTGAAGTCATTACACTTTAAACTTAAATTACAATTTTTGTTTATTTGTTGAAGTCACTTTAAATTTTGATGAATTTGTATTTATGCTGTCTGTTAATATTTTTATTAGTCATCAATAAAATAGTATTTAAGAATTAATTTATATTAATAAAAAAACAGAATTAATAAAATAATCAAACAAGGTGGTTGTTTGTAATTTGTTCTCGATTCAAACATATAACCAAGTTACAAGTGCTTGTGTTATTAGCTACCAACCAGGTTTAAGTGCTTGTGTTGGATAATTCACTCTTCTTGGAGCATCTCCTTGAAGAAAACAAACAAATTAAACATCGCCTTCTTGGTGCATTACCTAGAAGCGACCAACGGAGGTTAAGCAAACTAGGCTTAACCTAATTCAGCATTCAACTGAATTAAACACAAAGTTTGAATTTTTTATATCCTATCTTAAGTCTAAAAATAAAAATATACATGATAAGTCCATCCAGTGCTGGACAAAAAAAATGTATGTTTCACGGTTACTGTAATTTGCGGGTTATCCCTCTGATGTACGGATGAGAGAAGCAGTGTCCCTCCTTCTTAGTCGAATGTAACCAGGTTCATTTGGTATGTTACGGGCCAGTGGATTAGGATGAGTTTCAAGCTTCTTTACATAACTTATGGCAAGTTTCGCTATTTCCGCTTTAACTGTTGGCACGTTTAGATCTTTATGGATGTTCGAGTTTTTTTATATACCAAGGAGCAGATGTAATTATACGAAGAATCTTGTTTTGGCGCCTTTGAATTTTTTCAACGTTGGTAGCTGAGGCAGTGCCCCATAATTGAATTCCATAACACCTTATTGGTTTTAGAATTGACTTGTATAATAAAAGTTTGCAATCTAAAGCTAGAGTAGAATTTCTGCCAATAAGCCAGTTTAGTTGGACTGCTTTTAACTTCATTTGTGTTAACTTTGTTTCTATGTGCCGTTTCCATGTAAGGCGCCGGTCAAGATGTATGCCGAGATATTTGACGTCTGAAAGCTGGGGTATCGTTTGGTTATTTATCCGAATAGGGGGGCAAGATTCTCTACGCAGTGTGAAAGTTATGTGAGTACATTTTTGTTCATTCACTTTTATTCTCCATTTCTTCAACCATTTTTCTAAATTGGATATGTGGTCTTGTAAATATCGTGATGCTACTTCGGGTCTTTCGTGAATGCTCAAAAAAGCTGTGTCGTCAGCAAATGTCAATGTGTGAACTCGGTTACTAGTTGGCATGTCTGAAGTATACAATAAGTATAAAAAGGGCCCCAATATACTACCTTGGGGAACTCCGGCTTCGATTGGCTGGGGTGAGCTCAAAAAATCTCCTTCTTTCACAATAAATTTTCGTTCGGTTAAATAACTATCTAGCAGCTTATATAGGTTTACGGGCAAATTCAGTTTTAGCTTGTATATTAAGCCTTCATGCCATACCTTATCGAATGCTTGAGAAACGTCGATAAAAAGCGCAGAGCAGTATTTTCTCTCTTCAAATGTCTTCTTAACAACATTGACTAACCTGTGAGTTTGTTCGATCGTACTATGTTTTTTCCTGAAACCAAATTGATGGTTTGGAATACATCCTTTGTCGCTTAGAATAGGGTTAAGCTTAGTTATTAACAGCCTCTCAAACAGCTTTGACATATTTGACAAAAGGCTTATAGGTCTGTATTATTCAATTCTTGTGTGGTCTTTTCCTGGTTTAGGAATCATGGTTACCAAGGATACCTTCCACTCTGTGGGGAAGTACTCAAGACGTAAAATGTCATTAAAAATAAAAAGAACGATTCTGCGAGCTATACGGGGCAATTCAAATAACATCTTGTTACTGGTTTTGTCAACGCCAGGGGCTTTTTTGGTGTTTAAATCCGTTATTGCCATTTCAATATCACCAAATTCAAATCTTATCGGTATTGAAGCACTAGTCTCGACAATTGGCAACTCAACTATATCAGTCGATATATTCGGGGTAAAAACCCTTTTCAAATGTCCAACAAATAAATTGCCCTTTTCGGAATCACTCCTTGCCCAGCCTCCAGATGTAGTTCGCAGGGGAGGCTTACGTAAGACTGGCCTTTTAAGAGTTCTACAAGCACGCCATAATGAGTAATCTGATTGAGGAGTTGCGTCTAGATCTCCCAAATAGTTTTTCAGGGATGCTACTCTTCTGGATTCCAGCATGTCTCTTAGCCGGTTCGTGCATTCCTTAAGTCTGCTTTTGAGTTGAGGAGATCTCTGTAATATCCATTCTCTACGAATTTTTCTTTTTTCAGCCAAGAGTCGTTCGATATCTGCAGAATAAATTAGATTGTATCTAGCTAATTGTCGGGTTATTGTTGAATGTTGGGCAGCTGATTTGAGGTTTTGGTCAAAATCAATAAGACTCCGCTCTACGTCTTTAGGTGTTCTTAGCGGGATGTTTTCCGAACAATGAGTACTAAGATACTTTCTATATTTCGACCAATTAATGCTTGTGCTAGTCGTTGGTGATATGATGTTTTGTTTGTCCCATATATAGACGATAGTGGGTGAATGATTTGAGGATAATTCAAGCGACGCTTCAGCTTTAATCATTTCTCTCGGAATACCCTTAAACGCGCCTAAATCAATAACATCAGGTATTTTTTACCGATCAGTAGGCCAATAGGTGGGTTGTCCAGTCGATATAACATTCAGACGCATTTTTGAAATTGTGTCAAACAAAATACGACCTTTTGGAGTTATTAGGCGTGATCCCCAAAACGTATGTTTAGCGTTGTAGTCGCCTGATGCTATGAAACAGGGACCTAGTGATTTGTAGAAGTCGCTATTCTGACTTTCCGAAATTTGAAATCTAGGAGGTGAATAAATCGAAGAAATAACTAAGCTTTGATGAAATTCTTTAAGACAGATATTTGTTGCTTGAAGGTAATTCTCACAAAAATCACGCAGTAAATAATGTTTGATTCGGGCGTTAATAAGTATTGCCGAGCCTCCACATGCTCTTCCACGGGGGTCCTTAGTGTCATATAAAATATAGCCATTGATTTTAAAAAGGCTATTTGTTGTTAAGTGTGTCTGGAAAATCAGCATGACATCAATTTGTTGGTTCTTGAGGAAGTATTCAAGTTCATTTTTATGTTGGCGTAAGCCGTTTGCGTTCCAGAAACATATTTTTAAACAGTTCATGGTTTGTTTAATACCGCCTGCAACATCATAGATTGCATGCGTACCATTTCTTGCATCATGCTGCTCATAGAACTCATAAAACTGTTTAACGAATGCACTAATGTCTCGATGCTTGCTTCGAGACGATTACAGTTATCAGATGATGGTTGTTCTTTAGGTTCTGGGTGCAAATGTGGTGTAGAATTATTTTTCGGTGTCGCTTTATGTACTGAAACATGATTAGTTTTTAACATATCCGCGTATGAAACATGTTGGGTTGTTGGTTGGGCTAACTGAGGGTAATGAGCATTTCCTCGATATTGTGGGTGCTTAGCAGGAGTATTTGATTTTTGAGTGGTTTTCCTTACCATGGAAAAAACTGGACAGCCTCTGTAGTTAGCAGTGTGGTTTCCACCGCAATTGCTACATTTTTTAACTTTCGAGTCATCCCTTGCTTTGTCGCATTGGGCGGAACAATGTAGCTCTCCACACACAACGCAAACCGGAGGCAATTTGCAGTAAGCCCTAGTATGACCATATTCTTGGCAATTTAGACACTGTACGGGTCCTGATCGCTTATGCGGTTCCTCTACGCTTATTTTGCGGTGCAACAGATATCTTAAATTATAGATAGGGTGCGTTTCGTTCTTTTTCAATCGCATATCTCCAAGTTCCAGCTCAACGCGAAATAGAGGTTGTGGGACACGATTTCTGAGGTTGTCTACACTTTTTAATTTAAATCCCGCTTTTTGGAGGCCATCTCTAATTTCGACAGGATCAACGTATGAGTCAGGTATAACTACCTGTAGACCTTTACTACTCTTCAGCTGATATGTATAAAAGTTCTTTTTGCAGCTTTCAAACTCGTTTACTACTTTACGATAACTGTTTTCATCAATAAATTGTATTTTTGTTTCATCAATGTTGCCACGCTTGATTGGAATTACATAAAATGTGTTCTCACCAATAATTGAAATTAACTTCTTTATTAAGTCGGTGGAGTTTTTTTCCCTTAAATAAATTGGAGGTGGTTTGAACGATCTGGGTGCCGTTTTTTTTCACTTGTTTCGCTATCTAAAGTAGCAAAACGATTATGGGAATTTATTCCGTTAGAGTCCTTGTCTTTTTGTACTTTAGCCAGTGGTGCAATCTGCGAAGATTTAGGGCTTCGACCTCTTTTCAATACAGTTATGTATCTGTCCATTCCTACTTGCGTCTTAGGTTTTTCTACACTATCCATACTAGTTTTGGTAATACTATGTTCAGAAGGCGACTTGTTGGTAGTTATTTTATTGTCATCGTTTATAAGCAGCGAGGAACAAGATTGAGCACGTAATACTGGCATGGCATTTATACACAAATTGTCACTAGTTTTTTTGTTTTTATTTATTTCAATATTGTCAACAATTTTGTTGCTTAAATTAAAGAGGCTCATTAGCCTTTATTGTTTTTGTCTTATTTTTAAAGTAGCAATTCAATATGCCGTTGTATAAAAAAAAGACGAAAGAAAAAGAAAAAAAAATATTTTACAAACAACTTGTTGTTGTATTAAAACAGGTTTGTTTTTTTCTTTTTTTTTGTTTTTGTTTTAAATTATTCACACAATGTAAGTTTTGTTTTTTGTTAATGCGAGCTTAAAAAAAATCGCGACCGCACTTATCAACGCACAAACTGATACACCTGGAAGTTGAGTAACTATATTCTTGGAGCGCGTTCTAATTGATGTGGACGGAAATTGTTTTGTCCATTTTGTTTTGCTATCTTTTCCTATGAAAAGGCCGCTAGAGGTAGGAAAAATTTCTTGTTCACAATCTGAATCATTTTCCTGTTCTGTATCACTGTTTTCTTCATCCACAGAACCTTCATCCTCATAATCACTCTCGTTTATTTCATAATCAGATAAATCATCCTCCAATATTAGTCTTATTTTTTCTTCATCCATTCTGTATATGATTTGCAAATATATACTATGAAACTCTTTAAAATTAATAAAAATAATTCAAAATTATAATATATGTTCAAAATATTACTTACGCAAAACTGTAGCACTAATACTCAAGCCGGTCTCACAGACCAATTATTGACGCACGCGCACACGTCTACCTTTCACAAACTTTAGAACCACACTAAATTGAACCTTATTGAGAATGATGAAGCTAACAAAACTTCAAGGCGAATTCATACCAGGGGAAGTTGATAGCCCAGCTGATTGTTTCTTGCTCTCTTTTTTTTCTAATGTCTTGTCAAAAATACATTGTATCATATCTGCTAATCTAATGTCAAAGTTGTTGTTTTGTTGTAGTTGTTGCTCTACTGCTCACACCTTGTATGAATTCGCCTTGCAAAACTTATAATACGATCACGCTTTTCGCTCTTAATAAAAAAACAAAAATATAAAAAGTCTGTCTCACAGACCGTATGCGCGAGTATAGGAAGGTTAATGCAATGGTTACTTTTCCAATGTTATGATTAATTTTATAATCATATTGTTTATTAAAACTTTATTTTAAAAATTCTAGTGTTCGGAAATTTTCTTTTTTTCCAACAGAAACATAATAGCATAATAGGAAGAGACTTTTTAAGAAAATACATATCTTTGCAAGATAGATTATAAAACATTTACAATTTTCTTATTCACAAATAATATTACAATAACACTTCCAATGCAAACGAAAAAATTTTATACGTCACAAATAACAATACCACCAAGAACAGATGTTATTCATGCAATAAAACTAAACCTGATAGAATATTGCGTCATATTTAACACTGAATTAAAACCAGGGCACAAACATAGAAAAAAAACAACATTCAGACGAATTGATAACCTCCTTCTTTTTTTGAAGTCGGTTAAAAAAGCTCCGGCTTCCTCCGAGCTGTGGAAGATCACTTGTTAAATTAGACGTGTTAAAGTAAAAAAACAGGATAAAATATAATGTTAAAAACTCCTTGGAGCTTAAATTCAAATTAAATAATGTATGCCTCGACGAAAATGAAATTCTAATTTGCCTAGACGTGGTACCGCTATTTACCAACATGCCGATCCACTTGGCAATCACAAACATTATGAGACAATGGATCACATTACAAGCGCATACAGAAATACCAAGACGACAATGTATTAAACTTCTTCAATTTTGCCTTGAAGACAACAATTATATCATTTACGATAATACATACTATGATAAAGGGGAAACCTTTTATCACCTACAATCGCTGATATAGTATTAGATACTCTACTTAAGCACACACTGGAGGAATTAAATACACAAAACATTAAAATTAAATTTTTGACGAAGTATGTTGATGATTTATTCGCGATTATTAAAAAAGATGACGAGGACACGATTATTAAAACCTTTAACCAATACCACAAAAAAACTACAATTCACAATGGAGAAGGAAATTGACAAGTCGTTTCCATTTTTGGATATGAAATTACACAGGGATGGAAACAAAAGCATTACTGATTATGCAAAGTCAATAGCATCTGGACGATTGATAAACTACAACGCAACCAACACAACAGAAAATGAATACAGCACTTAGTTTCATTACGAGAGTTCGTAAACTAAGTGACAACAAATTTATTAACAAGAACATCGTCCGAGAAAATTAAAATGGGATCCGAAATTAATTTTCTTATCATCCTTTTAATATTTAATACTTTTGTATATTTAATATTCTATATAACTTCTTCCTTTAAGAATAAAAGAACGACTAAACACAAATAAATTTTTTATAAAAAAAGAAAATTTTCGAACACTAGAATTTTACAAAATAAAATTTTAATAAACAATTTGATTATAAAATCAATCATAACATTGGAAATTTTATTGCACTAAACCCATTGCATTACACCCAAATGCTAAAGACTCCTTATCAACATATTTATTTGCCCCACATAAAAATTATCTTAACTCTCCCAAATATATACAAACCAAGTTTGAAATTTAAGTATTTGACTGCAACTGCACTTTATTCTTCTTAAAAATCTTAAAAACATTTTACAAATATAAATTCCTGATTTAAAATTTATGATAACTCTAAATTATTGAATAATTATAATGAATAAAAATACCAATAAAGTATTTACAGTGTGAGAACCACTCTAATGTAAAACATTTAAGTGTTCTAAAAATATACAAAAGTATTAAATAAAAATAAAAACCAAAATTCTTCTTTAGCATTCTTATCACATATCGCTTCTGTTTAACAAAAACCAAAAATCTAAATTTAATGATCTTCTCCTAGATTGTTTATTTTTCCTAATGTGTAAAATATTTATATTTCTATCTATAACTCCACTTGTTAGCATGTTTTAACACTTATCAATATGTGTGTCTGCTGTGTTCAGGTTGTCTATTTCTTTCATATATTTACATGAGCTGGTACATTGCACTAAACCTTAATCAGAATATCACGCTCATCAATATGTCAACCCATATCAACTAACACTTCACATTTAAGCAATTAGTTGCAAGAATTTATTACCCTTAAAAAAATTCCTTATCTCAAACAAATACTTTTTTAGTTTGTTTTCCACTAAATTTAAGAATTTTTTTTAATTTTCATAATTAAGAACATTACCACATGCTTAAAAACACAACCAATCTCCACACTCCAAGAATTTATTACCCTTAAAAAAATTTCCTTATCTCACACACATATATCCGTCCACTTCTTAGTCTCTATCTACACAGTGCATTATTAGAAATAGTGATTATGCTTTTAACACCAAATGACCTACATTCTTTCCACACACATAAGATCATTACACTCATAAATTCTTACTCAACTTGTCAATCCCTTTTTTACACTTTCTTCTTTTAAACGATATACAAATTTTATCGCTTTTTAATGACCCTTATTCTTGACTTTTATTACACTCACACTAATTTTTTGCTCTTTAATGCCGCTTATACTACAATTTTTAAAAATTATATGACAAAAATATACATTGGGTTAGTATCCCATACAAAATACCTTGGGACAGTATCCCATACAAAATACCTTGGGTTACGACGCCCACATCTATACTACTAACAATCGACACGTCGACGTCATCATTACATTGAACTCAAAAATAGCTTACGGCTGCATATGCATTTTCGCCTGCATCAGCGAACGTATACAGTTGTACATCAACAGTCATTCTGAGAAGTTTAGAGTAGCATATAGGGATAACTATAGATGATATTTTGCTCAAATTCGAGAGCCACAAATGCCATTTTACACACAGCTCCTTATTAAGTTCCCCGTCCCACTTTGTGCTTGAGCGCCAAACATTTGTAAAATGTGAGACAAGTCCGAGTGGATCAAATATAGACATCAGAACCTGAAGGACTTCTCTTTTAGTGGGAACCACATTCGCTTGAAACACTTCTCTTTTAAGCCTCGAGAATCTGGAGTTATACCGAAAAACATCATTATTGGATTCCCAATACATACCGAGAATTTTCTCCACCGCTCCAAACAAATTTCTTGCGGCTGATTCATCGTCGCATAAATGTTGCCTAACTAAAGCAGAGTTTGTAGCCCAATTTCTCATGTGGAAACCTCCAGAAGCGTGGATCATCTTAACGTTTGTCGCCAGTTCAAGGGCCTCTTCTTCTGAGTCGACGCTGTCGATAAAATCGTCCATGTGGTAGCTCGTAATTGATTTAAATACTTAACGCGAAATTCTTCTGCAGTTTTGTTTCGAACAAAATGAGAAAAGCATGGCGCGCAGTTAAGGCCGAAAGTTAATGCCTTCATTACGTACATAGTAGGACGTTCACTTTGATTACTGCTTGCGGGCCACAGAAATCGTTGTGTGTGCATATCTTCAATTAAAATATTAAAGAGCGAGGTGAGCAGGTCAGGACCACTTAATAAAAAATCGTTTAGGGATTCACCGTTCGACTTTGCTGCTGCATCCCACACTAGACTATTTTACCTGGTTTGTTAGGATTAAGTGCTACAAAAATTGGAAGATACCACGTACGACCGGGATATAAATATACTTCTGAGCCCAATACCTTTCTTGCGTAGCCTTTAAGCAGAAGTTTATCAATTTGAGCTTGCATGGTTTGCTGTAGTTGTGGATCCTTTATAAACTTTTTCTGCAGACACTTTAATCGATGACCTGCGACATCGTAACTATCGGGCAACGATACTTGTTTATTTCTCCAAAGCAAATTTAACTCAAATTATTGTTCTTTCTTTACAGCTGTACTCTGAAGAATCTGTATGGCTTTTTCATCTTCGACTGATAGACTCCTGAAAAACTTCTAGGGCAAAATACTCTTTTACTTCATCGTGGAGCTCCTTGTAACGGTCCTCGCATTTACATGTATGAATGTTTAATGCGGCTGATTTTTCGGAAATTTTTCCACCACCCTGCAACGTCCAACCTAAGCGTGTTTTTGTTGCTGTTAGTTGCCCACGGTCACCTTTTCTTATTTTCATCGGGACTGCCACTCTCCAATTGTTGAGGCCAATCAAAATCATTGGTTTGGCATTTGTATATGATTTTACTGGTAGGCCTTTGAGATACGGGTTAGCTTTTAATATTTCAGCAAAATTCAGAGACTGAATGGGCAAATCAAGGTTTTTAACTGTACGGACGTCGTATAAAGAGAATTTGGATTCAGCTTGTACGCTAGAAACTTCCAAGTTAATTTTTATTGAATCATCTTCAGACCGTGTAGTATTGCCTGTCCATCGTAGCTCTAGAGGTTCACTCTTACCTTTTAGTCCCAGTTTGTTAAAAAATTTTTGCTCCATTAGAGTCACTGATAGGCTTTCATCCAAAGACGCGTATGTGTCTTCAAAGCCACCATTAAAGTAAACACGGATTGGTAGTATTCTGAAAGACGATCTCTCTTCATCACTATGTGCATTTACTATTTCTCTCCGTTCTGGCACATTAGCATGCTTGTGCAACAATGGGTGATGCTTTGCTGTACAGCCATTAATACCACATTGTTTGTTTGAGAAAGATTTACGACGATGAAGATTTAGACACTGACGGCACAATTTATTGTCTTTTACTAAATTCCATTTAGCATCTAAATTTAATAATGTGAATTCACCAAAAGTCTCGATTTTATGAGGCGTATTCACTGAACCACTTTTCTTACACATTGCTACTTGGCAAGCTGCAACAGCTATAGCGTATATCCAATCGCTAAACAATTTCACTATGGGAACCTTATTTTCTTTTGGGTGCATAGCCCAATTGAGCTTATGATTGTTTGGCAATTTTTCGACTAAGGTTTTAACAAGCATTGGGTTATTTAAATGAGCTGTCATATTGCAAGCTTCCATCGTCGAGCAAATGTTTCGAATAGTAAGAGCGAATTCAATAATACTATCTAATATGTCTTTTAATGGAGGAATTTTTGTTGCCTTTTCTATCATAGAGTCAATTATATGCTCTGGACGACCGAAACACATTTCAAGAGTTTAAATTATTTCGTCCACCATATATGGAATTAGTAATTTACTTTTTACCAGTTCTTTAGCACGACCACTGCGTAGCTGTTGGTTGGGGAGGCGAAAATGCATGTGAAAAGGAACACGACGGCTGCATTGAGTCACCTTGCGAAAGTATTCTATATTTCTTTTCCAAATATTGGCGTTGAATCTCTTTTTCTTCCTCTAACATTTGCAGCCGAAGCTGTGTTTGAGAGGACGAGTTCGAAGCACAGGGAGTTTCATAGTGCCATTTACTGTAATCATTATCTTGCACGACGGTTGACTTTGGATTTTGGGCAATAGTCGTGGATTTAGGCACATTATTTGGTTTTCTAGTGCACTCGTAATTTGTAGGTGAGGACGTTCCTTGCGTTCCATCAGAAAATTCGGCGATTGTATCAACCGGCGGCAATTGTTGAGTAGTTTTGGGCATGTCCATCTGGACCACTGATTTTTCGTGGCACTTTGAACAACTCCAGCTTTCATTAGCAATATTTGAGTCTACCCCTACACACTCAAAATGATACCATTTATCGCAGGAATCACACTGCACCATACGAGCGGTGTCTTTTAATTCGCATTTATTACAATTAAAATCGATATATTGATTTTAAAAGATACACACGAGATTTATGTACAATTAAATTGTTTTTATGTGAAGTTGTTTTAAAGAATGTTGAGTTCGCACGGCGTAATACAAACTTGTAAGAGCTACACAATATTAATATTAAATATTAACACACTTTACTTTTGCTTAATAATGCAGGTTTTGTTTATTAAGTATTAATTTGCGTATATCGCGCTTTAAAACAACTTGTTTCCACCGTGTCACAATAAGAACTACTTTTTTTACTTTAAAAAATGGTCTTTTGATTTTAAATATTTAACAAAACAAGAGACTACCGTTATTAAGTGGAACATTAACAAATTTAGTACAATTTAAATAAATATTTTAATAGAGTAAATAAGGACAACGTTGGAATGACAAAATATGTAAAATAAGTAATTTGTGTTTATGTACATATATGTTTGTTTGTATGTAACTAAATTACAATAAAATACAAAATACAGTGGCGGCGGTAACAGAATATTTATTTAAATTTTCAGCTATTTCTAAATTGTTAATATATTCTATATTTTCAAATATCACATTTTTTTATCACATTTTTGGGTGTTTTTAATACTAATTCTTTAATTTTGCTCCACAATTCCTTTTGATTATTTGATTACATATAATTGTTTTTTGCGTTATTGACTTTAACTTTATATATATTTTTTACAATTTTGTAATTGTCCCACGCACTATCAGTGTTTTCAATTACCGCTTTTTGATATTTTAGAATTTAAAATGACACATTCATTATTTGTGTATTCATATTCACACCTTTTATATTCGATAAATATATCTATTGATTCGTGATCAGCTATTTTATTATTTATATTAACTTTTACCGAAATGTTTTTGGTATTTGTAATTATATAGTCTATTAATGTTTTAGAGTTCTGTGCTATTCGAGTAAATTCATTGGTTATTTGTTTCAAACCGTTATCATTTAGCACGCTTACGATTTTATTTTTATAATAGTCCTTAGCCAGTCAATATTTAAATCTCCAGCTATTACAATATCATAATTTCTTTCACATATCTCTTCTAAAAATTCCCTTAATTCTCACAAAATTCTGCTTTCTGGCTCTTTGGTGATCTAAATACTGCTGTTATTATAATTGAAAATTGTTCATATTTTGCCAGAAAAGCAACAATCCAATAATCAGACTCTTTTATGCATTCTTTTATTTTTATAATATTCCAATGCTTTTTAAAATAAATAATTACTCCTCCAGTTCTAGGTGAATTTGATAGTAAATAGTAATGATCATATCTAGCTATTTTAATTTCATTTTCATAGATCATTTCGGTTTGGTGGGTTTCCGATAGTATGAGGTGTTTTTATAGAGGTATAACTTTAAGTGGGCATTACTTTTCAAGATGGCGACCGATTTAACAGCTGTCAAGTGATTTATTCTCAGCTTGGTTTGGCAATTCATCATGAATAGACTTACGCCTGAACAGTAAGGCTTAGATTCGTCGAATGGGCCCAAAACGAGATTACCGTTGTTCCCGATTTTCAGAAGCGAATTTTGTTTAGCGATGAAGCGCACTTCTGGTTAAATGGCTACGTCAACAAACAAAACTGCCGCATTTGGAGTGAAGGTAATTCTGGATGTAATTGGTAATTACATCCAGAAAATCTGACTGTTTGGTGCGCTTTATGGGCTGGTGGAATAATTGGTCCGTACTTTTTGAAAAACGATGGTGGCCAGAACGTTACAGTCAATGGTGATCGGTATAGAGCCATGATTACTAACTTTTTCATTCCTGAATCGAATAACCATGATGTCCAGGAGATGTGGTTTCAACAAGACGGCGCAACATGTCACACAGCTCGTGCCATAATAGATTTATTGAAAGACACGTTTGGTAACCACCTAATTTCACGTTTTGGACCTGTGAATTGGCCTCCAAGATCTTGAGATTTAACACCACTAGACTACTTTCTGTGGGTGTAAAGTTATTGGTCTATGCGGATAAGCCGCATATTGTTATTGCCGTATAACGGCAATAACATGCCGTTATACGGCAATAACAAACACAAATACAAATGTTGGAAAAAGTCATATAAAATTTGACGTCTAGATTGGACTACATCCGCACCAGCCGTGGCGGTCATATGCCAGAAATCATATTTAAAATGTAATACCACAAGATTATCTTTCGGATAAATAAAATTCATGTCAATCGAATAATCCATCGTTGTTTTATTGCAACTTAAAGTTCTATACCTCTATAAAAAACACCCTTTATTATAAATTCTGGATTAACCGTGTGCACCATTATCTCCAGCTGACTAAAATTATTCGTTAAACCCTGAATATTAGTATATACACCATAAATTCTCCTTGTGTGATATGCGGCTAAGCCTAATCTATTCTTCTTTAAATTAAGCTTATTCTGATATATTTCGAGCTATCATAAATTTTAAATCATGAATTTATGTTTGTAAAATGTTGTTAAGATTTTTAAGATGAATAAAGTGCAGTTGCAATTACTCAAATTTAAAACTTGGTTTGTATATATTTGAGAGCGTTAAGATAATTTTTATGTGGGGCAAATAAATATGTTGATAAATAATCTTTAGCGTTTGGGTTTAACCTTGCTATACTCGCATCAAAAAATGTAACACGTATACTCGAGACCGGTCAGACCGATGTTTTTGCGGAGCCTTGAAAACTTTAATAATTAAAAAATATATATTTATAAAATTACATTTTATTCTTAAAAATACATATATGTTTTTAATAATATAAACAAAAGGTTTATTTATTTAATTTTTTTTATTTATAACTAATAGTTTTTCATTTCAGTATTTGTAAAATAAAGCAAAATTCTTAAAACTTAAAAAGCAATAACAAAAACATATTTCTATTAAAAATAACCAAGCGAAAATGCAACTGCGGATCCTTTAAGCCTTTAGCTTCGCCTTTTACACCTGGAAGTTTCTTTTTTTTTCGTAATTATTTATTTATTGTATCTTCAATATAATTGAACTATCAATAATTACTCGTCTTCTAGCTGCAATGGAGTTAACAGCAATGGGTTGATTTTTCCATGATGGGTGTCAGTTAAAGACTCCAAGATACAGGCTTG